>MU223331.1:267292-304005 GCA_018584345.1 Thuja plicata
TAAATCCTTAAAAATCTTTGAATTTCTTGGGTTTTTCGATTTGCCGAGTCCGGCCGCCGAGGCCGAGTCCGAGGCCAATCCGGCCTTGCCGAGTCCGAGGCGAGTCCGAGGCTTGTGACTATGGTTTTGACCCCCTGTAAATCAGCAACATAAGACTCACTTCCTATATTGCTTTGACCTTTCCCCATCTGAGCCTTCCTGTGAAGATCTTCAATAATTCTGTGAGTGCTATCATGATGTACAAGAGCTACAACAACGGCATCATCATTAACTTTCAGTTAACTCTTTAAAGCATGCTTCTCATCATTGCCATTTTGAAATGCATTTCCTGATTGGTCATCCAAATCATCATCTTGTAGAAGTGATGTGCTGCTATAAAAAACACATGATTCCTCATATTCTTCACAGATGTTATCATTGTCATCATAGGCCTTAAACCGATTTGTATGAAGAGGTAAGGTTGTTACGTCATCCAACAATTCCTCATGACATAAACTGTTAAAGGCGTCCAACTAGTTGTCACAATCTTTAACCATAATTTTGTTAATTTAAGCTTCTAAGTCACCAAAGTAGAGTTTTGAATACTCTTCACCTGTGATGATCGATTCTTCCTCCACATTAACCATCTTGGCTGATTGGAAACTATTTTCCTTTGAACCTTCATCATGTCCTGTAAGAGATGAATTCGAGGCTACATTTTCATCACCACTTGGCTGCAATATATCTTCTCCCTGAATAATACCGCAAACATGTTTAAGTGACCAGGCCTCTTGGCATATAAAACAAATCTGCCCTCTTCTCATTTGGTTCTTGCTCATTTTCGGAGATCCTGCAACCTGTATGCTAACTGATATTCGCTCATTTCGGTCATAAAATCCTTGAACCTTTCAACCTTATGCTCAATCAATTCAGTTGAGAGCTCATATGCCATGGGTGAGATCTTATGTTCTCCTCTCCAGATTGCCAACAAATCTGATTGTAATTGCTTACATATGTCATCATCCTCATCTAAGATTAAGGACATGATAGTTTTTATGCAAGCCCTCACATTGTCTGGATGATGCTTCCTGAAATTACTCAAGAGGCGCTGAAATAATTGTTGAATCATTTTTCCACCACCGAGATTCAACATGTGAATGAAAATTCTAGTTTTCGCCATAAGTTCCAAGATTTTTATCTGCTTACCAAAGGTAGGACCTTTGTCATTATTTAGTCCATCTAAATTGTCCACCATTAGCCGTAATACCTGCTTCATAATGTTATCATTATAAGGTGCTATAGGAGTTGCTATCCGTGTGATCTCACTGAGACATGAAGCAACTGCAATCCTAACATCTTTATGTGGATGTTCCATAAACCTGTGTTGGACTAAAGGAACCACTGAGGGCTGCAAAGCCCAATTGAGGAGCCTACAATCAGTCTGGTCTATCCTAGATAGATATGAATCTATCTTTTCCAAATTGACAAACACACCTCCCATAAATTTCATATTCTCCAATTGCAATCCAAGGCAATATAATTCATTCCCTATTTCAATTTCTTTCTGCAGGTCTCTTAACTGTTCACCATTAAAGGTGTCATCGAATTCTTTTGAGAACACATTGCTTTTCAGATTTTCCATTGTCTACCACTGTAGTAGACTGCCCAAACAGAGTTTATTTTCTTTTTTTTGTTTCTCCAACTGAATGACCTACTAAATCTGATGTACCAAGCTATGACAGTCTTGTATTTAAAGATCCATGCAAACTCAGATTTTTCCTCCAGCAATGCAATGGACTGTTAATTTCCTGGATAATTGATAGAAGGATGGTTGTTATCACTATAAGATTTCCCCCTTGTTTGGCACTGAAATTTTTGCACTCTTTCTCTAAGGTAATTTCGTCAAACTGTTTGTATGCACCAAATTCTTAAATCCTTCCAATTCACAGTTAATCACAGAGATTGCAGTGCTAATATTACTTATGTTCAAAACTGTTGTATTCCGTTATGGGTACAGCCTAGAAAGATATCATTGAATGTTTCAAATTAATATGACTTACAAGAACTTCCGCTCAACAACCAGCTGGAAAGAGTAGCCACCAACAGCTACAGGTATTGCACTAAGCGCACCATTCAATGATCCCAAACAGCAAACCTGAGCCCGTTGTGCTGTTATTCAGAATTGTAAAATGGCATTCACTGCTTCCCCACACAGGAATTACCAATGTCCCTATGTTTCAATAATCTGCATCAATGTTGTAATGTTGTTCTGTGTTGTTCTGTTTTGTTGTGGCTTCTACGTAAATCATTTATTTGTTCATATAAATCTTTTCTCCAAATCACGATCCAATAAAGAAGCTAACTCCCAATGAAAGAGAGTCACAGACATACCATAAACACGCCAAACATAGACCCAAACACATTTGTTCACTGCAGAAATAGCCTTGCTATTTTGAGTCGACTTCCAGTTTTGCACTCTTAGAGAAATTCCCAGCACCTGGAAATCAATTGCTTTGGACAGCAAGTTGGTAAGGAAGAAGACGTTGCTACTTAGAACCGTTCCAAACAACGCTTAGCCTGTCATTTCTGGGCTTGAATTGAATGGTTTGCTGTTACAGAGCTGAAATAGAAGCAATATGCAATGTGTACTGCTGCAGCCCATAAAATCTTCAGATTTACACCCAAGAACTGATGACCAGGAGTGAGAAAGCTCTGCAGCTATGTATAGATAATTTTTAACATTATTTCACCAGTGATAAACAAAGGTTCCAACCCAAACCAAAAGGATAGTGGTACTCCAATCTGAGGTGCCAAGAAGAATGTTGTCTGTGTTTCCAAGACCCACGGCTCTGCAATGAATTGGATTGTATTCACCCTGTGAACAGAAATGCCCACAAATAGCTACCAACTCAGAAAATCAAGAATCCACGCATTCAAAACGGCTCCCCAAATGCACTATACGGAAGGCCTGACAAGCTTTTGTATAATTATATTGATGCTGATATTGAAATAATTCAATTGCAAACACTAATCTCCAGTACCACATCCAAACACGGTATGCATCAGTCTGATTATGATATAGAATTTTAGTCTCCACACAAATATTTATTCGCTGTCATGTCTGATATATTTGATATATTAACGCAGACGATAGCCTTCCATCCAATGGTCACGGCAGGAACATTAGGATATAAATGTATTGCAACAAATATATAAGACCAACCAAATATTTAATTCCCAAACCTTCGAATAGTCTCTATTCCGATTAAATATTTCAATCAATTCCAAACTCTCTAAGCTGCTTTTAGTTCTTTATACTAACACGGCATTAATCAGATATAACTTGATTGAAAAGACACCTTTTACATTCAATACTCCTTCAAAGCCATGGTTTCATGGGATTAATCAACAAATATTTATATTGTCAACTATAGACGAGACAGCATTACATTTCATTCTCGGCAAATATTAATTCCCAACTTAAATCAAACTGTCCACACACATTCATTAGAATATTTGCCAAAACCTTCAAATATTAAGAACTTCGATTTATAATATGCCTGACTTAAAATATTGGGCCCCGGTGGCAGGCAAATATTTTATTAAATCCTCAAAGCTCCTAATGATGATCTTACGGCAAATTAAGCTTGATACGCCCAAACTTTAGAAGCTCCAGTCCAAAATATTAAATCCACACCTTTTACAAGTGAAATACCAAAACATGGAACAGCCCCCGCAAAACTATATATTAATCATACCAAATATCAATCACCATTAAAAGAATAATATCGGCCACTCTAAATTGATACGCCAAACACCTTAAATGCAACAAAATAATGCCCGACTTGTGACTAAAGATCTTTTCTTTATTACTAAAACAAATTATCAGGCAATCAAGCCGCACATTTCTGTTACTCATAAAAACCTCACAGGCTAGCAGGAAAATCAGCTCCGATACCACTGAAATATCCCCAATGGATATTTTCCCCAAAATTTCTTAAAGATATCTCAGAAGATAAAACAAATAATTTCATGCAATAAATTACAGATTCAACAACAAATACCAGCAAATGCCCAGATAAAAATAATCCCAGAAATATTATTTCATTCAATTTTCAGCAGTTTAATAACACGATCCAATCTTAAAAACAGAAGTTACAGTCAAATTGGTAACTAGAGAAGAACCTGAAACACAATGTGAACTCCGTCGCGAATCCACCTCAAAAGATGAACTGGGTTTCCGTCCGATCCACCGAGAAAGCCTTAAGGTTTCTGTCCTCAGGTTTCAGAATCAAAAGCTAAAAGCTTCCCGGATTCTCCAAGAGAAGAGAAATAAATTCATAAAACTAAGCATGAACCAAATGAGTCTCCTTTCCCTCTTTTAAAGCAACAAGTTGTGACTCTGCAGTTTCCCCTTCTCTATCCTTTCATATTTCCACTTTATGTCTTAATTAAACCACTTTAAATTAATATATCCATTTAATAATAAAGTGGCATAATAATAGACTATGAAATATTCTGGCATTAAAATGGATGATCAAACGAACTCGGAAGACGGTGTGTGATAGCTTGCCGGAAAACTCTCGGCGATACGCTCCAAGTCCAACACTGAAATGCCAAGGATACTAAGCTCTGTTGACTTCCTATAAATAGTAAGTATCTGGAAACCCTGCGGAAACTGCTCCAATTGGCTTGAAATTGGAATTACCTAGGCCAAATATCACACTGATCCATGTAAAGTCCTGGTTATCCCACAGGACCATGATAAAACGGCTAACAATGCAACAAGAAATAATGTGCTCGAAAAAGGGGACATTACATCCGTGCATCTTGTTAGTTTCTCTCTTTTTGAAAGGAGTTTCTCCCATGTAGTTTTCTCCTTTTCTCCACTTTGTGAGAGATTTCTATTTGCATTGCATTGTACATGGGTACCTAAAATGGTTTTGTAGCTAGGAGCCATATTGCATCCTGCTCATTTTGCATAATAATATTTTCATTAAGTTGCACTTAAGGGGGGGTGTTGGAGATAATTATTATTTACTCTCATGCTTGAGTTTACTTGCGCAGTTTATAAGCTTTTAATTAATTAGGTGCATAATGGTAGTTTTATTTGTTAATGTTATATAGCTGCGAGAGAGATAAATTATCGCTGGAGATGGTTGTCCTAGCTTCGTAGTTGATTTGGCACCTTACCTGTGATGTCTAACATCATGGATGTCATGTAATTGTGTGCAAGATGACATGGCATCGAGTTGAATGTCTTGGCACCGTTTCATCTTGTCGTCCGTTTAAGGAAGCTCGGTTGTGGAATATTATTGAAGAATCGTAACTGCCACCCCTTGGCATTCCGCGGGAACCTTCTTTGTAACAGCATCAGATCTTTGTTTAGGCGATGGGAAATAAAAAGTCCGTTGAGACTCACATGTCGCGCGTGATGCTTTGTTTTCATATTGTATCTTTGAAAATATATAGCAGGAGAAAATTGTGAGCTCCGTATTCAGTATCTTGGTTCAGTGAAAATAACAGTGAGGCTTGTATTTATTCGTTCAGTCTGTACCGTTATGGGATTGGAGATTTGTGTTCATTCTGCTCTGAAAGTATAAGAGTCGTATCGTATTTTTTGTATTGCTGAAAATATATATGATCTGTGTATGATCGTTGGGGTGTTGTGTGATTCATTTTTGTAATCAGTTTGTTTTTATCAGACTCTGAGACATTTGTCAAGAAAAAGGAAGGCTTATTGATTGACAGTTTGTAGACTTCAATCATAAGCGAGATCATTGTAATTGTTTTGATATCTCAATAAGGGGATCTACTTTTCGGGTGTGGCCGGGTTTTTCCCTCGAGTAGGAGGGTTTTCCCAGGGTAAAATAATTGTGTCAATCTGTATTTGTGTTCTTAGATATCTAAAATTTGTGTCAATGCTATTCTGGTTCTGAAAACATCAACATTATTGTAGGTTATTCACCAGCTCTGCCTCCTTGCCTTTATAAGCAAGGCTCTGTACATTATTTCATGCATCAGAATACTATTCATCTTCCTGGTGATTATTTGTCACTTCATGACGGTTTATAGCTGTGTGTTCTCTTGGGAGATTGATCACTCCAACAGTTTGCAGTCCAAAATCCAATTTATCATGAGATATTGCAATATCTTCTTCTATGGCTGACTCACTTAAAACAAACAAAAAGATATGAGCACAGCATTGATATGTGAAAAAAATCAACAAAATAGACCCTTCTAAGAGGAATATAACATATTCCAAAGAATCTGTCCATTTGGTTCAGAGAAGCTTTCTCCCTCATGTATAGGCACTCTGAAAACCTATCAGTTTCTTTCAGCCATTAGGAAGCAACTTTGCATTTTGCAAAACCCATTATGTGCCAAATTAAAATATGCCCACATAACAAAGTCCAGCGCATATGATGTATTTATGTTCTAGTTTAATTTTAGCTCCAGAAAAAAGGAATTATGTAACATTGTTAAGTAACTTCAAAAACATTCCAGTCTTTTAACTTCAAACTGATTATTGGGCATTTGTTTGATCATTTTGTGTGGCCTCATTATGTTGATAAAGCTCACAAAATGTCAACTTAAGCTATTCTGACACCAAATCTGCTCCATTAGGCAAACCCAACTCAACATGCCCATATGGTCCATAAACAAAATAGATCTTTAAATTACACGCATGATGTCACACAATAAAGTTGGGATAGCATATACATTGAATGAAACCACTTACTTTTTCAAGCCGGTGTAAGTTGAAAGAAATCCAAGAAAACAAGTTCTTGATTAAACATGAAACAGACATGCAATCCATGCAACTAATTAATTCTCAATGTTCATCTGATTCTGCATTATTCACTAACCACAACTTGAATCTATAAAGAGTACTCCATATGAAAGTACGTGAATGCATCTCACTTCATTGTGACTTGATCCTGCTTGTGTTAGTGTTGAGATGTTAAGCATGAGGTCGTGTGTCTTGAAAAATAAAACAAATATGTATAAAGAACCATAAAATGCCATGGAAAAATGTTAAATAGTACAACAAGAGTGATTGCCTTGTTGCATCTCCGAACTAGAAGTAAAAAACAGCTGCATTAACAATGTCATTGCCTATTAAAATCAATGAGAAAGGCAATTAAATTATTGCATATAAAAACTTCAGATGCCACCTGATAGCATAGCGAATATTAAAAAAACTGACAATTCAACAGAGGCTTTGGACAAAATTGAGTTCATGTTCCTCTTAATTTCAGAGCAATCAAATTTCATATTTGGTTTAAAAGTTTAAATCCAAGACAGCAGAAAATACATACCTGAAGAGTAACATAAAACTTAAGACCTTCATTGATATTGTCCCTGATTTCCCGATACTTGGCAACTGCCGCACTTATTTGTTTATAGCCCTTTCCCCGAGCAGCTGAAAAAAATAATTAATAATCATATTAGAAAATAATTAAAACACTAACCACAGTAAAAAAATTAAGCAGATTAAAGACTGCAATTTTAATCAGATCAATTCAACTTGAAAAAACTGATTTTATTTTCACTTATAACAGTGGAATCTTATTGACTTGTACATGACAGAAGTTATAATTAACAACTAAGTCAATCCAACTAAGAAAAAAACTACTTATAAAGGAAATCTATTGTCTATAATTTGGCATTTTGAAGTTATTTGGGATGAGGGTCACTTCAGAATAAGAATTTATATTGGCAAAGGATGCTTTTTCTGTCCAAGGGTTTGTGATAAAATGGTAGTGGGGCACCCATAACTGAGTGACCGAACTTCAAATCCAACTCACCGAAATAAGCCAACCCATAATTCTAGCAGATATGTGGTGAGGCTGTGCTGTCACAATTATGGGGCACATTAGAACATGACACATGATTAATCTTACGAATACAATCCCAGCTTAAAAGTTGACCCGGAATCTCAAACAAGAATTTACCAAGCAATAATGTCTGAGTGAAGGAAATAATGGTGATATAAGCATTCTTATGCAAATCACATGTAGTAAGAAATAATGAAGTTTGTATCATATTTAGTAGAATCTTTGAAAAAGCTAGTTTTATATCAGCTTTCATGGTTGAAAGTGCTTGTAAATTAAAAATACATTAAAGAAGTTGATGCATCCTAAAAATGGAATTCACTGTCCATGCTGATGGCTCCTGTCAAGCATGCAACACACAATCTCCTCCTTGCACGGGTAGAAGATATGTAGCTGCCTAGAGACACAAGTTTACTTGTGTAAACTACTCTTGTAAAAGCTTCTACTTCTCAATCAGTTTTATATTATCCTGACATCTTCCTAACATAATGCCACTGTTCCTCTGCTAAAAAATCAAATATGCTAACTCATAATGCCACAGAAAGCATGCCATTAAAACATGCATATAAATTACCATTACTTCCTACTAAAAGCTGTTCACTGACAACCCTCCCAAGGGATAGGCATGTAGCTCAGTGATGCCCCCCTTTTTAGCATACATTTTGGGGACAGCCTGCCATCTCCAACATCCCTCAGCCATCCCCTCTGCTGTCAAAGTTTTTTGAACACAAAAAGAAAAAGGTCTAAATCAAAAAGGTCCACAATATGCAGTAATGGTAGCTGCCATAAATTTCAAGTCTACAATAGACTGACAATTTCAGTCCTGGTTAGTCACAGAAACAACTGACTTTATCACACAACTAGTTATACACTTGACATCTTAAATCTTTCCTTCTTATGGACAGTGGAAATTGTAAGAAACTCATATATTATCTGTTGGAACTCACTGGCTACAAGTCAGAGATTCTCAAATTAACTTCTATATTATAATATCTTTGCCGATTTGCACATTCATGTTGCTATTTCTTTTACTTTCATGGGCATCTTAATGACGTTCTGATTGAAATTGAAACGTGCAGCATATGAATATGCCTTGACCAGCTTCTTACAATTTCCGAGCAGGATTGTTAAAAAAAACATATTATGTTATTATGATTATCAGATGGATATTGATTAGTGGATCAATGTGATGTCATTACAGATTCAGCACACTGTACGTGCTTCAATTTCTAGTTGCTTTAAACTTACTTTAAGCCATTATTATTTTTATTTATTCATTTATACTTCCAATTTAAAATATTGATTTAATAGCCATATCCCTGCTATCCCCAATATCAGGAAACATTTTTTCCATCCCCAAAGCCATGTTCCCCCATACTCACAAGTCAGACAACTACTGTATAAAATATACTTATTTTGACGAGGGATAACAATAGAATTGGTGACCAAATGTATGTTTTATCTGATTTATGAAGTAAAAAAATGGAACAAAATTAAATTCAGTGAATGATCAAAATTTATAGGACATGTAACTGCATATTTAATACAGCAACAGGGAATGACCAAATGTGTGTTCACCCTGCACAAATCCTTTTTCTATCCCTTAATACCTTTCATTCATTTTTTGCCAAGTTACCGGTTCGGGTTCGGGGACAGGTGCAGGTACGAGAACACGGTACGTGGGTGCGTAAAATTTTTTAAAGGGTTTGGGTACATGTGTGTGTGTGTGTGTGTGTGTGTGTAAAAGAGAGAAAATATACAGAATTCTAAAATTAAATCATTTCATAGTACGATACTTGATCATTGATCAATGCCAAATGCCAAAGATAAATATTAAATGTCAATTGATAGTGGAAAAATATTCGAATAAGCATATACGTACCCAGCAGGTACCCACAGACGTACCCATACCGGGTGTGTACTCGAACCCAGTACGAGGCCTGTGGGTACAAACCCGGTACCTGAGTTTTTACTTTTTTGGGACTTAACCTACAGAACACCCTTGAATATTTGTATTTTTTCACATCGAAAAAACTTTAATTGATTGCATCAGGCTTCTGTCATATGTTCAGCCTTCAATATCTACAGTTGACATGCAATGTGCTGTAAGTAATCATCAAAATATTCATTGTCTGCTGATAATACCATCTCTTTCTGATATAATTTGCTTACGCTGCTCAGCATGCATTTGTACAAGTTACAGAAGGTGAACAATAATGAAAATCATAAAATTTCTGAAAAGACCAAATTGTTTGAAAATAGCAACATCTAAAATGTCTGCTTTCTAAAGTAGAAAGTTCATTGACGGCAATCAAAGATCAAGGAATGTACATGTACCAGTTGTAAGCCTTTTAGTTTTAACTAAGAAATGCAAACGAGTTCAAGAGGGGAATTTTGTCAGAAGACTAAAGGCTGCAAGGTCTTACTCTGCCAAACAGAATTATTTAAGCTGGCACGGTGCATAGTAACAATTACTGCCGTTCTATGTATTAATGGAGATGACTTGTGTACTCTTAAAGTCTATAAAGATCATGGCTTTGCAAGATGTAACACCAAATAATTTAGTTAGTATTTTTTCTCAGTGAAATGATATAGAAGAAGGGGAATGAATTTGTTGCGGGATATAAAGCAAAAAGGATGTAGATAAGAACTGATTAAATTTACAGGACAAAAAGTTACAGAAAATCCTAGGGAACACATGAAGAATATAGTGAAACACAAGCAACTGAACAAAACAGAGAAGACATATAGGCGGGATGTGTATGTATATAGGGAAAGATAGCCAAAAGGCTGTGGACATGGGAAAACAAAAATGGCTAGCACACAAAATGGATGCATCTGAGTATACAGAATGCAAGGAAACACAAGTAGCTCCAACTGGTATGAAATTTTGGTTGATTGAAAGGAAAATACAGGCTGAAAAGCTAGAAATAATGAAAAGAAGAACAAAAATGTAGGTAATTAAAGTGGAGGAACAGGCCTTAGAACAACTACTCTGAAATTCACTATCAGATTATTGATATAATTTAATTTATCTAAGGGAACTGAATCATGACTTTGTATTGTTAAAAATCCCAATATTATGGCAATATATAAAGGTTGCCTAAATATGAAATTGTCCCTGGGTATGTTTTGCCTTACTGTATATCATCCTTATTATGTTATATAATATTATAAACTATTAACTGATACTTTTTATAAAAAGAGAATAAAGGATCACCTAAGGTTTATTGAAGAACTTAGCAAGATGACGGCCTTAAAGAAAGTCCAATTGCAGATTTGCATTGACAGCCATATACAAGGTTCCCCAAACCAAACCAAAAAATGATGGCCACTTTATGTCATTCCATGCTTTAAGTAGAACAAATGGCCCCAATTGTACAAATGTAAACACGCATTAATTGACAATAATAGGCAATATCAGTAGGCTAAAGATCTTTGTTTTTCAGGTGGCAAGTTGTGCAAGTCTACATCTTGGATACAAAACAGCTCACCTCTAGTCTTGAATCACAAGTTGACCAGTTCTATAATCTATTTGAGTCGTATGTCTTGGACAGTGCAATAATATCTAACTCTGTCCAAGCAGAAACCAATGCTATAGCAAAGCATCATCAAAATAAAGCAAGACAAAATCTCTAAGTGATGTTATAGCCAATTTAAAATTTCTCATTAAGTTCATCTTGTTAAAAAGCTCTGAAATTTCTTTATACATCTTTAATTTCTATAATAAGACTAAATCGGCAATGCAATTTTTAAATAATACACAGTTAAAATATCCCTTTTTCCAAAGGTTTGATGGTGTAAAATAACTCACCCATCAACTCTCACTGAAATAGGGATCCGCATGTGTACAGAAACTATTTCAGGGTATCCAATGTTAATGTAAATGAAAGTGTTTGCAAAATTGTGAAATAAGTGACATAAATTATTGAAGTCAAATAACATGAGGTCAAAATGATAATTTATCAAAGCTTTCATAAAGGAGTGAATGTCCAAATCCCCAAGAGAGATGATAATTGTGTAAAAATGTAAAAATGTAGAGTGTTGTATAGGGTAAACTGCAACATTCAATTCTGACTGTGGCCTATCCAAACAGACAAGGTCAGATGCAAGTCCACAATGAAATTTAATGAAATAGATAATACTCAGTCATAGCATCTAAGCCAAAGGTCATCTCACAAAGGGATATATTAAACATATCAACAAAAAAACCATAGAAAAACAGCACAAGAAAACCATCACAATATAACTATATCACTGTACAAGTATTACCTTTATAATCTTCTAGGTTGAAAACAGAAGCAAACGCATCATTTTGGGTCTGCATCACAAAAAGGTTCCGCATTAGTGTCATTCAGAATTTATACATTTTGAAAATTTTGCTGATTCCATATATATTGCAACAAACCTCAACCAGAAAATCAATTTAAGACTATTATTCCCATCAGGTCTGTATCTTAATTTTCATTAATGGTTTTGTTAGTTTACTAATTTTCATTAATATTTTGGTAGTCAGCTTACTAAAGCGTCATTTACAGACATAGTCATAACCTATGTCACAAGGTTCGTGTTTGAATTAGTGTTCGGCAACAATAAAGTTCAGATGAAGTTTGGCAAGAGAAAAACTGACACTCTTATCTGATGTGCTGCTAAGAGTGGGCATTACTCGGTGAAGCTTGGCTATAGGCTTTTGGATAACTCCAACATGCTCTCAGATTGGCCAACAAAATTATGTTGGGGAAAAGAGTGTCTTCCTAAAGCAGGATTCTTTGCTTGTTGGCAATTCATGGAAGAATTCTAACAGGGGAGAGCAGGAAAAAGTATGGTTTTATTGGACCCACTAAATGTGTCCTTTGTGGGAAGGCTACGGAGGATGTCAATCATTTACTTGTTCAGTGTGACTTTGCTAGTGCCTGTTGGGATATGTTGAAGATGAAGTTAGGGAGGTCAGGACCGCTTCAGAATTGTGTTAAGGAGCTATTTATGGGATGGCCCTTAGCATATAAAAAGTCAGTTTTATCCAAGGTTTGGCAAATCAGCCCTTCTATTCTTGTATAGGAAATATGGAAGGAGTGTAACCGTAGAATTTTTCAAGACAAAGGAGTCTTTAGAAAGAATCAAAGTTAGAATTAATTGTTCAATCGAAGAGGTTTTGGGAGCGACAACTTTTTTCCTTAATCCCACCATCCCTTACACTCTTGAGGATAAAAGAATACAAGATGAATGGCCCTCTATTAAGATTCGATTTAGGAACTCAGTAAATCAGATGGGGTCCTCAAAAAACAGTTTGAAGGAAATTAGATGGGAGTCACCAGATTGGGGATGGATTAAGATAAATTTTGATGGGGCTTCAAAGGGAAATCCTGGGCCTTTTGGGCTGGTGTGATCGTTAGAGACTGGTTGGGCAACACATTGGCTTATGCAGCACAGAATTTAAATAACGGAACAAATAATGTTGCTGAAGCTAAGGCAGCTATCTTAGCTCTGAATGTAGGATTAAAACTCAATTTGAGAAAAGTGCATTTGGAGGGTGATTCACAAATTATTATTCAGGCAATTCAAAAAGGTGATGCACGGGCATGGCATCTCCAAGGTTTAATTCAAAATATTGTGGAGTTACTCTCAAGGTTTAAAGATTTTAAGATCAGTCATGTGAAAAGAGATGGCGATAAAGAAGCAAATGTTCTTTCAAAATGGGTTGTCACATTTGAAAATTTAAATGAGTTAAGATGGGATGATGTGAGGATGGTGCCTATGGAAAATATCTTTTAATTTGTTTTCTAGTCATTATAATGATGACATATTAGAAGGTGGCAGAATTATTTGGCGTGAACACCCATCCTTTTGATTTATGTTATGATGTCGTAGAGTGAAGTTAGTCGCATGCGTGAAGAATGACGGCAGAACGGCCTTGGTTGTCCTTCTATTTATGGAGCAATTATAATGGTCTAGCTATTAAAGCTGTCATTATCTCGAAAGGTGAATTGCGGAATAAGTAACTATCACGGCATGTGCAATTCAAGCTTGAGTTTTTAAGAAGCCCTTTCAATCTCGGTTTCAGCATGGTGAATCTGCAACTGTGAATATGGAAGCTACTTTCTCTGTGGACACGCTCAAACAACAGAAGGCGTTTAAGGGCCCTGTTAAAATTGAAAGGCTGTGAGGTTTAGTGAAAATAAAGGCAGAAGTGGTGGTTAAGGCTGTGGGCAAGGTCTTGGGCCCCTTTTTTATGGAGAGGAAAGGCAAATGGAGAGTAAATCTCAACATTATCTCCATGGTTATGGCGTGGGGGCTGGAAATTGGGAAAGACATCCAAGAAGTTAAAAGGATGATAAAATGTCTATTTGAAGAGGAATTGTTGTTGGAGATGGACTCAATCTTAGAATGGGCCATTCCGGGGATTGGGTCGGATATCTCTGAGTGTTTTGAAGATTAAGATGATGCTCGGCATTATGGTTTGGTGTCGTTTCTCAAGTGGTGGGGCAAAGTGGATAAAGGAAGCTTCCGAGCAGATAGAGCTAGGGCATGATCTAACTTGGAGAAGCTTGTTGCTGAACATGAGGCGAGAACCCTAGATGGAAAGATTGTGCTGGAGGCCGAGGTTCCGCGGAAGAAACGGACCAGCCAAGGATATAACCGACGCTCGGGTCTGTGAAATAATGGGCACTTTGTAAGCTGTTTTTTGGTCAAGTTCTTTTTGCAGCGTCCACTCTCTTCTGTAGTCTTGGAGGATAGGTTGCTTTAAATGGTAGCAAGGGCGAAAGGAGAATGTCAAACCTCGCAGCAGACATAGGTCTGTTTTTTTGTGATCATTGGAATGACAGGTTTTCGGGCTGGTGTGAAGACAGCGAATTTAATATCCAGAATTGCAGTTAAAGCCGGTGGTTTCAACAGTTAGAATTAGTGCACGATATACGGAGGGCAGCTGTTTTTGGCATCATACTCGAAGCATGTAATTCGAGATTATCTCGTGGCATTTATTTTATTTGAATATGTAAAAAGGTAGAGCTTTTTTCTCCCTGGGACTGGGCTGGGTTTTCAATTCTGCAGGGGTAGAGATGGTGATAGTAGAAGAAAATTATGGTGGTTATGTTAACTTTATGCACAGTTTAAACTTTTATGTAATTTCCTTTTATATATTAATAAAAATATCCTTATTACCGATCAAATAAAAAATAGCAAGTTTATTCAAATACTAAATATATTCAATTTAATATATTAATATTTAATAATTTAATTAAATATTATCAAAAATTTAATATATTAAATTTTATTAAAAGAAAAACTAAAACATTGAAGAAAGAAGACTAACCAATGAAAACAAATGATACAAAATGAAACCCTCATAATGTTATTTCTCCTAAAAATAACAATGTCGATATATATTTAATTATTTTCATTTTTTTAAATTATAGATCATAAATACCCCCAAATAGTAGCTAGAATTCCAAAATCAACAGCTAATGCAAAACCATAGATTTAGTCCTAGTCATTGGTTTGTTTGATTAGGCCGAAAGATTTCTTATATGAGGAAGGGTGAGTGGAATTCTCCAATCCACAACTACGAAGTCACAATATCAACCATTAATGGCATCCTAGCCAAAGACTCTTTGCTTGTTTGACTGACCAATTATTTCTTATAACATCAACATCATCGCATCATAAGGCCCGACATACCTAAAATACTTCAATGTCTCATCTTGACATAAGAGCCTGACCTAACCATCTTTGTCATGGATATAAAAATGATGTGTAGCTTCTCCAACACTAGCAAGGGCATTGAATGTCAAAGAAAAAAAAACCCTACAAATGAAGCTCACATTTTTATAATACATTTTTTTTTAAAACCCTAACCCATGTATTGGACAAATCTTAGGCCAAACTAATATCTAGGATGGCTTCGGCACGGTCCATTGACTTCCACCCAGGCTAGGGGAAACCCTAGCCTCTGTCTCCATTCCTTTGCAGCGATTAGGGGATTGTTTGGGTAGGCAGCAGCGATCAAGGATTGATTGGGTGGGGGGCATGCTGGAGTGGGAGGAGCCAAGGGTGTCGACTAGGTGTTTGGAGGAGTGTTTAACAAGGTTGTTTCTGTTTTGGAGCAGTTGTTTGTTGTTTATTATTTGTTGATCTCTCTCTTGGCTGCGAAGTAAGGCTTTCAAGGTTCCTCCTCTTTGTTGATGGGATTTTTGGGCCTTAGGGTTTGATGGAGTGTGATCTTTGTGCTTGGTTTTGAGTGTTGGTTTTTTGAGTTGGGGTTTTTATGGAGAGGCATGGAGCTTCCCCAATCCATCTCCATCGGGGCATGCAAATGCTTTGGCACATTTAAATAAAACTTCATCTACTAAAGGCTTGGAGTGATGCCACTATCCTCCAGACTTGGTGATTCAACCGAAGACGGTCTCGTAGGATGTTACATATTTGACTAATCATGCTTTGATTTCAAAATTATGAGGCTCCACCTTCCTTCGCCAATTTTAGAGTCTTGGGCTCAACGGGTGTGGAACACGAAAGGAGATATGGAGATAATGATGGCCGCTAATAATTATTTGTTGGTTGTGTTTCCATGCATAGCAGACAAAAATAAGGCATTTGAAGGTGGTCTGTATTTTTATAATAAGGTTGGTCTTTTTATCAAACCTTGCCATGTGTGTTTCAACTAGGCAAGGGAGCTTCCTTCGAGGGTCCCTACCTAGGTGATTTCTTCTGCTCATACTTGTGTTAAAGTTGATTTAAATAATCCTTTGTCTGACTCTGTGGAAATATGCCTTGGATCCTCTTACTCGATTCAACAACTAGATTACGAAACCCTTCCATTTAGATGTAGAATATGTCATGAGTATGACCATTTGCAAAGAAAGTGTCCTTGTTTCAATTCAGCGTCTAGTGCACCTTCTGTTGCCTCCAACTCTATTCCCAGGACTAATAAAGGGAGGGCTCCTATGTTAGATGGGAATGTTGATAACAAGGGCTTTACTCCAATTAGGCCTAACAATAAGGGGATAGGACATAAAAGAACCCTCAAGGACAAACAAAACAATGGGATCTTTAATGATTTGATGCTTCGAGGACTTGGCTTGAGAAGAGGGCATTCCAACCATGTTATAGTCTAGTGTTGGATCCTTGGGAGTGGTTTTGCTAGAAGGTAGAGAGAATGAGAATCTAATTTCCTCTCTCGAGGAACTGATTTTCACCCCCAAAATCAAACTTTATCTGAACTAGGTGAGATTATCGTTGTAAAGGAGGTTGGAGTACTGGCTACTTCGGCTTCTCCTCGGATAAAGTAGGCTTTGGATCCTGTGAAAAATGGTGGGGCTTCACATACTTTGAGCTTGCAACAAAAGCCCCTTAAAAGGAGGCCTCTAGAGAAACCTTCAAAGATGGGATAGAAGAAAGATCAAGAAAAGGTGAAATTAATTGGCGAGGCATTAGTGGGATCTGGGTCAGTGAAGAACATAGACTCTCATTTCTCCCAATTGCATAAATGATTGTCATTTCCTAGAATGTGGGGGAATAGACAAAAGGCTATTCATGAGTTGATTGGTACTCATTCTCCTCATATTGTCTTTATTTAGGAAACTAAATTGACTATGGAAGGTATGTTGGATAGAGCTCCTAGATATGGCCTTTGGGCTTTTGACAGTGTGTCAAAGCTTTTGCCAATGTGTTGGAGCCCATGGAAACTTTGTGGTGTCACTTGTTTTTGGGATCCTAGGAGGGTTGTCCGTCATTGGTGAATCTTGAATCGCTCTTCTATTTCAATAGCGGTTTCTATCTTAGAATCTGATGAAACATGTCTTTTCACTAATGTTTATACCCCTACAAACCTATTGGAAAAAAAACAACTTTGGTCTCATATCAAATATGTCTGGTCCCTAGATAACCTATCTCCCTTGGATCATGGTTGGTGATTTAATGTTGTTTCTGGCTTGGAGGAAAAAAGAGGAGGCACAGCCAGGCTTGACCGTTCTGCTCCTCTTGTAAGAGACAATGTGAATCTCTTGAACTTGATTGATGTGAAGCCAAGTAATAGAAAATTTACTTGGAACAACAAAAGAAGCGGAGCCAATGCTATCTTAGCGAGGCTTGATAGGTTCTTGGTCTCTTGTTTTTGGATTGGGGATGGTTTGACTACTAGTTCGAAGAACTTGGTAAAGAGGTTTTGATCACTGGCTGATAGAATTCTCTGCTATCTCTTTCAGAGCTTTTGGAACCCCTCTTTTATGTTCTTACTTATGTGGTTAAGGATCATTCTCTTTAGGGTTTAATGAAGGATTGGTGGCATAAAGGGAGGCCTGCTTTTGGTAGGGCTATGTATTCCTTTGCTAAAAGATTATAGCATGTGAAATATAAGCTTAAGAAGTGTAATAGGCAGTGTTGTGTCAACCTCCACTACACAAACTAGATGCCCAAGCTCATTTGGACTCTAATACTCGCCAAATTTGGTATCAAGGTCTTACTTCAGATTTGAGCGGGAAAAGAAATAGTTGCTGCTAAGGAGCTAGAGAAATGGAAGCTTTGTGAGGAAATTTTTTGCAAACAAAAGTCTAGCATTGATTGGCTTCAGGAAGGAGATAGGAATACTAGCTTTTTTCATAACTCTATTAAAGCTAGAAGAAATGGTAATCTATTACCTCTCTTCTCTAGGAGAGATTTCACAAGAAGCTTCTCAGTTGTTTTCTACCTTGCTTATTGAGGATGCCCCCTTTGCTAGTGTTGATGAAGATTTTGTTTTAATTTGCATTGATGCCTAAATTTCTAATGAGATGAATGCAGCTCTCATCCAACCCATCTTGCTTTCGAAATTGGAAGATCTTGTGTTTCAAATGAAAAAAGGTAAAGCCCTAGGCCCTAATGGCTTTCTAATTGAACTTTTTTAGGAGACTTGGGACATTATTAAGTTGCATCTTTTAGAAGTAGTGCAAGAGTCGCAAAGAATAAATAGATGTTAAGAGGCATGAATTCTACTTTTCTAGCTCTTATTTCTAAAAGAGAGGGAGCTAATTGCCTCAATCATTTTAGACCCATTGCTCTTTACAATGTGGTTTATAAGATAATCAATAAGTTGATTGCAGAAAGGCTCAAGCCGTGGCTCAATTCTATGATTTTAGAAGAGCGGGGTAGTTTTGTTGATGGCAGGCAAATTCTGAATGGGATTGTGCTAGCTGCTTAGGCTATCCATTCTATGGCGACCTCAAACGAGAAAGCCATGTTCATCAAACTTGATATGGCCAAGGCTTATGATAGGGTTAAATGGACCTTATAGAAAATTCAAATAGCTTTTGAATTTGGCAGTGAATGGGTCAATTAGATCATGAGTCGTCTTACTTATTCTCCCTTTTTAGTTCTTATTAATGGTGAGCCTTCTGAGTTATTTGGAGCCTCTAGAGGAGTGGGGTAAGGAGACCCTTTATCTCCCTATTTGTTTATTATTATGGCAGAAGGGATGGGAAGACTTATCAAGTCTCGAGTATGGCAAGGTTTGATTCAGGGCTCAAGTTGGTGCAATAGTATACCCCCTCACTCTCACATTCCATTTGATGATGATACTACCTTGATGGATATGGCCAAAGCTAATGAAGCAATAACTTTCAGAAGACCTTTGCACACTCACTTGGCGGCTTCTGGTCAAAAGATTAATGAGAACAAGTCTTCTATTTTTATCAACACTCCTTGCCTTATCCAAATTAGGATTGCTCGCATTCTTAAGTTTCAAATTGGCTCTCTTCCTCTGGTCTCTCTTGGGATTCCCATTGTCATGGGATCTCAGCTTAGGGAGTATTGGCAAGAGAGTCTAGATAAATTTCATAAGAGGATTTGCCATTGGACTTGTCAATGGCTTTCATCCGTTAGAAAAGTGACCCTTCTGAAGTCGGTGGTGCAAACTCTTCATATTTAGGAATGCTTTGTGCAAGTGGTACATTTCTCAATCCTAAATTTCAAGTCTTTCCCCAACTCCTCACATACAACTACACCTTTTACAAAAATATGCAAGAGGTGGGCATTAACTCTAATGCTGCCTTGAAAATCAAGGTTACGAAAGTGGCATTTCCACAACCTTGTGCCTCCAAATACCCCAAGCTTGCTTTGTTATTTTTTTGCAAATTATTTCAAAGGAGACTTATTTATCTAAGGTACTCTTACAAAATCTACCAACATTCTGGAAGGGCAATTAATATTAGCACCCGCCATGGAACTTGTAGTTTAAGTTTCATAGTCACCCCTCTTTGCTTCTACATTTTTGTTAGCCTTCGGTGCATAATTGGATTCAATTTCACTTTAAAACTCAACCTCGTCATCACTCGTGCAATGAGAACTTAGACGCTGCAATAAACAATATAAAATTTACAAGTTTCTAATTTCAAAAATAAAATAGAAACTTGCATAATGCAAAAAGATTAATACACAAATTTTCTTTTTGTTTTTCTTACTTTAAGTTGCACCAAGAACAAAAGCAAAGGAGACACCTAGGATTCGCCGAGACAATTGGGAGACTCCAAGGAGTTCTTGAAACATCTCAAGGATGTCCTAGCATCCCCGACATCTTGACATCTTTGAGGCAGCGATGGTGGTGGCAGTGTGGCTGGAACACATTTCCCCCAAGACCGTGCATCCTGGAAATGCAGAGTTTTATAGGCAGAAGCGTCCTCGTCAAATACTAGAATTTTAAAAATATTATTTCGTTGCAAGTATATCCTACTAGCAGATATTGTTTTGTGATTATATATAAATTGAAAAAATTAAGTTAGTGAGATGAAGTTATCATGATATTAACAATGATGTTGGTATAAAAAGAAAATTCAACAAATTGATAACAATACAACAGTAGAAACAGCTATGAGCAAGAAGAGGAGTGGGCCTGGTTTTTCAAATTTTGGAGATGCAGGGGGAGCAGATGAGGATGAATGTGGTGAGCCCTGCTGGCTCAACCTCTATCCAGCCTGGCAACTGACTTGGTTTTTTG
Organism: Thuja plicata; assembly: GCA_018584345.1. Classification (NCBI taxonomy): domain Eukaryota; kingdom Viridiplantae; phylum Streptophyta; class Pinopsida; order Cupressales; family Cupressaceae; genus Thuja; species Thuja plicata. The sequence continues at coordinate 288,074 of MU223331.1, forward strand.
TTTTATTTAAAAAGTTAGTATTTTTGTGTTTTTTTGAGAATATATGTTTTTTATGGACTTTTGAAAATAACAGCAATACATGAAATCAAATCTAAAATACTTGCATTTCACAAACAGAGATTGCCTTATATTATTGATTGATAATTACAATGCATATTATTGGCAAATATAAAGTCTGAAATGAACTTGCAGCTATAGTGTGGAACCCGAATTGAAATGTACCACCCGGAGAATCAATTCAAACCCCTCCCAAATTGTGTTAAACGATCTGCTATTGCTAGGCGACTATATAGCATGAAAAAGAGTCACCAATCATAGGCGATTTAACCTAGAATTCAACGCCACTTGCTGCTGTGTCTCACATGGGACCTGGGTTGTTGTACGGCAGCCTCGAATCCCACAAAATCCAGTCAATTAAACATTGCTAACAGCTGCTAAGTGTCGGGTAAAGATTTATCCCTGATTTAGCCTTCAATTCTCCAAAAACTTCAACCAATTTGCACAATCTAACCTTTGAATGAAGCCCACAGGCAAGCAATAATTAAACTGGTCTTTCAGTCTCAAAATTGCACATACACTGAAGAATTATGCTCCTCCAATGCTGAAAATCACAAAAACCCTAGGTTTCATGGCTCAATTCCCAAGAACTTTCATCATCAAAAGAAAATAGTCAACGCATAATAAGATTGATTTCATTCCTTGGGCTTTTATAATTCCTCGATAAAGTTTGATTCATGAGGCTTCACCAATAAGTCTCTTTAATGACTTATAAATTTGCTTTTGATGTTGACCTAGGATAAGATTAGGTATGGGCACCCAAATAAAATAATCATTTAATGTACTTTAATGAAGTATCTTGGCCTCATTCATTAAATAACTTTATATTTACCCTTTTAATTATTAGTTATAAATAAAGCACTCTTTATTAATAATTAAATTACATTAACTAGTGCAATTAAGCCCATTTGACTAAGCCAACTGAAAGACAGGACGACCACTGCATATACCATGTGTCCAGGTGCCTTGCAAAAAATAGTAACTCTACGAATATGACTTACTATAAATGGTAAGTCCCTGAATATCTGCTCAAGCCAAAAGTGTCAGGGCTCAACACTGCAAACATAGCCCGTTCAGGTGCCCTGCTATAATTAGAAATCCCGACTTTCTTGAAATAGTCACTTACTATAAATAGTAAGTGTGCCAAATTGAACCAAACGAAGAGCAATCCTGAACACTTCTGACCTCTGGAATGGGAATAAGCCTCTAGCACTGCCAACTTGGACCCTCTAACCATTAATCTTAGCCTACGAGGGTCAATAATAGGCTAATCCAATCATAAACCATATCATCCCAAAAAGGGGACATTACAATGAAGATGATGTCAGACGGGTGTAAGATGTCAGACGGGTGTAAGAGGGTTTGGAGGCTCTTGGCTAGGTTGTTTGTGCCTAGCATCCCTTCTTTTGTGGGTTTTGCTTGGTTTTTCGAGTATAGGGCTTCTTGTTTGGCCCCTGGTTATGCTTTAGCTCTGGACCTCTGGCCTGGTTTTTCTGTTGCGTTCGTTGTGTGGTGATGTTCTCGTTGGTACCCTCTTTCCAACTTAAGGGTGGTTGTTGGCGCTCTTGTTGATATTGTCCAAGATGGAGGTTTTGTAGGGCTTTGGACGTCCCTGTGCGCAAAGCTTAGGGCTAGTGTGGCCTCCCCTGGCTAGGAGTATCTCTCTTGTCTCCCCATTGCTTTTTTAAGGGGTTTGCTTCCATACAAGACCTTGTTGGTACTCCGCGGACGCCTCTAGATCCTTTGGGCTCACTCATGTTCGCCTCACGATGGAACTTGACAATTATTTGTGGTATATTGTTAACGCTTGGCCATCCCTTGGCTTATATCACGGGTGGTTATTTGTGGAGGGACTATTGTTGTTGCATGGGCTCAATGGATATATTTCGCGCACAGTGAGGCCTCTCTTGTGTTGTAGGTTTCAGTTTGCTCCTCTACATAGGGGCATTTGGTGGATGACGACATCATTTGCACGTATATGGTCACTATCAAGCGAACCTGTGAGTATTTGGTGATGATGTTCGCTCCTTTGACTTGCTTCCTAGGTGGCTATACTGCCCATTTCCTTGGCACTTTGGGAATTTGGTTTGTTGTTACAAGCGGAACATTGTTTTGCTCGTTGGTTGCTTTGAATTTTCCTAAGGATTTCAGCAGAAGCCATCTTGACTTTGCAGAAACCATTCTTCTTTGTCCTGACATTGATTGTGTTTGTTTACTGTGCTCAGTTCGCGGTGACAGCTCCATTGATTGGTGTTTGTCTGGGCACGGCCCTGTTTTGGGCTTTTCTCTTGTCACTCACTGGTTGGGTGCCCGTCTTAGTTTGTTTTGGTCTCTTCTTAAGTGGGGTGTAGCCATTTTTGGACCCTTGCTTGTGGATGGAGTTGTTTACATTCTGCATAAGGTTTTGGGTTTCCTGAGTTTTATGGACGACTTGTTTGTGTCCATTGGTGATTCGGAGGGATTTTCATTCCTAACTGCTCCTTCCTTCAACGATGACTACAACGCGGTGGCTTATGCAGGGGTCTTCCTCTTCCTGGGTAGTTGGCTTCTTGGCCCTGATCTAGGCTTGTTTGTGACTGTGTTTGAACGTATGTTGGCCTTCTCTTTGATGGTTCTCTCTAAGGACGTTATGGATGTATGGATCTTGGGTGGCCAGGGTCTGTTCTTTCCTGGCTAGGATGTGTATTTTTCTACTAGGTAGTTGCAGTCTATGCCTTTGGGGGTTTGTCTGCAATGGTGGAGGTTGGGGCCATTTGATGTGATCTCTGGGAGGAAGGCATGGTTGGGATCTTTTGCTTCCTTCTGGATGGTTGGCAGTCTCTTGCTTGATGTGGGGGTTGCTTCTCAGATGGCTTGGGTTGAGGAGAATCAGACTTTGGTGGGACAACTCATAGTTGTGAATTGGGTTAGGAAAGGATGTTGGCTCTCAAGCCTACTTGAGAGCAATGGATCTAGCTCTCTATCCTACTTGAGAGCAGTGGGGGTTCATTTTCTTTTGGTGAGGTTGTGCCTGGTTATCAGGGTTTTGATCTCGTTCTTTCATACCCGCCCTGTCCTGGAGTCAAGGATGTGGGACCCTGTGGATAAGCTTGGAACCTGCCAAGGATGGCAAGTAGTGTTTGTCTCTTGTTTTCTTTCTATGGTTGGCACCCATGTTCATCTCTACTATTAGGTTTTTTTTCTCTTTTGGTCTAGTTTGTGGTGGTTGTTGCCAACTCCACTAGTTTTTTTTGTCTTTTCATTCAGACTATTTTTTACTACATAGGCGGTGGGTTTCTTCCTAATAACCAGACGATTGCTGCCAGTTTTCAAGGGCTCATTCTAGTCTTTTGTTATTTTTGGTTAAGGATCTCCGCAACTATTGGTATTGGGCTTGTCCTTCCTGATGCCGCGGATTGGCTGTGCTCTGTGATGGTGGTTGATGGTAACTTTAAGTGGTCTTCTCCTTTCGGTGGCAGTTTGGATGTAAGAGGAATTCTGCCCCACTCTGTGGTTTGGTGTATTGTTAATGGCCTCTTTTGTCCTCGGTGTTGTAAGTGGCCAATTGTGGCCTCTTGTTCTCCAAGCAGACTGTTCAAGGAAAACAGTTAATCTGCTAACAGTGAGCCACTTGTGGCCTTGATTTCTAACATACAGCACCATTTGTTAATGTGTTGTTGATTTCTTGACAGCCTTTGGGATGTGGTGTTGTATGGGTCAGCCCCTGTGTTAGGCTGCTGAACTTAATGAAAAACAATGGTATAAAAGACAATAAGCTTCTATATGAAATCAAATTAGTTAAAGACCCAATGGTGTCACAAGGAACTGCTACTTTGTGTAAAAGGATATTGCCTAGAATCTGTACTGTCAAATATTCTGCCTGCTAAAGAGATTCCATTATTATACAAAATGTTACCTGCAACGTTTCAAATAGATCATTTCCAAAATATGTACTGATCTCACCTGGATTTGATGCAGTAATTGTTCTTGCGCTTCAACATTCCTGGCAACCTCTTGACAGACAGGATCATACTTTCCAAGCTCCTTCTTGAAGAGGTCTTCATAGGATCCAGAGGTTGCCATCAACTTGGGTAAAATGTCATCCTACATATAAAGAGAGATAAATCGGGAAGGAAATCTGAATCAGATTAGATATCAAACACAAAATCTTTGAGACATGTTTTATATTACTAATGTGTTCAAAACTAGGAAACAATGAGACCATCTTAATTAGAAAGAAACTACAACCCGATCAATTTAGTTGGGTATATGAAATATAAAGTAGTAAGAGACAATCTGAAGCAAAGTCTAATGCTAAATAAGCAATTTTTAAGATAAATCTCCCAGTTTCAAAGTCAGCACATTCAGTTCTGGTCAAACTCATGTCTTAGTTATGTTAGCACACAGATAGCAAAGTATTTGCGCTGTATTTTTCTGACTATATAATTCTGCAAAATATGTAAATGTAATACATCAAACTCACATGTGTGTGTATAATATGGCCAATATTCTAGATTCGGACTAGTGCAAAATAAGTATTCACACAATAAAAGCTTTTTTAGATGGATTTCATTAATGCTATTAATATTACTCTAAAGCGCAGTTTTATTGTTTTATAGCAAAACAAATATTATTTTTCTATTATATAAATTCCTACTGTGCAATTGTATGGTGATAAAACACAAATGAACTCTAAGTTCAATAAGCATAACATAGTGTGTTCCTCAACAAAAATTGATGAATTGGATTTCTTAGGCATGGAAAAGTTATCTCACTTTTATACACATATATTGTTGGTTTCATCAAAATTTCTAACTTCAAATGGTTGTTACTATGAGGGACCAAATACTTTTTAATTGAGGCAAACTACAAATCCTATCAGCTGGACCCTACTCATGAATATGTGCCAATTGACTCACAAGTAGTAGTTTATAGCTTTATTGTGACATGTGGCAAATTGCAATTGATTAAGAAGCACTATTTAGGTATTTGTAAGCATGTCTATATGTGTATGTATGAACAAAGTATGACCATGCATATATCAATGTATATGTATGTATGTGTGAGCACAATAGATGGTAAAAAATAATACTCTCGATAAACCATTTTGAGTTGGTACTCCTCGAATAGTATATACCTTGTCATGTTTCCTTTTTGAAATAGGATTAAATAATGAACAAAAATAATTAAATTAAAAATATAAAAGAATAAAATTAAAAAATAATCAAAATTTAGTTGAGCAAATGGTGGGGCCTGCATGTATGTAAAAGTTGTCTCCCTCAAACATGAGGTATAAAAGGGAGAGAAGAGAACTTCATTTGGGGGGAATGGAGGGAGGAGGATGAGGGAGCATAAGAATTAAGGAAGGATTAAGGGAAGATAATAAGGAAGTGACTCTTCAAAAGGTGAAGGGTTGTGACCCTTTGGAAGGGTGATAATTGTGAAAGGGTGTGACCATTGCAAAGGGCAGACATGGTGAAGAGGTGTGACCCTTCCTCACAAAGATATAAAGACGAGAAGGTTTCATTTGAGAAGGGCGTCCAAGGGAGATCAAGTTGGGAAATAATATATTATTCTCAAAGGCAACATTGGAAAGTGGTGACTCAAAACACTCAAGGATCACTTATCTATCATCACTCACTCAATCATCACTCATCGCCCTATGAATTCCACATTCATTCAATCATCATCCACCAATACATCAAATCATCAAATCAAAAGAAACCATTCAATTATCCATCAAACATCAATTGGGAATCAGGCAAATAGACCAGATATCAACTCTTCCATCAATTCAATCAGTCTATATTAATTATACAATCATCGAACCAATCCTAAATAGTGCTTCTTGATCATCTGAACTGTATGTAACTAAGCCCCTTGATTTCTTTATGATAAAACGATCAACATCTCATAAATTTCTTTCCTTTTGTTTATCAATTTTGGGAGCTTAACATTCTTTCCTCTCTTGTTTTGCAAGGTGAATTCAAGAGGAAGAAGTTAGAAGCTAGGAGATGCTCAAGACTTCAAGTGGTGAGATCAAACTCAAGAGCTCCAAGCAAGCTACAGGAAGGCAGGCTAAGCTCAAAGATTTCAAGTGAGAAGGAAATTCACGCCAAGTTATCAAGGTGCAATTCAAGTTCAAGATCAAGAAGGAATCCAAGAAAGAAGAAGAATCAGAGAAGAAATTTTCAACAACCTGAATTTCCTCCAGAAATCCAAGTTCACTTTGAAAGGATCCAAGTACATGAAGACTTCACCACTTCAAGAAGAATCGAAGATGCAAGTACAAAATCAACTCATGGCAATGAGAAAAATTCCAGAAGATGAAGAAGATTAGAAAAGATGAAGCAATTTGGGAATATGCCATCACATCATGTTGAGTATCAAGAGATTTTCTCTTCATCAAAAGTAACATCAAGTCTACAAGATGTGGATGATGAGGTGGCACCTAGTTGTCATCTACCAATCAAAAATTCTAGTTACACATGTTTCAATCATATCACGCCAAGTGTGCTATTTTCTCATTGGTTCTCAAAAGCTTTGTAATTTTCTTATTGGCCCACTGGGTGGTGCCTTCATGTAATTGGTTGATATTATGGCAACCCTAATTAGGATTTTTGGGAATCGATCTTGGCCCTCGATCTTGAATCAATCTTGGCCCTCCATTGTAATTGAACAGATATAAAAGGCCAAGGCCTTCTCATTTGTAATAGCTAGAGCATTAGATTAGAGAGTAGGAGAGGAGATTAGGTTAGATTGGGCTAGCTAAGGGAGAGACTTTGATCAAATTGTTGTTATAATGCTATTGAAGTAATTGATGACTCATTATTGGTCTTCATGGTAAATCACTTAATATTGCTTTGAAGTGTTGCATGGTTTCCTCAATCCCTCACTTGGAGTAGATTTCATTTCATGTTGTTTAGAAGTAGCTTAGTTGGATGAAAGAAATTATAGATGTCTACTTGATTGACTTGAATATAAACTAGGCCACTAGCCTCTTGCTGATGGTAGGAGAGCCTTGAGTGGTGAGCTAGTGATTGCACTTAACTTCAATTGATATTCAATCTTTAGTTTGCATCTATTGATGGGATTGAAGAGGAGATATTGATTTGAAAACCCTTTGACTATTCCTTGGAAACTTGCACTAGGTGGGTGGAGTCGCTGACAAGATTGCATCTAGTAGAGTCCAAGTTCATCCATGATTCCTTCCATTCCTAGTTAGAAGTAGAAGTAGTTGAAGTTAAGTTTAAGTTTAAGTTTAAGTGCAAACTAGAAAATCAAAAACTCTATTTTCATTGCACAATGTAAAGCCAAATCTATAGAAGCAATTGATATCCATTGAATGAATAGTGTAAGTCCCCTAAGTGATCACCAGCAAATCACATTATTTCACTGAGCGAGTATCCATAGTTGAAGGGAACCTTGAAGTCATTTCATGATCTTACTTTGCAAACTTAGCAAGAGAGATGACCTTATTCAAGAGAGGATTGAGTATCTAGTGTTTCACTCTGAAACATTGGGTGTTTGATTCTGTATGTTGCAGTGGAACAAAACTCACATCAACAGACACCTCGCTAGGTACCCCCCTCATATGGATGGCATGAGCCACATGAGGCCAAGAGGGATGTGATATCCGCTCTTGGGCCTAGCGTAGAGGGTCTCTAGGGCACCCTATCAAGTCACCCTATCTTATCTCTTCTATGGTTGAGCCATCTTAAAATTATTTAAGCAATCTAGTAATTTTATTTACATTTCCAATACATGCTTAGTTCTAACTACAGAGATCTAATTATGAATTATGATTATAAATGAATCCTAACTTGCTTGCAGAATCTCAAGCAAAGTGAAAGGTATCCCTAAACCCTACATGTTTTGATAAAAAGTGTAACCTAGGACAAAATTTGGGTACTCAATTTGGGGACATTACATAGCTTCCTTGTGGGTAAATCGTTTTATGCTATAACCCAAGTATAGACATTATAACAAGGACAATAAACTTATGTTTTTCTTCCTTGTAACTTGCACGCATAGATTGGATGCCTAGGATATGCCTAACCATGAGATGTTAGCCCTTGGCAAACCTTTATCTATAGACTATTGGAAATCTGTGAAGGATTTGATGTGGAGATCAATAGGGGAACTCTTAGTCCTTGGTGTTGGGATTAGGTGTCATACAACTTGCAATTATGAATGTTCAGTTTTAATTTGTATTGATTACATGCCCTCATGGAAAAGAGTATCCCGCTTGAAGTGGCATTTGTAATAATTTGTATTTAGCACGTTGTAAGAAGCCCTTGGTGACATTCGGAAGGTGTAAAAGTTTTACTTTGGAAAAAGCATCAGGATCTGATTTTTTCACAGCTTGTTCAAACGTCACATTATTAGCAGACTTATCCTTCTCATATTTTTCAAGCATACTAACGTTGGGGCCAATATTTTCTCTTTTCACCACCTTTTTTTGTACACTGAGGAAAGTCCATCCTCCACTTAAGTTGGGAATATATCTTTTGGAATCTCAAGGATCATAGAAAACCTATATGAAAATATAAATGGAGGCGAGGTTACTAGAAAAAATAAATAGTGTTGAGGTCATTATAGGAAGCTAGTACTTTCTAAAACATTTGCACTCTACTTGTCGATTAAAGAACATGACCTACCACTTATTATTCTTATTTTTAATTTTCAACATCCATTCCCATATTTCCTTAAAGGCCTTCAAGGATAAGTCCAAAAAAAATGGAATGCCAAGATAATTAACAATCTTCTTAGAATCTTCCAACTGACAATTCATACCATCAAGCCAAGTAGGAGGTGAGTCATCCCAACTTAAAACAATAGACTTACTATTAGACATTTTAGCACCAAAAACCTTACCAAAGAAGCCAAATCTATCTACAACATTATTAAAATTATCCTCACTCATCTCAACAAAAAGAGCAATTCCATCTACAAACAGCAATGATGAATTCATTATTATTAACTAAATGCCTTTGATGTAAAATTCCATGGTATTCCTTTATGTAATTTAAAAAGTATAGATTCAATACATGTTTATTGTACAGTTCACTATAGATGTGGAATTTTGTTATTTCTGAATATAATCTGGTAACATTAACTCCTCTCTGATTTATTACATGAAGTCTACAGCAAATATAATTATTCCAATCCTAAAACATCTGCCAGAATTTCAAATTCATAACAAACTACAGAAGAATTAGTTCTTTTTTTGCACCTGGATTCAGAATTCTCGTTCAAGTGAGTAGACATCCACCTTTGTTTCTAAAGATGTCAATGGAATTGTTGTCTGTGTTCTGATGATTGGTTACCTCTGAGAAATTGACTTTGAAATTATGCACGGTCTAGAAGTCATATACCTGATGGGCAATATTCGGGATGGACTACACTGTATAACCTTCAGTCAATGTTGGAATGGCAACCTTCGACTTTCCCCGTGACAAGGGAATATTGAGTACTTTAGAAAGATTTGGGATTTGTCGCCTAGTACACACTCGGTGTTTCCCGTGGATGATGACCATCGTGGATAAGACAACACTTATTCCACTGACCTTTAAATAATCCGCTTCAAACAATTAGAGTCTTCGTATCTTATGCACCCGACACAGTGGAATAATGCATCGACGGTAGTCCACAACTCACTTTCGATAACATATAACACCTTTTGATGTGTGGGCACCAAAGGTGTTTGCTACTCCGCCTTCATGTCTCTCGAATACAATTTTTTGGTAGTACTAATCTTCACTGTAGGCAAAATAAGGAAGCCTTCGTTTGTATAACCTGCTTGGTTCCATGCTACAATCAAGTAATCTGTCTTTCTGAAAAATTTGAACTCACCACTACAAATGATGGACACCTTCTGTTATTTATTTCTCGAGTAGGCCAGATCTCTCACTGGCGAAAGGATTGCATGGTTCTCACTTCTGAGAAAATCCAACAAGATTCATAAAATTCATTCCCCCGACTTCCTTCCCGAGAATACTTCTTAAAGGAACATAATTCCCGTGAATGAACTACCTATTTCCCGTAAGTGAACTTCTTTAACAAATTCAAAGTTTAATTATTTAAATATTAGTTTATAAGATATTAACTAATATTTAAATAATTATAATTAATTATTTAATATTAATTTATGAGATTTGAACTAATATTAAATAATTAATATTATTTATTTCATGCCTCAATTGATACTTTATTTAGGGGACATTACAATCTCCCCTTCCCCGTGTTGCTTGCCCACAAGCAACATTAAATTGGGATGTTGAAGGACCTATTCATTTTACCATCTGGTGTCTTCTACAGGCAAGTTCTTCCATCAGATCAAATACTCTTTGATAGACTTGCTCCTCAGTGTCCGCTCACGAGTGTCCAATACTTCCCCTATGATTTAACTCCAACCTTCCTTCCTCATCAAGCGGAGGTAGATCAATTGATGTTGTTACATGTTGTCCCAATGCCTTTTTAAGACATGACACATGAAACGCATTGTGTATTTTGCTTCCTTCTAGCAAATCCAACACATAAGCTACCTCACCAATTTTCCTGATAATCTGGTAAGTACCATAAAAGCAAGGTTTTAATTTCTCTGCACCACTTCTTTTAAGTAAAGATTAGCGATAAGGTTGTAGGCGAAGATATACCAACTCTCCAATTTCGAAACTTTGCTCAACTCATTTCTTATCAGCATAAATTTTCTGTTGGTTTTGTGTGCACTGTAAATTTTACTTGAGAGTTTTCAAAATGTCCCGACATTCCTGTAGCCAATCTCTAGATTTTGGTGCCTTCTATTTCCCAAGGCCAAATCAACAAACGATAAAGCCTAATAGCCATATAATGCTCGGAAAGGTGACATTTCGATGGACATATAACAATATTCACCCAGATGAAGCCATTTGACCCATGATTTTTTATGTCGAACCACATAATTGCGAAGATACCCCTCAACCCATTTATTAACAAATTATGTCTACCCATCCATCTGAGGATGGTAACTAGTGCTAGGATTAAGCTCTATCCCTGACAACCTGAACAACTCTTCCCAAAAAATGCTAAGATAACTGTTGTCCTGACACTGATTATATTTTTTGGTAAACCGTGAAGACAGAACACTTCCTTGAAAAATAATTCTATGATCTGTGATGCTTTATATTCTATAGTGATAGCATAGAAATGTGCAAATTTTGTTAATCTAACCACTACGACAAAGATACAATCTTTACCTTGAGATTTGGGCAAGCCACTGATAAAATCCATCGATATACTTTCCCATTTTTGTTCAGGGATTGACAAAGGTTGTAATAAACCTGTAGGATAAGTGTGCTCTACCTTATTCTGTTGACAAGTAATACATTCCTTGACATATCGCACAACATCGTCCTTCAGACCTTTCCAAGTAAATCTTTCCCTGATTTGACGATAAGTTTTGAAGTAGCCTGGGTGTCCGGCCAAGGGAATATCATGGACGGATTGCAAAATCTTCTCCTTAAGTTTGGAACCTAACACTAAGTAGATTCTATCTTTATAGTAAATAATGTCATTTACCACTTTATATCGGTCATCCTATATGTGTCCATCCATTAACACACAAGCAAATGAGTTATTAGAATATTCCACTAATAAAAGAGATTTCCAATCAGCCATAACTACTAATATAGAATTTATTGTCGGTCTTCTAGATAATGCATTAGCCACTACATTATTTTTACCTTTTACGTACTCAATTTCGAAGTTGTAAGCTTGGATCTTGCTGATCCATTTTTGTCGAGGATCGTTCAAATCCTTCTGGCCAAAGTACTTCAAGTTGTTGTGATCAGTTCGGACTACAAACTTTCCCCCAACTAAATAATATCTGAATTTAGTCGGTGCATGCATAATTGCTAGCATCTCCTTATCATATATTGAATACACCTTCTCATTATCCCTGAGTTTCCTGCATCACATTCCAAAACAAATGGCTGGCTCAAATCTGGAAGTGCAAGTACAGGATGAGCTCATAACTTATTTTAATTTATCAAATACTTGTTGTGCCTCCAGAGTCCATCTGAAAGCCCCCATTTTAGTATGATCAGTTAATGGAGCTCCAAGCTGTGAGAATCCTCTAACAAATCTCCTGTAATTGCAACATAGACCAAAGAATCCTCTTAACTCTGTAAGGTTCCGTGGTGGTGGCCATTCTAGAATGGCTTGTATCTTTTCCTGATGAACTTGTACACCCTTAGTACTGATAATATGTGCCAGATACAATTTTTTTGTCATTCCAAATTCGCATTTAGATGCTTTTGCATAGAGGGATTGAGACTCCATAATTCCCAAAACTTCATCAAGGTGCTTCAAATGATCTTCCCAAGTTTTACTATAAATAAGAATATCATCAAAGAAAATAAGCAGATATTTCCTCAATGTTTTGTTAAAAATATGGTTCATACAGGACTTAAATGTTGCTAGAGCATTAGTTAAACCAGAAGGCATAAATAAAAATCCATAATGCCCATAATGACAATGAAAAGATGTTTTATGAACATCATGTTCCCGTAATCTAATCTGATGATACCCTGAACTCAAATCTATTTTGGAAAAATAAATAGCACCATATAATTCATTTAACAATTGATCAGTTCGGGGAATCAGGTACCTGTTTTTAATATTCTTCTTATTGAGAGCTTGATAATCAATGCACATTCGGAGAGTCCCATCTTTCTTTTCCACTAACGCCACCGAAGAAGCAAATGGACTAGAACTCAGTATCATATGTCCCATATCTAGCAATTCTTTTATGGTCTTTTCTATTTCATCCCTAAATTTCTTGGGATGCATGTACGGAGTGGTAATGACAGGTTTCGCACCTTCTTCAAGTTTTATGGTATGCTCAAAACCTCTATCAGGAGGTCTCCCTGGGCGTATATCACTGAAAACCACACTATGAGTATCCAATACTTTTAGCAAACCATCATGATAGTATCTAGATTCAAAACCTGTTACCGTAGAAGAAACCAAACACTGAGCTGACCATGCAACATCCCCATGTCTGAAAATAGCCTCCATTCTTTTTTGCAGATACGATCATGGGACCACCATTGGACATACCTTTGAGGACTACCTTGAGTGAAAATTCCAATTTTTTGAAACTCTATGAATATTTATCGAAAGATTCCATCCATTGAATTCCCAAAATAACATTTGTATCAGCCAGAGCAACTATATAAAAATCATTTGTAACAGTGTAATTTCCCAAATTAATACTTAATTGAGGAACTTTGTGTGTAGAAGTTAAACTAGTGTCACCTGCTACTCTAACATCAAATCCCTCATGTTCTATTGTTTGTAAACCATGTTTAGCAACCAATGCAGCATCTATAAAATTATGAGTTGAGTCACTATCCAACATAACAAGGACTAGTTGTCCCTGTAGAACACCACGTACACGAAAAATATTATAATGTGGAGAACCAGACATAGATGCTATTATTCCCCCTTCATGTTTTGTGTCTTGTCCTTGTTCCTTTCCTGCATCATTATTCTGAACCACTTCTGAATTGTCTTCTTCTTCACCATCAGAGGTCACCTCAATATAATGTATTTTTCCCTTTCCCAAACACATGTGACCTGGTTCCTATGACTCCCTACAATTAAAGCATAGTTTTCTCCTTCTAAGCTCATTGCGTTCATCATTGTCTAGCTTATTATTGGGAGGTGCATTCTTGACAAATGGTTTGTCTTGTTTTGGTGGGGTACCCTTATATTGTTTTTTCCCTTTTGATGTTGGTTCCAATTCTCGAGCCCTTTTGCTTGGTTCTCACTTCTGAGAAAATCCAACAAGATTCATAAAATTCATTCCCCCTACTTCCTTCCTGAGAATACTTTAAAGAAAATAATTCTCGTGAATGAACTAGCTCTTTCCCGTAAGTGAAATTCTTTAACAAATTCAAGAGTTTAATTATTTACTATTAATTTATGAGATTTGAACTAATATTTAATAATTAATATTATTTATTTCATGCCTCAATTGAGACTTTATTTAGGGGACATTACATATGACATGAGGACTAATCAAATCAATTTTCAAAATTAAATGCAAGGCATCAACAGCAATAAAAAATAAAGCACAAGTCAACGAACAGCCCTGCCTTATGGTTTATTGCAAAAAAATGGGTCAATAAAAGATCCATCAATGTTAATATGGGTAGAGACGTCTTTGAAAAGAATCTTCACCCATTTACAGAAAATTTAAAAAAACCAAAGGATATTGTAACAAAAACAAAAAAGCTCACCCAACCTTGTCATATCTTTTTCAAAATCTAGAAGCAACATAGTGACATTCTGCCTAGAGTACTTCTAATAATCTTTGGATTTTGAGGTTCCACCTCACTAGGGGAAGGAGTAGATGGACCCTTTCCCCCATATCATCTTCCATTAAGTCAACATTTTCATGTCCAATAGGAGAGTTCTCCATCCTACTAATCTTTATCATTTTTAATAATACCTGAATTTGTTCCATTTATATTTCATTCCTTATAGGTCTCTTTGCAGCTTTAGAAATTATAGCGCAATATTTTCTAAGATGCCCATTCTTTTTGCATAGAAAGCAAGCATTTAGGCAACCCAAAAGCTGAACTTATAATCTATGTTGTTTCCTTCTAAATGAATGCTTAAAATTTCAGAGACTAGCATTTTTAGAACCAAAGAAATTAAAACCCTTGCATTTAGATGAGGAAGAGTATTTCTTGTTTCCTCAACTTGCATACGCTCACGCAAGGGTTTATGAACTTGTAGCACAAATTTCCATGATTGAGAAAGCTAATTCGTTATTTCAAGCTTCCTCAAAGTTGAGTCAATTAAAACTTCCTCAAGTTTTAAATCAGCAAACCAAGGGATCACTCTGAAATCGAACTGCCCCGAATTCCAAAATTATTTTTTAATAACTTTGTTTTGCATTTTATGAGTCTTGAAAATATTACAAACCCATCCTTTTGAATCATTCTACAAAAATTCACGTAGATACGCATTTTTCTACCCCACATATTTCCTTGCCAATCATCAAAAAACTTTCTAAAAGGAAAAACATTCTATCCAAACATGCAAAGAACACAACAATGTTCCTTTGTCTATTCTCTTCACTCTTAACAATATGCACTGTATCAAGACAAGGAGAAGTTGAGAGGATTTTGGGAAACAAAGAAACCTTACTGTTGTTTCCTCCTTTGGGCTCCTCTCACTTGAACTGGTTATCACTTCCATGTCAGAACTCCATATGCATTTCACTATCTTCTATAAATGACGAAAAAACTGCTAACTCAAGAACCACAGGCTCTTTCCCAGCCAGAATGTCTTTGTGAGAAGGTTTATTCAAAATCTCATGCAATATAGACTTATCACCCTCAATAATACTATCTAAATCCTTTTCATTAATACTTCCATCAAAAATCTCTATGCCACTAGAATTAACTGCCTACAAATTCATCTCACATCCCAACTTGCTAGTACAAGAGAAATTAATGCCCCAACCTCCAACACAAAACAAAAGTCCATCTGACGACCACAACACCCAACAATCAACGTCAATGGCAATTCAAGGACTAGGGCTCCAACAGAACTCTTAAGAACCAATGAGAAAAAATCAAAACTTAACAATAGACATAAAAAGAGGGGGGTAATTAAACCAACAATTCCAAAAAAAAGGCTTAACATAAGAACCAAACCTACCAACACCAAAATCAAATCCTTTACTACATATTTGGAAATTTGGAATAGACAGAGATAATCAAGAATGGCAAACAATACTTATCTGGATTACCTTGCACAAGCTCAAGAGCACTTGAGAGAAATAGTGCAATTGATGGCCTATTTTTTCTTGTTGCTGACAGAATGACATTGTTTGAATC
>MU223331.1:310431-320815 GCA_018584345.1 Thuja plicata
TTATTTTAATTAGGAAAATTAAAATAATGAAATTAATTATCTAAATTAAGGAAAATTAATTAATGGATTAATTAAATAATTATGGATGGATTAATTATTTATTTAATTGGAGAATTAAATAAATAATGTCCAATTAAATAAATAATTTATTATTATTTAAGTGGGCATTAAATAATATGGATTAATTGTTTATTTAATTTGGAGTATTAAATAAATATATGTTATTGAAGAATTAAATAATCACAATGGATTAATTATTTATTTATTCGGAGAATTAAATAAATAATTTATTGGAGAATTAAATTGAAAAGATAAATATTATGGATTAATTATTTATTTAATTAAGAAAGTAAATAAATAATTATAAGCTAATTTATTATTAAATAAAGAGCTACACGTTTGATATAAGGCTGGGCCCTATCTATTTCGTAATTTTCAAAGGTAAAATGTTTTGCCTTGCAAAACATGTGGTATTTGAATATGAAATTTTGGCGCCAAAGTTTACCTTCCCCAATGAAGGCCGACTAGCACCCACCTTGTATATAAAGGAACCTTCATTTGTCAAATGAAAATTATCAATCAGCTATTTGTTCTCCATGAGAAATTGCTCATTGTGCAAGTCAGATTTGTATTGGCAGCTGTTGTTCAAGGTTCAGCCCTTCATCATTTTCACTCGTGCGATTTGGTATTGCTGGAGGAATATGGACCAGATCTGAAGGTGGTGGTGAAGTAATGTAATTTAGTTATTCCAGATCCAATATTGATATATTTCCAGCTGGTCTACAAGGGGTTTTGCTGATGAATGTATTGCTGGTCCAGATTCGTGATCTTCATTTAATTGCTCCTTCAGATCTCAGAATATCAGCACTGTTGTAATTTGTATGTTGTTCACTTGAGATTAATATATATCTTATTAGCTGGGTTTTTCACCTCCACAAGGGAGGTTTTCCCAGGGTAATTTGTGTTGTGTCTCCTTGTCTCATTTCGTGTTTTATCATATTGATTATCTTATTGGTTTGCAAGTTTAATTTAAACCAGATCTGATATTAAATTAACACTATGGGACGAGAAAATTTACCAAGAACAACTTAATTAAGGCACCAGTACTCAAAATGGTGAGCCTGCACTATTTCTAGGCATTATAATTCTTGTTGTTTAACCTTTGGCTGCCTTCCAACATGATGTTCGGTAACAAAGCCATCCCTCCCGCTACCCGAAGGCACGAAAAACAAGAGAATCTGCAGCTTTTCTAAACAACCAAAAATACCTTCAGTTTTTATGGAAAAAATCAGAAAAACAGTTATACAAGCTGAAAACCAACAATTTTGTCAAAAAATCGATAAAGAACTGCTGCAAACCTTAGCTAGGGTGTGATTTTTTGGCAGAAAAAACACAGCAAAATGCTTACAAATCTATAAAACCTTCATTTTCTGGTGAAACATGGTAAACAAAATTTGCAATAAACACTTCATGTGATTTAGATGTTGCCAAAAAAGCCCTATCCGCGAGCAGAAGAAATAGTGCAGAAAAAGATCTTCACACAGCTTTTAAAAAAACCTTGCTCCACGGCTTGAAACATACACAATATGCAACAAAAGACCCTAGTCGCAAACTTCAGAAAACGCAGCAACAAAAAAACAATCACACAACACTCGGATAGACAAACACAGCCAAAAAGAAATCTTCACATGCATAAACCAGTCACATAAAAAAACCCTTGTCACGTGGGCTCAAACAGCCATGGCAATCACAAATTTTTGCAAGAAAAGCCCTACAAGCATTGCAAAACACCTCAGCAAACCCACATTTTAAAAAAAAAACATTCAAAAAGAAACAAAAAAGCGTTGCGATTTCAGAGAAGAAAATTCCATATTTTTATCTTTAAAAAAATTGATCAAAGAATCTTCTATTTCACAGTGAAAAAACCCCACAATTTTATCTTCAAAAAAAATCAAGAACTTTTATTTCACACAGTGAAAAAACCCCACAATTTTTTTTTTAAAATCTTATCAAAAAACTTCTAGAAATTTTCAGGTAAAAAGACCACAATTTTTATTATCCATTGCCTTTGGAATACAGGGACCCCCAATGTGTGGAGATTCTGGAAAATAAGTTAGGGATTTTCATCAGACACGGCCTTATTGCTTTTGAACAAACACATTTACCTGTTAGGGTATGTCTCAGAGTAACGAGAATTGCCCTTGAATCGCGTGAATCGCGATTCGATTCACCGCTCCCGATTTTTTTGGAGCCGGTGAATCAGATCGGCGATTCTCAGGTATGAATCACCTGAATCGCCGATTCACGAAAAAATCGCCTGAATCTGCCTGCATGAATCGGCATGAATCGGCTGTCAAGTCAAGAAAATTTAAAAAACACTAATTTTTTTTATCTTTTTTTGTGTCCTTCATCTTACATACATTTTTGTGTCTTTCAGCTGAAAAATAACTTTCGATGCCTTATAAAATAATTAAAGTCGGTTGAGCTTTCGGGGGCACCGAAAACCCCCGCGGGGGCGCTGCCCCTCAACCCCGCCCTGTTCTGCGACAGGGAGCACACAAGGGGCACTGCCCCTTGACCCCACAAGGGGCGCTGCTCCTTGACCCCGTCTTGGGGGCTTTGCCCCCAAACTCCCATTTAATTATTTGGGGTGGAAACTGCGCCGATAAAAGTGGGGAAAAATTAACCTTCGAGTCTTATTAGGCTCCATATAGAAGATGACGATGATGAAGAAGAAGAATATCAATAAATTATTAATCCATTTGTTGAACTTAAAACAATGATACTTGAACTGATGTAATGATTTAATTTTAATGTTTTGATTCTTGAATCTTTGACGTTGAACTTGCACTTGAGGTATATGATGGTATGATCATGATTCATGATACTATGATTACAAGTGTTTTTGTTGTTTAAATGTTTTTATGATACTATGTGACATTCCAATCTTAACTCATGCTTCTAGCCTGCATAAATATGTAACGCATGTGATGGATTTACCATTTATGTTCTTTGTTTATGTATGTTAGCTTCTATTTGATGATGTTATAGTGTGTTTAAGTTATATTCAATAAAGGGTGCATGAAATAAGTTTTAAATTGTTAAAATCTCTAAATTTTAAGGGTTTTTTAAATTTGCCGATTCATGGGCGATTCGATTCCGATTCATGGGCGATTCGCGATTCGATTTGGCCTTGCCGATTCCGATTCTCGTTTCTTTGGTATGTCTGCTTTTTAATCAATCTAAACCTATCCCTACATCAATTTCAATTTGCTCCAAGTATGGGACTTGGATTCAGCTTGTCCTCATCCAAGATCCGATCAGAGTGGATTTGCATTTTGCATCTTTAGGTCACTTTAATTTTCAATACCAGGGTTCCTCTGTTGTGACAAGTAAAGTTTGTTCTGATCTTTCATCGGATTTTCGTACTTGCCCTTTTTTCCACCTTGGTCCATCGTCCCCCTCGTTTTCCCGAACATCAGGTTGTGACAGCATCTCCTGTTCTGAAGTAGCCAATGGTTCATGTCTTGTCCTCTATAATGAACTAGCACTTGCTTTAGGCCCTATGCATTTTCATGGAACAAATATTGTTTTTAAACATGCCTTTGATTCCTGCTCGATTTATATCTTGAAGAATGGTTTGTTAGCATTTAATGGCTCATCTTAGGGGATTATTAATGTTAAGATCAATGTTGATATTGCCAGTATCCTTCCTTTGACAAAATTCCCCCATAGTAGGGTGTCATGCTTACTCCTTCGCCTTATCCGACTTTCCCACGTGTTGGCTCTTCTTCTTGTGTAGATCGTCCATTGCTCTCTCACCACCCTTCTGATCCTATTTTTGTGGATGATAATATGATTCAGAATCTTATTTTTAACAGTCAGCCTTTTATTCATGTGGCTCGATCGGCCTCCGCATCTTCTTTGTCTGAGGAGGAACTTAAGCTTATGTCTAATGATATTTTAATTTCGGTGGCTTCTGAGATTATTGATGAAATTGTGTGTGAAGAAGGTTATGACATGGATGTTTTGCAATCTTCCCCGTTTTCTGATCCTCCATTAGATCATCAGTTCACTGGGAATCCCTCCCTTTCTCCTCTTGAGAAAGTTTTTGATTTTTCTCAAAAGTTAGCCATTGCCCAGTATCCTAATTCTCAGTCTCCTCTTCAGCCCAATATTGAAGTTAAAACCCCTAAAAAAAGAGGAAGAAAACCTTTATCTTCAAAAACTAAGGATAGGATAGAAGCAGGTATTCAGTCCACTATTCTGGATAAATTTTCTCCCCTTATAAGAACGAGGAGAGCATGTCGTTCTCCCCGACCATCATAAAGATCGTATCTTAGAATGTCAAGGTCTTGAATGCCCTTGACAAGAGGGGAAGAATCAAGAATTTTTTGGATTCTTCTCAGGCAAATATTGTCCTTCTTCAAGAAACAATATTATCTCAAGAATCTTTTGACAAAATTTTCAAAAATTGGTCTCGTTGGGAGTCTGTTCTTGTTCCCTCTTCTGATGCTTCTGGTGGTCTTATATCTCTCTGGAATCCAAAATCTATTTAAGGACAGCTTGTGTCATCAGATTCTAACTGGCAATTACTGAGTTTTATCTGGTTTGACTTTAGTTTTCTGCTATTCAATATTTATGGTCCTTCTCAAGAAAAATTCATCCTTTCAAATTCTTTAACTAACTGTATCCATCAATTTGAAGATCATCACATTATTTTGGGTGGTGATTTTAATGTCATTATCTCTTTGGATGAGAAATGTGGGGGGTACCCTACAGCCCAAAGGGTCATTGATGACTTTTCCTTTTTTATCCAAGATAATGCGCTTTTTGATGTTCCCTTGAGCAACAGGTCTTTTACTTGGACTAATCACAGAGTAGTCTCTCCAATCTCCATTAGGCTTGATAGGTTCCTCATCCCCCATGAACTCAAACTTTTGAATTTTACTTTCACTTCAGAGATTCTTTCAACTTCAGATTCAGATCATTTCCCCATTTCTTTAACTATAGAAAAGGTGGTAATAGCTTCCTCTTTTAAGTTGTCCTTTAAGTTTGAAAGGATGCGGTTTACTCACCCCCACTTTCCTTCTCTCCTTCGTCAAAGGTGGGTCAGTGCCCTGTTTTGCAAGGGCACCAGAATGTTTCGGTTCTACAAAAAATTAAGATTTGTTAAATCCAAAATCATGGTTTGGAACAAAGAGGTTTTTAAGAATATATTTCACAAAAAAGATATGGTTGAGAAAGATCTTAAGACTATTAGTGAACATATCATTAAGTTTGGATTAGACCCATCCAGTTCTGAGAAAGAAAAAATCTTCAGGCATATTGGGAAGTCCTTTGCACTAGAGCATAAATGTATTGGAGACAGAAGTCCCGAGAACTTTGGTTGATAGAGGGAGACAAGAATACTAAAAGTTTTCATGCTTCAGCTAAAATTAAGAAAGCATCTTCCTCCATCTTTTTTATAAAAGATGTCAAATTTGGTTCTTGCATGAAACCTGAACAACAAATT
Organism: Thuja plicata; assembly: GCA_018584345.1. NCBI lineage: Eukaryota > Viridiplantae > Streptophyta > Pinopsida > Cupressales > Cupressaceae > Thuja > Thuja plicata. The sequence continues at coordinate 315,947 of MU223331.1, forward strand.
AAAGATGAAAGGGTTTCTTTTTTCAAAAGCTTGCTAGCTCCTCCTATGCCCCCGGATGTTAACAATCTCAATGTTGAGAAGCTTTTGCAGTCTATTCCCAATCTAATCTCCCAATATGATAATGAATTATTATTGAAACCCTTCTCTATTGATGAGCTCCATGCAGTAGTTTTTTCTATGGCTCCGGATAAGTCTCCTGGTTTGGATGGTTTTACTATATTGTTCTTCCAAAAGTGTTGGGATATTATCAGTTTTGATCTTTTGATGGCTATTGAAGAATCTCGAAGGGAAGGGTATGTCCTAAAAAAAATCAATACTGCCTATCTTACCGTGATTCCAAAAGTTAAGGTTCATCAAACTTTTGCAGACTTTAGGCCTATCTCTCTTTGTAATTCTATTTATAAAATCTTTACTAAAGTGATATACCTGAGATTAAAGCCGCTGATTTCTAGAAATATCTCTCCCCAGCAGGGTGGTTTTGTTCCAGGAAGGGAAACTTCTGATGGTGCTCTGGTTGCACTTGAAGTTTTGCATTCCATTGACTCATATCATATCCCTTCATTTGTGGTAAAACTTGATATGATGAAAGCTTATGATAAGGTCCGTTGGTCTTTCTTATTAAAAGTTCTTCCAAAATTTGGATTCTCTGAGCACTGGTGCAAATGGATTAAAAATTGTTTATCGGGAGCATCCTTTCAGTCATCATTAAAGGTTCTCAGTCAGGCTTTTTCTCTGCCTCTCAGGGGGTTCGCCAAGGTGATCCTATTTCTCCTTATTCATTATTATGGCTGAAGCTTTTAGTAGGACAATTCAAAGGCAAAAAGAACTTTATGTTTGGAAAGGTGTGAAAATCCCAAACACAGATATAACAATTACCCATAACTTTTTTGCTGATGGCACTTTTCTTTTTGGTAGCTCTTCTATGCATGAGGCTAAGTGTATAAAGCAGACTCTGGATGTTTACTCCTTTGGCTCCGGTCAAGTAATCAATCCTAAAAAGTCAAAAACTTACATGTTTCACACCCCTGAGATTATTCAACAGAAAATTGTGAGCATTCTTGGTTTTTCCTTGGATAGACTCCCTTCTACTTACCTAGGGATTCCCTTCTTCTTTGGTCAAGTCAAACCTTCATACTGGGAGAGTGTCATTTCTAGGTTGAAAGGTAGAATCTCAGCCTAGAAGGCTCGATGGTTATCACTGTCTGGAAGAATACTTCTTGTTAAAACTGTGCTTGTTGCTATTCCTTATTATTATGTCTCAGTTCTTCAGGCTCCCAAATCGGTTATTGCCCAAATTGAGAAAATATGTCTAATGAGAAGAAACTGCCTCTTGTCTTACTGCAAAAACTCACCATTGACAAATATTTTGGGGTGTTGGTTTGCACAATATTGCATTTAGGAATAAAGCGTTTGGAGGTAAGCTTGTTTGGAATACGTACTCCAAACCTGATGTTCTCTGGTGTCAGATCATGCAAGCTAAATACCTAGACTCTTCCAATCCAAATAGAATTTTTACAATCTCTAATCCCCTTGTTGGATCCCCAACATGGAATTTCATGATTTCTTCTAGGGAGGTGGTTTCAAATTTTCTATCTTGGCAAGTTCATTGTGGAGAAAATGTGCTATTCTGGAATGATTCTTGGAACAGTTTCCCTCCCTTAAATTCTATGGCTTCTTTGATAGGAGCAATTGATATTTTCATTCATCACTGGGGGGACAAGTTGGTAGATTACATTGATCATGTTGACATTTTTCTCGTAAAGTCAGTTGGAAAGACCCATTTTGTCTCCCCATATCATCAGTGCAAGCTCGGGAGTTTAATTCCATCCTTTCGAGTAGATTGGTCTATTTGAGCAAAGATAGTGATATTTTGCTATGGTGCCCTTCTAAAAATGGGAAGTACTATGTTAAAGAAGGTTATAAGGCTATTCAACACATAGAGAATCAAAGTATAACACATCGGATTTTTTTCTTTTGCTAGAATAATTCAGTCCTTCCCAAAGCAGGTGTTTTTTCCTGGCTTGCCCTTCAGAATAGAATCCTTACTAGTGATAGATTGGTTAGGCTGCAAATAGCCCCGCCTTTCAACTGTGTTCTTTGTGGTGATTTAGTGGAATCTGTGGACCATCTTTTTGTACAATGTGTTTTTGCATCTCAGTGTTGGTCTTTTGTCATGAATAAGCTCTCTATTTCTTTTCCTCTGCCTTTCTCACTATGGGATCTCTTTCAATCTTGGCCTACTCTGTTTCCTAATTCACTATTTGCATGTTTATGAATAATCATTCCTTCTATTGTTATTTGGTCAATTTGGTGGGAGCAAAATAAACGTATTTTTAGGAAAACTCCTTCTGATCTTTCTTCGGTCCTCAATGTTAGTATTTTCCAGATTTTAACAAGGAATATATCAATCCATAGAGATCTATCAAAACTAAGCACAGGATAAATTATAATAATAATTTAATTAGGTAAAGATAGTACCCGGACTTTTGTTGGATCTTTAATCTACATTTGTCACTCAATGATTTGCTAAGGATTCCCGATCCACGAAGCAAATCCTCTAAGTCTGATTAGCAACTGTCAACCTTCTAGATTTCCACAATGCTGGTAAAGTAGATTGCTTTCACAAATTCCAACTCACACCAAAGCTAATTTAGCGATAATCTGCCCTTTTTGTATATCGCAATATGTATGTTACATAACAGTTTGAAACATCATTCAAATGGCTCGTGACTGGAATGAACTTGCACTTGCAGATCGCTGAATATATAAGTTCACGGTTCAGACTTTCCTTCGCAGCAATGGTCTGCACTATCAAGTTAGTAATCCTTAGTACACGATTTTAACCAGTTTGCAACCTTTAGTTGCTTCACACAACTTGCGCTTTCAGGCAGATAGGTGAATGTATAAAATCGCTGCCTCAAGGCTCGCAGCCCTTGTGGTGCAGTCCAGATTCAGAATCAAGGCTCGCGGCCCTTGTAATACGCAGACTTAGAATATCGATCTCAACTCTAAATTTGCATTTAGGAGTATATTAATCTCTGCTCCAAATTCGAACTTGGAAGAATCTCGATCCTTGGAAATTCATTCTAGAATGCTTGAATTTGCTAGACTAAAATTGTTGTTCTTGAATACTCAAGGATGATCGATTCTTGAAGGAGGAGATAGTATGTTATGGTTTTGATACTCTTCTCCTCAAGAATCGATCTCCTTATATATGTGAATGGGTGTCTCCTTATATATGTGAATGGGTGTCTCCTTAAGAAGGCCGACTTGGGCCTTAAAAAAAAACCTTGTTTATTTAAATGGGCCCTTTAAATAAACTTTGTTTAGTCCATTCAAATATATATTAAATCGATCTTCTAATAAACAATAAATAATAAATATCTCTATATTTATTATTATTATTTATATATCGATTTATAATAAATATATATTCTATATATTTATTATTATCCAAGGTAGTAGACATGTGTCGTAAAGGCCATAATATCAACACTCCCTCTTGGACTTGAGGCAAAGATCCACTCGTAGATCCTTCATCACAAAACATAACCAAAATGGATTCCTTATCCAATGATGCCATAGATCTTCTCGTCTATGTTAGTAGATCTCTATCTACTAGATATGATGAGGACACATATGTTCATCATTCCTCAACCATTCATCTCATATCCATATGAGAGTCATCAAATCATATGATGCTTGCCAACCGGATGTGGATTTCCTAGATCCACGAGTCTCCGCGACTAAAAGTAACATCAAGTCCATGATGGTTACCAACCCTGAGTCATCATGACTCATACATCAAATCCATGATGTTTACCAACCCTGAGTCATCATGACTCGTACATCAAATCCATGATGTTTTCTATCCATTTTGTGGATAACGAGATCCACAAGTCTCCTTGACTCAGTCAATAGAATATCAAGTCCATGATATTCAGAGTATCATCAAGTCCATGATGCATACCAACCAATTTGTGGATAACTAAATCCACGAGTCACAAACACTCAAGAAATGTCAAGTCCGTGACATCAAAACAACATCAAGTCCATGATGTTAAGAGCATTGGTCTAACGAATATCAAGTCCATGATATTCACCAAATGCTCGGAGTAGTGGCCTATTGACATCAAGTCCATGATGTCCACCAACCACTCAAATGTGGATCCCTGATCCAAGAGATATCAAGTCCATGATATCATGAGCATTGGTCTAACGAATATCAAGTCCATGATATTCACCAAATGCTCAAAGCAATGGTCTCCATACATCAAGTCCATGATGTCCACCAAATGCTCATCGATGGATCCCTGATCCATGAGAAAAATATCAAGTCCACGATATCTTCTAAATCTCCAATTCATAAGGACAACTTAGCCATGAGCATAACTGTAACCAAATGAATAATCATAACCAAATGTATCTCATACTCAAAATCTTATCTCATGAATCAACATAAGCATAAGAGTAACCAATATGATCTTATAATCATAAGAATCAAGTTCGATGTAAAAGAAATGTGGTCACACATAGAACCACATGTGATCTCAGCCATATGAAAGAAAGTATGATCCATTCATACACAATAAGCCAATAAAGTATGCTTCATCCATCCATGCTAAAGTATACAATAGACCAATAAGGTATGCTCCATACATAGATGCTAAAGTATACAATAGGCCAATAAAGTATGCTGCAATAACCAATGTATTCAAATGTAGTTCTCTCATAGAACAAGTATAAATCATCATACTAAATTAAATAATATAAAACATTACACAACCAGCTAGTATAATGTATACAAAATAGATAGCTATGTATGTTGCCACAGCTGTAACTAAGTCCAAGACAGAAATATGTCAGTGC
>MU223331.1:321062-331939 GCA_018584345.1 Thuja plicata
TCAACTATATGTCACAAATATAGACTCAGCCATAACAATGAAGAAGGGTATGCTAACATAAGCCAAGTGTTATGCAAAAGAGATGTGCTCACACATAAATGACATATAGAAATATGACAAATGCCAAAACTCATGAATCAGCCAATATGTCAATGCCAATACCAATGAACCAGCCAAGTGCATGAACCAAATCATGAGCCAGTCAATCAATGCAAATAATAATGACCCAGCCGATAATTATATGCCAATGTAGCATATGTTAATGAATCAGTCAATCATTGTAACATATGCCAATGCTAATGAGTCAATGAACCAGCCAATGATCCAATAATATGCCATATGCTATTAAGCTAAGCCATGCCAATAAGGGATGATTTTACACATGTAAGAGGGAGAGGTAAGTGAGCCCATGATTAAACTCCCTCTTCGGGCAGATTGAACTAAGGCAATTTGCACTTTCAACCTTAATGCAAAATTTACCCTACTTTTATGCTCTTCATATATAAAACCAAATTTACTATGTTTAGGCCAAACACCTGGTTACCATAGTATTTCTTCCTTAGTTTTGAAAGAGTTAGACTAAATTCCTAAATCTGAAATGGATCTTATACTCAACCTAGGCTCTGATACCATGTTAGTATTTTCCAGATTTTAACAAGGAATATATCAATCTATAGAGATCTATCAAAACTAAGCACAAGATAAATTATAATAATAATTTAATTAGGTAAAGATAGTACCCGAACTTTTGCTGGATCTTCAATCTACATTTGTCACTCCATGATTTGCTGAGGATCCCCGATCCACAAAGCAAATCCTCTAAGTCTGATTAGCAACTGTCAACCTTCTAGATTTCCACAATGCTGGTAAAGTAGATTGCTTTCACAAATTCCAGCTCACACCAATGCTAATTTAGCGATAATCTGCCCCTTTTATATATCGCAATATATATGTTACATAACAGTTTGAAACATCATTCAAATGGCTCATGACTAGAATGAACTTGCACTTGAAGATCACTAAATATATAAGTTCACGGTTCAGACTTTCCTTCGCAGCAATGGTCTGCACTATCAAGTTCGTAATCCTTAGTACACGTTTGTAACCAGTTTGCAACCTTTAGTTGCTTCACACAACTTGCGCTTTCAGGCAGATAGGTGAATGTATAAAATCACTACCTCAAGGTTGCGAGCCCTTGTGGATTGCAGTCCAGATTCGGAATCAAGGCTCACGGCCCTTGTAATACGCAGACTTAGAATATCGATCTCAACTCTAAATTCGCATTTAGGAGTATATTAATCTGTGCTCCAAATTCACACTTGCAAGAATCTCGATCCTTGCAAATTCGTTCTAGAATGCTTGAATTTGCTACACTAAAATTGTTGTTCTTGAATACTCAAGGATGATCGATTCTTGAAGGTGGGGATAGTATGTTATGTTTTTGATACTCTTCTCCTCAAGAATCGATCTCCTTATATATGTGAAGGAGTGTCTCCTTAAGAAGACCGACTTGGGCCTTTAAAATAAACCTTGTTTATTTAAATGGGCCCTTTAAATAAACTTTGTTTATTCCATTCAAATATATATTAAATCGATCTTCTAATAAACAATAAATAATAAATATCTCTATATTTATTATTATTATTTATATATCAATTTATAATAAATATATATTCTATATATTTATTATTATCCAAGGTAGTAAATATTTGTCGTAAAGGCCATAATATCAACACTCAATACTATTGAGAAGCATATTTCTGAGCAATCAATTCTTGTGTGTTGTCTCACTATAATCCAAATGTTATTTTTTCTTCTTGGGATAGTCAGGTGACTTCAAAATGGAAGTTCATATCCATTCTTCCTCTTTTCCCTCGAATTAGGAAAATTCCTATTGATAGATCATCCATTAAGTGGCAACCCCCTTACTATTCCTTTATTAAATTGAATTTTGATGGTTCTTCAAGGGGTAATCCAAGTGATTCAGGTATGGGGATCTGCTTGCGAAAGCATCTAGGATTAGTCTTAGCCATTAAAGTTGCTCCTATTCCTTCAAGAACTAACAACATTGTAGAAGCTCTTGCCCTTCTGGAAGGTCTTGTTCTAGCGAAAAAACTATTGATTCCCTGTCTTCACATTGAGGGAGATTCTGCTATTATCATTAATGCATGTGTTAAAAGGAAGATTGATAATTGGCATTTGAAGTGCATTCTTGAACAGGTCTGGAATTTTCTCAATTCATTTCAGAATTTCACTATCTCACAGGTCTATAGAGAAGGTAATGTTCTTACTGATTGTTTAGCTAATATGGGTTGTGATAATATAGATCTTGACACAACTGTTTCTTGATGTTCCTTGACAAACTTCCCAAAACTTCTTACAATCATACAAGAGGAATCTATCTAATTTGCTTGTTTACTATTATAATTATGCATATATGTGTATGCTGAAATATGTATGTACATATATTTGAAACATATGCTGTGTTTTTTTTAATCAAATATAATTACATATATTTATGGGCGTTATACATTTAAGATGGGCGCTGATATATGTATGTATTTATTTTTGAGGTTTTAATTCCTTATATCTTTTCAAATATATTGATATACATAAGTAGGTTCTAGCATTTATGGTTAATTATATTAGAATTGAGAATCGTACTCTGATGATCTTCCCCTTATGTCTCCTTGCGTTGCCTTCATTTATGCGTTATTATTGTTATGACTTAATTATGGCAGGTGCTTAATTATAAAAGATCCTCCTTGTCATTTCTTACACTCATTCCTATCAGTTCTTGATTTGGTTCTTGTGCGGGATATTTCATTGCCTCCTCTTCATTTTGATTTCCAATTCTGGTCGATGTGACCCCTGTCATTTCTCTTCAGGCAAATGGGTTGATCTGTTCCGTTTTCTTCGTGCGAATTTATGATTTAATAAAGTGTTAAAATCCCAAAAGAATTCCGCATATCTTCCATGCATTCTCCACATCTGTTCTTTATAACCTTTTTGTTCACTTATTTAATGTGGAGTGTGTCGCCTATGCTTTTTTGTGATCTAATTGTGTTGAGATCATTTGTTGCTTGGGTACTGTCTTTCGTGGGAAGAAATCACTCATTATTGCAAAGTATGGCATGGATTTTTGAGCTTTAATTTCATTTATAAACACTACTTAGTTTTGTCATCTCCATAAGCTTGGAAAGACACTAGTTAGTTTTGTCATCTCCATAAGCTTGGAAAGATGGGTTTAATCTCTGCAAAACTTGTGGAAGTTAGGTTTATATCTGTCTTCCTTCTTTCTGTCTAAGATGTATGCGCGACCGAATACATTAGTTGGTGTTAGTACTAAAGTTGAGGTATGTTCTTCGTGTAATCCGTTGCACATGGACTATTATCCTCATAATTACAGAATTCTTCTTGAAGTTGAAAACTGGGAAAAAACGTTTCTGGGTTTTTTAATGATGATATGCTTGCTTCTATCTTCATTTGTGAACGTCCCCACATCTGCAGAGATATTAAAAGGATTATTGGTTTTGATGTTCTCTTTCCTTCGGGTAAGCATATCATTTCCCTGTCTCAGATTTTGTTGATTTTTCTATCTAATGCTCTTGATCTGCTTCAGTCTCCGTTCCTCTTGAATTTGATAGTTAGTCGATATGTTAAACCAAAGTTTGTCTGAGATAATAAACTGACAAGAGCTGTATAGAAATATGATTTATGGGGAAGCGCTACTTTCCTTAGAGGGCTTTTTCATCACCATGCACTGTTGAATAATCATGGGGTTTTTATGGTTTACAAAAGTATTAAAAAAGCTCTTGAACGTCAATCTTTTAGACAGGTCAAGGCTGTTTTGCATCAATTTGGTGGTTTTTTTAATAAGGAAATTGTTAATGGTGTCCATCTGATTGTTTATGCTCTGTTGGATCTTTTGGAGCAAGACTCGGTCCCAGCATCTTCCACTGTTCAGACTACTCCTATTTCAGCTCCTTCATTGCTTTTTTCGCCATCTCCTCGACTTATCCCTCATCTTAATCTTCAGTTGGATTCAAGAGAAACATCTACAGCTATTATGGAGGACTAATTTTGTTCTTGGCAGCTTAACACTTTTTGGATGCAGGAAGTTTCTGTTTTGCAGATTTGGTTGTATCTACTGCCACCAGCTCTTCGATCCAGTCTTTTTCATCATCACTCTCGGGTTGTGAAGTTCAGTTGTGGCTCCATTATTTTCTCCTTCGAGTTAAAAATGTTTTATCTATGAGAAAGTGTATTTTGTATTCATTCCCTTTTGGGAATATGAGTTATATGGATCGAAATTTTGGGAAAATTCTGATTGTAACTAGCTACGGCTAGAGGGGGGAGTTCTTTCTATTTTGTACTCTGATCTCTGTATCACAAACATATCTATGATTGGAGTTTTTCTTCCTGGTTCTTTTCTCCGAGAGCCCTTTTTGAACCAGTGTAATAATTTTATAATAATATATTAAGTGGCTCTGCCACATTTTCCAAAAAAAAAATTGTCAAAAAATTACCTCTGCTCTGATACCATGAAATTATAATCGATATTAAACAAACGAGAGGAATATTCTTTAAATACGAGATTGCAAAAGATCTTTCCATAACAAAAACGATTGAGAACTAAAGACATAGAAGGAAGTTACCAAAAACTAACTAAACGACTTACATAGCCATTATAAACTAAATATAACAATATTACTTTAATAGAAGTCACAAATAGTATCTCTCTACAGGGGATACAACTTCTCCAAGAGAAGTGACCCTCCAATAATTAATCGCTGCTTCCTTAATAGTGTTTGATAAAACATGCACCTTTTTGGCGGAATCTCTACCCATAACAATCGCTTCCTTTTGTGTTTCCTTCGCTGGGACTAAAGGTTCATAAATTTAAAATGCTGCAATCTGAGTCTATGGCTAGGGCATGACATTGCTTTTTTGTTTATTTCCTACTTACTAATAGAGTTTAGGAACTAATTATAAACTAAAAGTTCTGTTTTTTTAACTTAATTCTAAGCTGCTATGATTTTATTGATTTTATTTTTTTGTTCTGTTCTTTCCCACTTGCTAGGGTTTATTTCCATTTTCTCAAAAAGAAAATGACATCTACAAGTAGGAGAAATGGTGGCAAGCCTCAGGCCCTGCTCAAAAAGCTGGGGCAGCAGGTACTGAGCTAGGAATGGTGGTTTACAACCATTGTGATCACAATATGAGAGGAAACAATATATGCATGTGTGTGTATGCATACATATATTTCAAGATAAAGAGTTAAATTGATTGTGTAAAATAAACTTTGGAAGGGGAATCTAGCTGCAATCTAAATGTAACCTTGTTTGCAACATAGGGATTGTTTCCAACTTGTGTGTGTGGTTATATATATGCTCCTTTAAATAGCCTTTGGAAGGGGAATCTAGCGGCAATCTGAACATAAACTTGTTTACAACCTAGGGGTTCTTTGAGTTAAGTAAGACTCTGACTACACAAACCTTTATCTAGAAATCATTTGAGATGAACCCAGAACTAAGAGGATCTGTTTGCAATCAAAACTTAATGATAATCAAAATGATTCTCTGTGTAGTCCTTAACTTAAACAGCATAAATGGCAATTCTTGGGGAGATCCTGGCTTGATGATAGCTTAGTGAGCAAACACAGCGAGTAATTGACTAACTTGACACAACTTGCAAGTTTTCCAACACACCACACCAAGTCAGGCAGAAAACTTAACTAGTTTTTGCTGGGATTTGGCCAAGTTTTACACTGAAACCCATAAGTTCTTGGCACAAAATTGCTTGGCAATAAGATAAAATACAACCCATGTGATTTTCACCATTTCATTTCATTTTTTTTGACATTTGATGGTCTTATTGCACCCAACATAAGATGTCTTCAGCATCCACGTGACAAAAACACACTAAGAGAAGGGATTGGAAGAATGAAAATTTGATTAGGAATTGCGAGGACTTGGTGCTAGAGGAAAGTTGAAAATATAGAGATAAAATTATGATAGATGGCATTCACCATGAAGGTTCCATGTGGTCTCAAATGCCTTAATTTGGTCTTTGTGCTAAGGTCTCTGCCCCTCCACCACCCCATTCAATACTGCAACAAGGAATGTGCGAAGCGAACTGCCTCTCAACCCCATTGGAGGCTCCACCCCGAAACCCCCAATTGTCACTTTCCCCATGTTGTCTCCAGATTCAAGCCATTGGTCAATCTGTTTTGAGAATCTGTGGGACCATGTCATTTATTGATTTGAGGTCATAGACATGTAATATATGAAGTATGACAAGCTGGTGACCAAAATAGGCTTATGTGTTCTCTAAATGCACTAGTTTCTTTTTTTATTATTATGCTTGTTTATTTTTTTGTTGCGTCCTAAGTCCAAGTCAATATTTTGTGCTGCGAAATCCGAGTTTTCAAACTACAGAAGATATTATGAAGATTGGAAATCTTTTCTGTCAAATTATAATTTCAACATGGGATGTGACTTATGAATTACCCCTAAAGGCATAACGAATCTCCTCAGAGCAGTCAAACAATGAATAAGGAAAATGATCCAATGTGAGTTAAGACACTCATATTATAGAAGGTTGATGACTATATGCAATGGTTCAGCAAATCAGGTGCTTGACCAAGTAACAGCCTCAGGAATCTACTCAAACAAAAAAGAAAAAGAGGCTGGATTTTTTGAAATATCATTACAGATTCTAGGGGGAAAAACATGAAAAAGGAATTAGTAGAATACACAATACTTACTAGGCTTTGCTTCAATGCCCCTACAATAGCATCCTCGTTACCATCCAAGGACATAATTGGCCTTGAAAGATTTGGAAGAGCAGATTCTATCTGCATGCAAGAAAACACCAGTAGAAATGTGAGTAATTGTTATACATAAGCTTTTCAATCTTGAGTTTAAAGCATGAAAAATCACTAAAGCTAATTTGATCCCTTTGAACTATTCAGAGAAACCAATTGGAAATGGTAAACAAGAGTTCCAATGCATTAGAGAACCTATCAAACTATGTTTAAATGCATATCCCATACACCTAATTATTTAGCAATGGTCTAAACAAAATATGTACTATCATAACTACCAAAAAAGTGTGAAATTCAATTAGCATAACGACTGAGTGACTGACAGTCCTTGCTCTTATTCAATCTAACAATCAAACAACCTTCATCCAAAGTGTATGGCCTACAGACCTGTAATCTTGGTCAAGACTAAAACCTCTACTTGAACTCTAGCAACTATCATTCTAAATGTGTGGAACTGTGAAAGGTTCAAATTAGAATTGAAAACAGTTTATCATTAAGGTTCGGTTAATGATAGTAATTAAAAGCAAAGAGAAGACAGGAAAAAAATTTATACAGACAAAACCAGGCAACACCACAAACAAATAGTTCCAATAAAAGATAGTATGCAAGAATCCAAATGAGAAAGATGCATTTTAGTTGTAAATTATGGAACATGGCATTAAGCAACACAATTTGACCTTGAAAATAAGTGACTTTGACATCAACATCCATAGAGCTATACAATCAACTCCAATAGTTTAATATCGAAAAGATGTGTAAACTATCGGAAAAAAAAAAGTTTTATAAAATATTAAAGGTGGTGACATTTGAAAATATAAATCGATAACAAAAGAAAATAATGTCAATAGGAAGGCTTCCACACATGGAACGATCCTACCCCTCTGTGTCATAAAGAGATCACCAGTCAGTGATATTCATCCTGTCATTAAACTTTGATTTTAAGTTTGTCCCATAAATCCTGGAATTTCCATTTTAATCTTCTAATATTTTCGGAATGGTGATTTTAACGTAAATTAGAGTAGATTAGAATGTAGATGCAATTCAAACTTCTATTCAAATGATAAATTCTAGCTTTTGTATCCCTTTTTTTTCTTTATGAGTATATTGTGAATATACAAACTTCTAATTTAATTCTTTTTGTATGCAGATTGCTGAATACACTATGTTCGATTTCAATATGTTTTAGCCAACGATTGCTTTGCATATATATATATATATATATATATATATATATATATATATATATATATCAAATGTTATGAGTCACGTAAATGATAAGCCGTGACTCATTAATGAGTCATGTCTTATCATTGACATGACTCTTTATAACAAATATGGTGATCGCTGTTAACAATAATTAAACCAATATTGAATCGGCACCACATAACATATGTACCGATAATACTATCGGTATTACACAGCAGTGTAAACCGATACTATTTTGGTATATATTAAACCGATACTAATCAGCGTTAACAATACATATTGTTTGTCAATCGATATTCATCGATTCATGACTTATGACAATCGATAGTTATTGATAATCGATATTCATAGATTCATTACTTATGATAATCGATAGTTATATGTTGATGAATATTTATCATTATGAATGAATATATATATGGATATATGTTAATGTATGTATAATAATAATCAATATTATTATATATAAGTTAATATATATGCATTGATGTATCATGTATTCTCATTTATATATATTTATCTTATCGACGCTATCATATTTAAACACTCCCTCTTAGCTAGGGAAGATAAAGTGTAATGAAGATAATATCAATATTTATAGTGCATCACATTTCTCATAATGATATATGTATATATATCACCTTACTTTGTGAATATATATATATTATGTATGATACACAGATTTACATATCACCTAGCATGTGATATGAGGAATCACTTGACATGTGATATCAAGTTTTACATATCACGTAACATGTGATATGAGGAATCGCCTGACATGTGATACCAAGTTTTACATATCACTTAACTCATGATATGAGGAATCACCTAACACGTGATACCAAGTTTTACATAACACCTAACATGTGATATGAGGAATCACCTAACACGTGATACCAAGTTTTACATATCACCTAACTTGTGATATGAAGGATATAATATGCTCGAGAACAATACATTCTCCTTATATACCCCTATTATGGTATGTGCACTGACATTACGTCACATAATGTCTACCATAACGAATGATGGCACATCCATGAATCAAAATGATATCAAGTCAACATGATATCAACATTACAAGATCGTCACCTTATAATGTTAAATACAAGTGTTCATTAACTAAAAAGTTGTCACCTTTTAGAAATGCACACAGGATGGGTGGGCCCATAAAGTCATAAAGTCACACATATGACAAAAGAAGTTTACACATTAAACATCTTTATTATATTAGTACAAATCAAAATTTTACATTTCAACCATACCAAGATTTTTCGTGAAGTGATCAACTTTCACCTTGGGGAGTGGTTTGGTAAGGATATCAACTGTTTGATCTCCTGTACTGATATATTCCAACTGGATCACATTCCTTTCTACCATGTCTCTCACATAGTGGTAAGGAATCTCTATATGCTTAGATTTGTTATGAAATACTGGATTCACTGATAGCTTGATGCAACTCTCGTTATCACAGTGGATGATAGTCGGTTTTAGTGGTTCGCCAAATAATCCTACAATTAGTTTTCTAAGCCATGCTGCTTCTCTAGCAGTCATTGATGTTGCGATATATTCGGCCTTTGTAGAGCTTTGTGCCACTGACGATTGTTTTCTGCTAATCCATGATATCATAGCCAATCCTAAACTGAAGCAACACCCTGAGGTGCTCTTTCGATCGGTCACACTTCCAACCCAATCTGAGTCGGTGAATCCATGAAGATCTAAGGCAACCTTTTCATATTTGAGTCCATAATTTAGAGTACCTTGAAGGTACCTCATTATATGCTTTACAGCCACAAGATATATTTCCTTAGGCTCACACGTGAATTGGCTCAAAGCATTCACTGCATAACAGATATCTAGTCTAGTGTTGACCAAGTACATCAATGATCCAATCATTTGTCTGTAGAAAGTGGGATCAGCTGACTGAGAATCTGTTGCTGCTTCCTTCACCATGTAAAGATTTGTCTCCATGGGTGATGACATCGGTCTGCAGTTCATCATGCCAAATCTCTTCAATATATCAATGGTGTACTTTCCTTGGTTTAGAATAATGCTATCTGATTTCTGCCAGACTTCTAAGCCAAGGAAGTAGTGCAATAGTCGTAAGTCCATGTCAAATTCTGAGGCTAGTTCCTTCTTGCACTGATTAATGAGGTGATCCTCTTCTGTAATCAACAGATTGTCAACATATAATATTAATATTAACATATCACCTTTGCTTTGCTTGAAATAGAGATTTGGGTCTGCATCATTTTTGGAGAATCCTAATCTCATGAGGTAATTGTCAATTCTCTCATACCAAACTCTGTTGATGTCAGTTTTGTACCACTACATAACATATAGGAATTGAATACTTGATACAGGATATCAAACACTCAACCCTCTCTTGAAAAGTAAATACCAGAGTAACACGGGGACGCGTCCCCCCCCCAAATCCCAAACGCACCCGGGACGGGGGGGCGCCGTTCTCGCGTCCCCAGCGGCGCCACCATTCAGCCACCAATCATCGGGGACGCAGGGACGTCCCCACGTCCCCCTTTTGGGGACGGGAACTTCCAGACGTCCCACTTTTGGGAACGGGAACTTCCAGACGTCCCTCGACCCCAAACGGGAACTTCCAGGCGTCCCCCGTCAAAGCACATAAAAAAAGCAAATTTTTAAAAAAAAACAAATTTAAAAAAAAAAGACAACATTTTTTAATTGCTAAGTGTGTCATTTTTTAACCCTAGGGAATGTGGGGCCCACTTCTTGTGCTAAAATGATAGAAAACTAAATAGGGCTTCATTTGCATTCATTTTATGGTTTTTTTGTGTTTGCAACAGCAACAAGAAGAAGAGTGAAG
>MU223331.1:339313-350729 GCA_018584345.1 Thuja plicata
AAATGAAATCACGCCACAAGGGAGGGGCGGAAATTTGAAGGTCATAGGACAAACCCTGTCCTATAGGAGGTCGGAATCCACCCAGGCATGGGACAGAGTAGACTTGCACTTCTATACTTAGCCATTTTTTAGTTCAGGGGCAGAGAATTTATACAAATATAACATTTAATTTCTTTTACTTTAAGTTATATTTGTATAAATACCTTCCAGGATGTTTGAGATAGGTTTCAGCTTCAAAGGAGTTAAGGTGCAAATTCTAGATTTTGGGGGTTTTTTAAATATTTCAGGACTTAGCCAAATTTCAGGATTCAGCACGCTTTCAGCAAAGCTACCTCCCACAATCTATTTCAACTTTCTAAGATCAAATTGAAGCTGGAACAAGGATTATCTAAAGGTTTAAACTTGTTTCATCGTAAATCCTTTGGTTTTTATCCCATATTCCTGAAAGATTTAGCACAACTCTCGCCCATGTTCCAGACAGACTTGACTTCCCAACAGGCCAAAATTGCCAAAACCAACTCTCAAACTTCACTTGCCGGACCAACGGGCTTGAAAACTACTACCGACAAAGACAACCTAAGACCACTACTCCTACTGCTTGCAAAAGAGGGGGGTCCCCATCTACAATGGGGCAATGGTGTGAAAACCTCACAACAGGCTCTAGGAGCCTGCTTAAGTCCGTAAAGGGCTTTCTTTAATTTACACACATGTGTTCTTGAATTATGGATCTCAAATCCTTCAGGTTGCTCTAAGTAGACCTCTTCTTCAATAGTTCCATTTTAGAATGCGGTCTTAACATCCATCTGATGTACTTTCCATCCTTTGGCAACTGCAATGGCTAGAACAGCTCTGACTGAAGTATATTGGGCAATTGGAGCAAAAGTTTCTTCAAAGTCAATTTCTTCTTTCTGTGAGAAACCTTTGGCTACAAACCTTGCTTTGTACTTTTCTATACTGCCATCTACAGCATGCTTGAACTTGAACAACCATTTGGAGGAGACCATTGATTTCTCTTTAGGTCTAGATACAATTTCCCATACATCATTCTTTAGGATCGACTGATATTCCTCTACCATGACATCTTTCCATACTTGTTGTTGAAGAGCTTCTGAAACATTTGTAGGTTATAACTTTGAGAGCTCACTCATTAGGGCTACATAACTAGATAATCTTGTGGGTCTATTACTCTCTCTAAATGTTCTTGAAGGAGCTTCGTTGGACTTTGCTTCTTCTATTATCTTAGTTGCCCAGAGAGGTCTCTTCTTAGGATTTTTCAAGGATATGCTTCGTTCTTCATTTTCTTCTTCCTTAGGATACTCCCTATGAATCTTAGGAGTAGTTTTTCTAGTTCTATGGGAGAAGTTTGGATTTTTGGCTCAACGGAGTTTCTAGCTCTTGTGAATGCTATATCCTCCTCAAAAATTATATCTCTGCTTAGTTCAATCTGTTTCTAACCAAGCACATATACTCAGTAAGCTTTTGAGGTTTCACTGTAACCTACAAAAATACTCTTTCTTCCTGAAGGTTCTAGTTTTGTTCTTTTCTCTTTGGGCACATGTATGTATACATGACAACCAAATATCCTTAAGTTACTGATGTCTAGTTTTGTACCGGTGAAAACCTCTTCAGGAGTTTTATTATCAATATGAGAGTGCGGACATTTGTTTTGTATGTACACTGCAGTATTAAAGGCTTTTGCCCAAAGAGAAGTTTCTATGTTTTGATCAAGAAGCATTGCCCTGGCAGCTTCTACAATGGTTTTGTTTTTCCTTTCAGCAACCCATTCTGTTGTGGGTTGTAAGGGGCAGTGAACTCCCTCTTAATCCAGCATCTTTACAAAATTCTTTAAACATATCTGATGTATATTCCCTCCCGTTGTCTGTCCTTAAGGTTTTTATTTTTCTTCTAGAGGAGTTTTCAGTAAGGGACTTGAATTCCTTAAATCTTTTAAGGATCTCCTTAGATTCTTTACATTTGAGGAAATAGATCCAGGTCTTCTTGGAGAAATCATCAACAAAGACTACATAATATAGAAACTCTCCTAATGAAGGAACAAACAAGGGCCCACACAAATCTGAATGGACTAATTCTAATACATTATTTGTTTTGCTAGAACTATTCTGAAATGATCCCTTAGTGTAAATACCTAAGGCACACCCCTTGCATGCCCCAAAGTGGTATTGTTTAAGTTTTGGTAATCCGGTGACTAATCTTTCCATGGAAGATAGGGCTCTAAAATTTCGATGTCCTAATCTTCTATGCCATATTTCATTAGAGTCTGCAATTTCATGGATAAGGGCTAGATTTGGTTCTGTACATAGCTCGTACAAATAACCTTGTCTCTTACCTATGGTTGTGCTTTCTTAATAGTACAGTTCTTTGGCCATGCCAATACTTTACCATCCATGAAGGTTACCCAATATCCATTATCTTCAAGTGCAGGTATGGAGACTAAATTTCTTTTGATACCTGGAACAAACAATACCCCGGTGAGTTGAATAGAGATGCCTGACTTCGATTTAATGGTGCAAGTTCCAACACCTTTCACTAGATGTGCAGTCATCTCCAATAGTTACTTCCTCATCAGTTTCTTCCACCATGGAATCTAATAGTTCTCTAAATCCAGTAACATGTCTTGAGGAACCAATATCTATGACCCAGGTACTTTTATTAGACTTGATTTGAAAGTGCGGAGTAGAATACAAACTTCTCGGATTCATGCTCTTCCTTAGTCTTCTTTACCTTGGCAAATGAGGCTTGATGCTTTCTGTATGGACAATTTACTACATAGTGTCTAATCACATCTGAAACATTGTACATTTGACATATCTTTCTTGGATTTACCATTCCCATGATTGTTTTTCCTTTTTTTGAAATGTTTCTTCTTTTCTTTCTTGTGGGAATTTACATTTAATACATGAAGATCTTCATCAATAGTTTTCCTCTTGAGTTCTTTCTTTGCTAGTCTTGATTCTTCTTGGAGACAATCTGATCTTAGCTGGTCAAATTTTGGAAATTTAGACCTAGCACTGATGCTTGAAACAAATGTCTCCCAAGAGTCAGGTAGACCATCTAAGGCAATCAATGATAATTCCTTACATTCTATCTTGTACCCAAGTGTTGACAATTGATCTCTTACAGCCAAGATTCTCATAAAGTATGAGTTGATTGATTCGCCTTTCTTCATACTTATATGGTTAATCTCTCTTCAGGGCTAAGGTCTTGCTGGCACTACTTATTTCATAAGTGTTTACAAGTGTTTTAAACATGTGATATGCCATTTCATATTTTGTCAAGATTGGTACAATATGATCTCTGACTCCATCGATTATGATTTTCATGGCCTTATCATTTCCTTCAATCCATGTAGTTTTCTCTGGATCATTCTCCGGTTCTATCTTGTCTTCTTTATGAATGACTCAACCTTATTTTCTTTTAGTATCATTAGTATTCTCAACTTCCATGATGAAAAGTTATTTCCTCCTTCAAGCCTATCCTCAAATCTGATAACGCTTGCCATGGAAATGTGATGTGCTATAAATTATATTTAGTTTGAAAGCTTCTTGGATCTTCTTTAACTTGGCTCTGATACAATGTAGATGCAATTCAAACTTCTATCAAATGATAAATTATAGTTTTTGTATTCCTTTTATTTCTTTATGAATATATTGTGAATATACAAACTTCTAATTAAATTCTTTTTGTATGCAGATCACTGAATATACTATGTTCAATTTCAATATGTTTCAGCCAACGATTACTTTGCATATATATATTGATCAAATGTTATGAGTCACGTAAATGATAAGTCGTGACTCATTAAGTGACTCATTAATGAGTCACGTCTGATCATTGACGTGACTCTTTATAACAAATATGGTGATCGCTGTTAACAATAATTAAACTGATATTGAATCGGCACCACATAACATATGTACCGATAATACTATCGGTATTACACAGCAGTGTTAACCGATAGTATTTCGGTATATATTAAACCGATACTAATCAGCTGTTAACAATACATATTGTTTGTCAATCAATATTCATCGATTCATGACTTATGACAATCGATAGTTATTGATAATCGATATTCATAGATTCATTACTTATGATAATCGATAGTTATATGTTGATGAGAATATTTATCATTATGAATGAATATATATATATGGATATATATTAATGTATGTATAATAATAATCAATATTATTATATGTACGTTAATATATATGCATGTATGTATCATGTATTCTCATTTATATATATTTATCTTATCAACGCTGTCATATTTTAACATAGAAAAACAAAAATTTGAGGGACTGGCAGTTAGAAACAGACAGAGACAGAAAGAGAGAAACACACGAAAAAGGAAAAAGATGGGTGACTTTAGTCGACGACTTACTGGTTTGCAGTCGAGAATACCCATCAAAGGATAGTTGTCTCTTATTGCACGCTCAATTCTTCCATCGCTTTCAGTTGCCTGTTTCAAATTTGAAGCAAACCTATTCAATCTGTCCTGCAAGTTCTTAGTCAAAGTGCTGGACTGGGGCCTAGTCCATCGTGTTCCGAACTGTGTCCTGAACTGAGCATCCTCTCTCGATTCTTTCTGCAACAACTCTTCAGTTTGCACAAGCAATTCTTGATTTACTCTTCTTAGGTCTTTTAACTGCTGCATTTCAGCTTGCAGACCTGCAGGTCCGCCGCCCACCTGTACAGCTTCAACATCTTCCTTGAGCTGTTCAGGAAGAGTAGCATTTCCTTCCAAAGCATGAAGAGAATCGGGAAGATCCATTTCTTTCAGCTTAACTCTAGTGATCTCACTTTCTTGCTGTAATTTTTCAGCCTGTGCTCGAATTGTCTCATCAACCATTTCCGTGTACCTAGAAAGAGCCTTTGCACTACTGTCTGGGACAAGTTGGGCAAACATTTTTTCCTTACTAGCATCCAGACACTCATGCATGGGCGTTGACTTAACCAGAGAAGCTGTGGGCAAAGCTGGTAAGGAGTTGACTGCAGGAACTCTCATAAGGTATACCCTATCGTTTTCTTTGGTTGCCCTTTCCAAATTTCGATTAATACTGCTCTCTAACTTATTGACTGCGTCCAAAAGTGGTGCCGCCACTCCCTTCACAGATTTCTTGGCATCGGAAAGTGTAGCAATTCCAGCCTTTAGCCGAGCAATTTCTTCTGCAATTTCCTCCTTGTCATGTAGGTCAAGACTCAATCTATAACAAGCTTCAGCATTAAATTGTGCAGCTTTGAGTTGCACATGTGCAATCCATGTCCGATCAAAGTGTTGATTGAGTGGTGGGAGATTCAATGCAGCATGTGCTTCTTCATAGTAAAGACTAACCTGCCAATTCAAGCATTAATTAAAATTCAAGTTAAGGTCTTCTTTGAGTACAGAAAATCACCATAGTTATGAACAGTATCAACCGACCTGTCTTGCAACCTTGGAACACAAAGCGTGCGGTTTGCCGTCTGATATAACCTTTTCGAAAAAGCACTCCTGCGCCTGTGCAAGCATAAGCCTTTCCAACATGCCGGCACACTCTACAGAGACATCCAGAGTGCAGGACCCTACTGACGCCTTCATGGAAATATTATCCCTCAAAAAGGCAAACACTCCAGCGGCCGCTTGGAAGGAATTGCACGCTTGCTTGAGGCCGTTGGGACTGGTCCGATCCCCTGCGAGCGCGATCTGGCTGTGAATGGCGGCTAAATTAAACAGAATTGCGGCCTTCTCAAAGTGGATGTTATGCTGGGAGGCCTTCTTGTTCTGCTTGAAGGCATCGTACCAGGGGAAAGCGATGGTGTGCACATGCTCCTTCTCGGTGCTGATTGGGAAGCGTGACTCCATGACACAGAGAGCCCTATAATAGCTCTGCAACAGATCCCGCCGCACCTCCAGCGTGTCCGACGCCTTTTCCACCTCGTTCCGCAACTCCTTTACCCTCTCCAGATCCTCTTCTACATTCTGCGCCTCCCGCTCTGAGTAGTGCATTGCCACATACTGCCTCAGTGGCCTGTACAGATCGATCGACCCCGTCTTCTTCTCATAGATGCCCAACATCACATTCACAGCCACCGATGCTGCAGCCATACCCTCAATTCTCTCTTCAGTGCCAATCCAGGCGCAAATTGACAGCAAAGGTATGGTCTTTCCTGTGGGAGTCAGTTCAATCCTAACATAATTTTTCTATCCTCGACGATACTTCCAGCCCTAGATCTTATATTATCAGCGTATCGCGTGAGAAACCGTGATCCTCATTGCCTAACACGTTTATGAAAATTTATGTGCGAACCCAGTCAGTTTCAGCTCCGCCATTCGGGGTCATTTCCAGCCCACAACCCTCGAATTGCAGGATTTCGTTTCATCCGTCCTCTCGGCGACATAAATATAGGTCTCGGTCTAAAGGCTCTTTTATATATATATATGTATGCAGAGTCCGATCCGTGGTCGCTTACGCGCTAAGAAAACCAAAGGAAAGTCCACACCAATTTATTTTATGTAAAATAGTCAACCACAAATTTTGCCTACCCATCGAATCCAACTCCCAATTCACACCTTCAAGCTTCTACTCATTTACTCACAAATAACCTTGTACCAACGAGAACAAACCTTTTCCATAGCAATAAGAACTAGCAATTCCACATTAGTGTGCATTGGGAACGTCGAAGAGTTATGAATAGACCATTTAAGTATTTGTCCCTTTGTTTGTCACTTCCTCTCATCATCTCTAGATCTCCTTATCTCTCATCAATATATCTCACCATCTATATATATGTTAATCTCTTCCTCTCTATCTCTCCTTTTCTATGTTTCCCTTTTTATCACTCTCTATCTCTATATATCTCTTTATATGCACTTCCTCTCACTCCTTTCTATCTGCTATCGTAAAGAAGCATGTTGTAGTATAATAGAGTGTCCGGATTCTGTCATTGAATTTGCAAAAAGATGTGTAAAGTGGCCAAAAGAAACCAATGATTTATATTCTTTCAATGGTCTTGCTTCTCTCTACAAGATTGCATTAACATTTAGAAGAATTGAATTAAATTAAATTATGATTTAAGTGAATATAAAAATGGTCTTTCACTTTTCTATTTATTACTATTAGGTAAAATTGTATTGTTTATATCTCTTACTCACCTTTGTTTAGTCTTTTTTGTACTTAATTTCACATGTTATTTAATATATATTTAATAAAATAAATAAATGTCAATATAAAATAAATATTTATTAATTAACATGATTATTCCAAATATTGTTTTGAGAGATATATTTTAAAAGTATATGTCACTTTTTAATTTAAATGTAAATCTATAGCATTTTCGTTAAATGTTTGAAAATGTATTATTTGAAATGAAACTACAACTTTTGTATATGTATTAATCATGCAATAAAATGATTTTTCTATATAATAAATAATAATTAAATTTCATAATCAATTTATTTAAGTTAATGTTGTAATAATTAATATCGGTTTTAAAAATAATATTATATTAAATAATTTATGTGTTTCATCTCTACTTCTGTCGAACCGCTTTATAGATCTGTAAAGTTAGCCCTTACATCTGCAATGCTACGAACTATAGATCTGTAAAGTTAGCCCATACATCCCATATAGGAAACGCCTTCAGCTATTGTTTTAACCTCAAAATATCGGCCTCCAAACAAGATAAATTTTGTATTTAATCAATTAAAAAATATTAGATATTATTTTTCCCCTTTAAGAATGGTTCCACTTATATTTATTATTTTTACTTATTTAATTCAATAAAATACTTCAAATTACTACCATAGTATATTATTAGATGTCTTAAACCTATTTAACATATTCAATAAACAACACACGCATTTATAATTATAAGCTTGAAACTGTTAATAATTTTCATTCCTGTATCAATCTATTGTTCACAAGGAATAAGCCCAAAATTGCATTATCAAACTGCTGATTGACATAAAATATGTACAGTAAATGGGACATAGAGACCATAATAGGGATATGATTATATAATGCAGAGAAATACCATATTCAATTATAAAACTCATATTAATACGCTCATATATGCTACCATCTGTGTAATATTTTTGGCCTTTTGGTCGGGCAACGACGAAGACGGTGGCTGAGGTGGAGGCGAAAATGTTTAGGGGTGAAGTCAACGCAAGTACAGTGGCATGAAAGATGATGCATTATCCTTGTGGCCATTCGCTGACAACAACGTAATCTATCCCTTTGATGTCCACATCCACGTAAAATACAGCTACGGTGGTCTCAAAAATAATGAAGGGCTAGGATCATTCTGATGGTAGTCATTCGTTCAAACAAAAAGATAAAAAGTAAGAATCAATGCTTCAAATCATTTCAATGGTAGTCATTCTGTCTCGACCATTTCCCACCATTGATTGTAAAAAATAGCCTAGCTTCTCTCATATGGAAACGCCTACGACAATAAAAATGGCTTATATAACATTGTTAGTTTGTTGTCCCTTATAGATGGGAAAAAAAAAGGATGATACTAGTACTATCCCTCCCTAATCCAACCCCAAGATGTTTAGGATTTCTCCTAGAGGAATCATTTTTCTGATCTTGAAAAAAAATAAAGGAGGCAGAGATCGTCTACCTTCTCTATGTGTTTTCCTTATGTGGTGTTGACTCCCCCTGTATGAGGAAGACCCCAAACTATTTCCAAATAATCCCAACCTCAACATCAACTCAACCTCCTCAATCTACAAAGGAATAGAAACCTCACATTTAGTGGGAATAGTCTCTTGATGGACTACCAAATTCCTTCCAAGAAAAAAAATCTATGCCAAAACTATCAAAGGCTACAAGAGGTACCAATGTTTTGTGCCACTTGAAGAAAGAAAGCGTTGGCTAGAGTTCTCTTCACTCTCCTTTAGAACTCAATCAAAGAAGATACATTAACACAAGCCTATTTCCAAACTCCCCACCATAAGTGTCAAATATCTCTAAAAAGGAGCACTGAAAAAATAAAAGAGAAGAGAGTTCATCACTATCACCATAAAGGACACAAATAGATGACTCGTTCAATCCTCTCTCCCATATGTTATCCTCAGTGAGGCACCTATTACAAGCCGAACAAGATGGAATTAGGCAAGCAAACTTATTCCACAAATTTTTCCACTAACACTTTAATACCTCCATATTTTTGTTGAACCAACTCTTGATATTTATAGGCCACTAAATACACACCCTAGAATCAAGGCTCCAAGCTATGATATCATCTCTAATCAAACAACTGCAAACTCTTCTTGCTATAAATATGTGTTGACTCTTCTCGATCCTTTATGAAGCTCCTCAATGACCACTCAAGAGAATCCTTCCACTTAAATACCTCTATGCATCCTAAGCATTGGGCAACTTTGATGTTGTCAACCTAAGACCATCCAACCTCTGTGAAGTTGTGACTTTCTAAAGATTGCAAGTGCAGACACATAGATATGATTGAGGAAAAACCACCTCGTGATTCACATCAAAACACAATCTTAGAGACCTTGTTACAAACCCAAAACAAGCCCAACTTAATTAAATTATCACCCCTTTCAAGGGTGTCCTAAATTATAGGCTCCTTACCCAATAGGAAGATCCTAGGCACATTTTCACTTGTCACTCCCCTTAAATAATTAGATAAGAGTATCTTAGCTTGGGATTATTCTAGTTAATACACCACTGGCAAAGCTTAGTACTTAAGAACAAACTAATGAGGTTCTCATACTACATACTAAGAGCACCCTCATGTTTCGATCTAAAGATGCAATGTCCCCTTTTGTTAGAACTTAGGAAATAGGAACAATTAACTTACAAAGATCAATTGCAAGATACTTCTTTCCTCAAAGTCTCGAATAATACTAAGGATAATAATCTATGATACCACTTCTAAATGTTTATGTTATATAATTGATAGGATATGTTAGACAATATCACTACTATCTCTAATTCAATCAATTAGATATATATGCAAGATGATTTGGTCTATATAGCAATATATTTTCTTGCCAAATGATATTAGTGTTCCTCGATAAACATTTCTATTATAACAATATGGAATATGATCCAAATTATGTATTCCTATAGCGTAGAGTGACTGATAATCTACTTCTCCTAATGTGTCTTTAAGAATATGTAAAGGTGTATGATGATATTTCTTATAGAAATATGTTGTTTTTTCTGATATAATGATATGGATGTGCATATATAATGGTATTTCTTATAGTGATAAGATGTTATTTATGATGTCTTAATATGCTTGTAGCAATGATAGATGATGTTGTTTCTAATCTGACTATATAAGCTTGTAGTGATGGTAGATGTTTTTGTTTCTTATTTGACTTGATATGCTTAAAACAATGGTGGTTCTCTCTCTAATATTTATCTTGAAATGCATGCAGACAATTCTTGACACTAGGCTAATGCTCAAAATGAGTGATCCAAATAGGATGAATAAGAAATAAGCTAATTCAATTAGATGAATTGACAAAATTCAATCTCCATATATATCTTGCAATATTGAAGGGGTTGCACATCTTTATTGTCATTGAGGCACACCTCTTACAAATTTGGCATCTTCATAACATAACAAATCAATTTGTTATACAAAATGTGTCTCTTCATGCTAATTGGTTTGTTATATAAATGATATAAATTGGTCTAACTAATCTTTGTTTGTTACTACTTATCTAATCATTGACATTAATTACTCCAATCACATATGTTATCTATGTCTTGGTCAATATTCTTTGGTCGTTATCTCTTAATCACTATTGTCCTTCAAGTTGTTTTTCAAGACCAATCATTGATCAATATCATACTTTATGGTTTATTATATATGTTAGAGTAATTTAGCAATTGCTCTTTAGTGCTTAAGTTTCACTTAGGCAGGTTCTTTAGTTTTAGGAAAGTTTCTATTTCCTAGCAGTTGCCCGTTTAGGGTTTCGACATCCTTTATAAGGATTGTCCTCTTTGTATTTCTTAAGGAGTTCAGTTTGTAAATCATTTATTGTTGAATAGAAATTATTTCTGTCACAATGGATTTGGGTTCTCTTTCATTTCGGCAGCCATAGCTGTCTGAATCCTTCTATCTCTCTTCTGTCTTCTTCTTCTGTGTAACAGCTTTGCATGCAGGTGATCTTGGTTGCATTGCGTTTTAGCAATCTCAACATGGTATCAGAGCCATCTTGCTGCCGGCTGTTCATTCTTGGTTGAAGCAGCGAGGGTTTCAGATTCTTTTTCGGCATTTGTCTCTGGTTCTGGGGGGTCTCTATTTTTCGGAGCTGTTTGAGCCGAAAAGGACTCCACCATTGCGTCCAGAAGGCCCGGGAGAGTCGAAATCACATAAAACTTTGCCCATTTTGGGCACCAGGGCGTCTGGAGAAAATTTCGTGGCCTCC
>MU223331.1:362740-375384 GCA_018584345.1 Thuja plicata
ATGATCAAACCTTAGGAAATATTGAAATAATTGAATAATTGAATTAATTACAATTTGATCAAGGAAATTGATTTGAATTGAAAATGTTCCAAAATATTGATTCAGAAAATTGATAAATTGATAAAATAATAAATGGGGCCCACAGTTTAGGCGACCATTTTAGGGTGCATACACTTAGTGTTGTGGTCCCCTTCTCTAAGCCAGAGCTCTGTAGATTTTTGTTGCTATCTCCTCCCTTTTTCCAAGCTATTCCCAAATACTTTTTAAATGTTTTTGTCTAGCATATGAATTAACGTCTAAACCATATTGAATGATATGTTCATGTACTTGTACCAATTCCTCAATAATCTCCTTCTTTTGCACAATTTTTTTTTTAAATACTTGAATGTTCCAAACTAAATTCGGGCCTTAATGTATCACACCTTTTTGTGGAATTGATACATTCTAGTTCCTTTATTGAAGGGATAACTTATACACCATTTCCTAAGAAGGGGAAGAAAATGTGGGTGCCTAAACCACATTTTTTAAAATTTAAAATTTGACTTACTTTGATCCGTCTGAGCAACCTGAATAATATTGAATGAAATTGCATAATGATTAGAAGCAATAAGAGGTAGAATCTCTTAGGAGAGATGAAATAAGGGAGTTAACCAGGTATATGATAATAGAAATCTATCCAGATGTTTCACAATTTGCAAGACATCTTTCCTATGATTAGCCCATGTGAATTTCCCTTTGGATGGTATAATATCATGTAAGGCGTTATATGATATTGTAAAGGGGGAAATTTGATTGATTATGATTGATTATTATTAGGGGTGTATTTCCTTAAACTTTACATTTAATTGTTGTTTTGAATGTGTATTATATTGCGTGATTAAGCATGTAGGGGGAAGGAAGATAAGATGTTCCTCTCTTATCCCCAAATGCACAAATGAAAAATCCAAATCGATTAACCCTAAAGAAGGGTCAATGCACAAATGAATACATCATTTGGAAATGAGAGTAGGGAAGAATATCTTAAATTGTGTTTTATTATTAAGTAAATATGATATATAACAGTATTTGAAAATGATGAGAGGAAGTACTAACCTTAAAGAATTATAGATTAAAGAATGTTGTTTTTTGAGGTCTGTACTCTGTTTCTGGAAAATTTGAAGTATGATCTGGAACCGAAATGCAGAGAAAAAAAGGTTGACCTTGACCCAATAATCTCACCCCTAACCCAATAATCTCAACCCTGACCTACACAGGTCCAACAAAAAATTTGTTCGTGGATCCTGATAGTTCGCTGAAAAGGGTATCTAGATCTGAGTTCAAATCCGCAGTCCTGAACCTGTACCTACAAGAAAAAAAGATTTGTTTGTTGGGGGGAGGGGTTTGCCTTAGTCAAACCTTGATTTAGGAATTAACCTTGAAATCAATAAAGTATAGAATTCTAGCAAGTCGTAGAATTGAATCTAAGAATGAAGCTATGATATTGAATAGATATGCAATTGTAATTCAAACGTAGCAAGTATGTAAATATGAAAGATTGGACTCAATAGAAACCATAAACCTCCATGATTGTATGCTTGGAATCCACCTTGAAGAGAATGAATGAGTGTTTAAGGATGCAAAAAGGAGCTTGAAGGAAGATCACACCACCATGATGGCTAGATCTAGGATTTGAATGATGTATCTTGAATGTTTGAACCTAATCCCTTCAAAGGCTTGAAAGATTGAATCCTTGATCTTCAACGGAGAGCTTGAATGCTTGAGAGGAATAATTGAACACCTTGAAATATTGAGAACATGTAGAATAATGGATGCTTGAACCTTTTTTTTTCTTGATGTCTTCTTGCTTGATTTCACTTATAAAGACTCCTTATTGCCTAATATCACTTAGAGAAAATGAGAGAGAAAGGCTTCCTTTTATATGAAATTAGGGCACAATCTTCTAAGGAGGCTGACATAGGAGAATTAAATTCTAATTAGACCCATGCCCCTATAAGAGGACCTATATTAAATACAATTTAGGATTTGCCACTTCGGAACCCAAAACAATCGACCCGGAAGCGGGAAAATGAATTTTTGATGACCTCCAGAAGTCGACAAGTTTCCAATTTTGAAAGGGGGACCCAGGTCAAGGTCAAGGTCGACCCTTACCTAGGTCAAGGTTGAGTTTGACCCTGACCTAGGTCAAGGTTGAGGTTGACCTTGACCTAGGGGGTCAGAACCCTTGGAAAAAGTGCCAAGTGGGACAGAAGGTGCCCGGAGAGGTCCAATCAGGGTCCTAAACATGCACAGAAGTAGGAGATGATGTAGAAATGAGGGGAGAGTATGATGGTGATAAAAAAAATCCCCTAAGGAGGGCTAAAAATTATTAACATGGAAGTGCTTCCATTTTAAGACGATACATATATAAAAGGTTTAAAGTCTTCCATTGTTTTTTGAGGAGGGCAAATACCTCCTTTTTTCTTTATCTTAAATAATGGCATTGGAATCTCCAACCAAGAACACTTTATCACAAATGAGTTCCTATATGGTATCACTGAGAACTTACCAAAGGAGACTTTTATCCCTTGTAGGAGTAGGTCCATAAACATTAAAGAGAGGAAATTGTAGATCAAAACTCTGCACTTTTAATTGCTGCCAATTAGCCTCACCTCTGATAACAATCTTATAAGGAAGCTGACATAGGAGAATTAAATTACAATTAGAACCATGCCCCTAGAAGAGGACCTATATTAAATACAATTTAGGATTTGCCACTTTGGAACCCAAAACAGCCGACTTAGAAGCGGGAAAATGAATTTTTGATGACCTCTAGAAGACGACAAGTTTCCAATTTTGAAAGGGGGACCCATGTCAAGGTTGAGGTCAACCCTGACCTAGGTCAAGGTTGAGTTTGACCCTGACCTAGGTCAAGGTTGAGGTTGACCTTGACCCAGGGGGTCAGAACCCCTGTAAAAAGTGCCAGGTGGGATAGAAGGTGCCCGGAGAGGTCTAATCAGGGTCCTAAACAGACACAAAAGTAGGAGATGATGTAGAAATGAGGGGACAGTATGATGGTGATAAAAAAAATCCCCTAAGGAGGGCTAAACATTCTTAACATGGAAGTGCTTCCATTTTAAGATGATACAAATATAAAAGTTTTAAAGTCTTCCATTATTTTTTGCGGAGGGCAAATACCTCCTTTTTTTTCTTTATCTTAAACAATGGCATTGGAATCTCCATCCAATAACACTTTATCACAAATGAGTTTCTATATGGTATCACTGAGAACTTAACAAAGGAGACTTTTATCCCTTGTAGGAGTAGGTCCATAAACATTAAAGAGAGGAAATTATAGATCAAAACTCTGTACTTTTAATTGCTGCCAATTAGCCTTACCTCTGATAACATCAATGGAAACTGATTATGGGTCCTATAGAGTTATTGATCCCCCAGAAGCACCTTGATAAGGGACATGTGCTGACTTCCATTTCCCTCATTTGGAAACTATTGAGTCATATGTCTTTTGTGATAATTTGGATTCTTGCAAAAGTATTATGTATATACCACAAGCATCCACCTGTTGTTTGATACAAGAGCATTTGTCAAAGGTGTTTAGACCTATGACATTCCATGAAATAAATTTCATTGTAGCTGAGGAGAGAAAAGTTTCCTCATCATTCTTTTACTGATTGAAAAATTACCATCAAGCATAGATTGAATACCTGATTCAATTTCCTATTTGATCTTGCTAATTTTAGGCTTTCTACCCCTTTTTTCAAGAATTTTATTTGGAATACTATTTTTTCGTTGGGGTCTAAAATAATGAAAGAGTCTAGGAGTAATCAAATTGACTATTTAGATGAGACTCCATTACATTCTCTTGATCAGTGAATTCCAACTCTTTAATTTTTGGCCATTGATCAATAATACATAGAAAATTAGGATTGTCCTCCTCTATTTTAGCGCATCTTCTCTTGGCTAGAGTTAAATGTGATGGCCTATGTATATTAGGTATTTTGATTGGTGTCAAGCAAAGATGGAGAGAATCTTGATTATCAACTTTTGTCATACCATCTGTCTCTACTAACTGAAAGTTCTCAACTTGAGTAGGCACCATTTGCTAACAGGGCCTAACATTACAATTATGAAATAATTCTTCCTCTAATATCTTATCAATGAGAACCAATCCTGCCGCAATAAAAAATTCCTCATCCATTTTCTATAGATTGTGAGAGGTAGAAATAGGGGCTAGTTGAGGAATTAAAGCCTAATCTTGATTCTTGATCTGTTTATGAGTATCAAGAAGTTCATATTGATTCTTCTCCTTATGCATCCCCTTCATAGGTATATCTAGGGAAGTAATATTTTTGTATTATATCTGAAAATTTAATCCCTTTGTAGACCACTTACAAAATGATGTTGAAATTGATGTCAACACTTTAGACATGGACCCCAAGAAGGCCTTAAGAAAATTCTTATATAGTTGACTATCAAGATACATAGGATTTCTATGTAGTGAGAAATGGAAAAAATTACCCATCTCATTATTTGAATCGAATATCCCTCTTGAAAATCCTTGCCCAGTAGGCCTCCCACATCATTTTTTTCCGGTTAGTCCCCATGTCCTAATTATCATACTATTTTTCAGATTGTTGTATTTGATCATCTGCCATATTTTGTTTATACGCTGAAGGTGAGTTAATTGAAGTGGCATGCTAGTCACAATTAGTAGTTTAGTGATCAACAAAGTGACATATGCAACACACATTAACATGAGACTCAATGAATATCTCCTGGTCCCATTTCCCATATTTGGATGTGAAGATCATGTGTTTAGGAATATCTTTAAATGTATCAATTATGATACACACTCTTACTAGTTTAAAAGGATCTCTATAGAAATTAAGATCATGTTTTTGAAAGATCCCAACCTAGTTAGCCATGATTTCTATGAGGTGAGGTTCCTGTAGACCTTATGGAAAGACATATTGTCAATTAGTGTCAAAACACTTAGTTATTTAGTGTTACCCAAGTATACATTGTTGCCCGAGTGTTCAGCATCACCCAAGTGTTCAGTATCGCCCGAGTGACAGTTTATCACCCGAGTAGTCTTTTGGACCCCAGGGACAGTTTGAAGTCGACTTTGCATATATTGTTAAATATATATATTTGTTTATTGCAAGCTGACTTACAAAGTTATTTGTTGGATAAAGATATATATGTAAGATAGTTTGTTTATGCAATAAGAATGAGGTGAAGGAGAATATGTATATAGTATGAATGTATAATCAGAAGATGATATGATTATGTGAATGACAGTTTGATTTAAGTGAAGAAGTGTTCAGGACAACAGAGAATTATCTATCACATTCAGGTGATTAGTTATATTTCAAAGGATCTTATTGAACAATCACAGTTGCACAAAGCAAATCGTCAACTGGTTCATTCTCACAGGTGGATCAACAAAATCCTTTAACAAGGTGGACCTAACAGTCCTTTCTTTAAATCTCTTAACAGATTTGCATTACTTATTGTATTTTACAAAATCCTTTAACAAGGTGGATCTAACAATCCTTTCTATGCTCCTAACAGGGCAGCCCATTAGAAGTGGTCATTGTAAGCTTTAACAGGCTAAATTTATACTGCAATACTAAATCTTGTGGGTATCATCCCCACCCCAGTTTTACTTTCTTTTGGAAGGTTTATGGGTAACCAAATATTGTGTTATGTGTTGTATATGATTCTTTACTTTCAAGTTATATACATGCAAACAAATAAGTTAATCTAATTGTGGACTAAAAGGATTAAGTTTAATTGATTCTTGATTCATCCCCCCCCCCCTCTCTCAGTCATTGGGCACATTATATAATTCCAATAGTTCCCTATATTCAAGAGCAATATTTTGGAATTGTATCCAAAAGGGAACAAATCTAGCTAGAAATTGATTAGTTTTTAAAATTGGTATCCATGGTTGCATGCAAAGACATGATCCTTCAAGAACCCAATGCTTAACTTGAAAGACATTATCTCTATCTAATGGAGAATAGAAGAGGACATAGAAAACACGATCAGTCTTATGTACTTTTTTTTTTTTGAGAAATACCAACCCATTCTTCTAATAGAATAGATCTAAGCTTATTGATTTCCAAAGTCAGGTTCCAAAACTTATAGAGGATAGATCACTACCTGAGATCATGGATTTTTTGTTGTATTTGGTCCTCATTGAAAGTGAGAGGAATGGAACCCTACCTTTTTAAAGGATCCATATTCTTCCTTTTCATATTTGAATCAACAATCCCTCCTTCTAGTTGATGTGTATCAATAGTCCTCTCCTTGCACATCCATCTGAAAGTGTACTTACGAGATTTTCCCTAGTAGTGCTTACCCTTCCTTTTTTTACATGCTTGTTTTTCTTATACTTGTTCCTTTACACACCAATATCATATGGGAGTATATTTCTTTCTGCCAATATATTTGCTTATGTTGGCTTTGGATTGAAGGGATCCCTAGGAGGATGGGACAATCCTTGTAGCTCAATGTAAGGAGGAACATTAGTGCCATGCAAATCCATTTTGGCATTGGGAGGATCCAAACGAAGCAAGGTACATTCCTTATCGGTGGAGGTTTGAGCCTTATCATGAGTTGTCATTTGTAACAAAGCTTTGAAAGGTTGTTTATTATTTTATGCCCTAAGAATATCATTACTAGTATCACCTCATTCAAAGAACCTTTTGTTAAGAAAAAAATCTCTCCAGAGAATGAAAAATTGGTCCCCCAAGTGTGATTTATAGGACAAGCAAGCCCTTTGTACCCTACATGTCATTGAGATATGTAATGTATAGATGAATAACTATTTTGTTCAAGGCAATTCCCTTCAAATCAAATATCAAAAGGATGTTGTTTATCCTTATTGAGCTTCTTGGGGAAGGCTGTGGAGGGCTTCTGATTTGGCCTGGAAAAACTATATTTGACCTTTGTGTTCCCTGGAAGGGTTTTGGCTCCTCAAAAGAAGAGTGATTCCACTCTCATTTCCCTTTAAAATTACTTTGGCTTGAACCGAACGACTTTGAGTCCCAATGACTTCCATGTGGGTCTCTGCATCTGAACTTGTCATGATCAAAACCCCTACCACTACGATCATTCCACAGTACATTTTGAAAATTATTTCCTGCCCAGAAATGCACGTGAAAGTCAGAGCTTGTATCCATTTATTTTCCTACAAGTCCATAATCTAAATTATTATTCCTGACTCAGTTAGGGATATAGGATCCAGGAATGGATAGTCCAAACCTTGATGCCAAAACAACAACACAGCAGATACACAACAATAAAAGAAATCTGATTCACAAAACAACTGATTACATACAATGTGTCAGTTTGTAAGGTCTTCCTGGTTACAACCAATTATAAAGCAAATAATAGTTTTGCAAGATCCCTCAAGATCCAACTCAAAACAAACCCTAGCTAGCCAGATCTGCAACAACAAGTCAGTAATCTGGTAGAAACATCTGGCAAGATCTGAACTTGGGCACACAAGCCTCCAAGCAATCTGTTGTTTCTAAGACTCAGCCACTAGTTTTTCTCACAAATTTACAACTCCATATTCCAAACTTGAATGTTTGCTCCTGCCCAATCTACTACCAACACTCTACCCCGAACCTCCTTAAATACTAGCATGACTATAAGTCAGCCTACAACATATATTAAATGCACATATGATAAAGATCCAAGACCCAAATAGGTCCATGCACATCCCCCAATGAGAGATCCAAATTAAATGCCACAAGTCAACCTCCCAAAGAATACTAGTCGGCTAGCCACACTGCCAAGCATCAACAAAAAATGTCGAGCATCGCCAAGCCACAAGTTCTTCCGAGCACCAGAAGTTGTCGATCCCTTCAGCCAACACATGTCAAGCAACACTGAAGGTCAAGCACTAGTATGTGATGATCCCTTCAGCGACCGAGC
This sequence comes from Thuja plicata, assembly GCA_018584345.1. Lineage (NCBI taxonomy): Eukaryota > Viridiplantae > Streptophyta > Pinopsida > Cupressales > Cupressaceae > Thuja > Thuja plicata. The sequence continues at coordinate 370,688 of MU223331.1, forward strand.
ATCCACCTTTCAAGAACTCTAAAGAAATCACTAAGCAAACCCATGATGATCCTGCATCAGACTCCCTAGGTAAATAGAAAAGTGTGCCCCACACTTTGGTGCCAAAAGAACGTTCTGCAGCTAGCTTCATCTTCACCAAAGGCTTCCACTCCATCAATAATAAGAATCACAACTTCCATAATAGCACATTTTGCTTTCTCTGATATGATCTCCATGAGCTCTATTCAAAAACAAACTAGCTACTAAATCCACTTACAGATCCAAGCACCAGATCTACAAACCCATACACCTGATCACACTCGGTCATCAGTTCATCAATAACAAAGATGTCACAAACATCACTCATTCCACCTCCTCTATTCTTCAGTTAGTAATCCAACCTCATCACCAAGAATTTCATCCTCAAATAACTACCTCTGTCAAGGAAACTCAGCCCCTCCTTCCATACAAGCACTACAACACAAGAAACAACATCTTCTTGCACACAACCAACCCAACTAGTATTCATAACCAACAAGAAACACAAGGCTACAAGCTCATAAGGTAGCTTCATAAACAAATTACCACTCAACCGAACCAAGTCAGTCTACAACTCTCCAACATTACTATCATTGACAAACTCATTAAAGCACTCAAGATTATCAATAAGTATCAGATCTAGATGTCCACCACCTTCACAAGTCTCATCCACAACCTCATGTCAAGTAACAAACTCAAGAACATCAATGCACTCACCACTGTCCTCAATAAGTTCATCAACCGCATCAACAAACACATCTAGGTCAACATCCCTGTCAACAAAGTCATCAATACCGACGTCCTCAACAATACCCACAGTTGAAGGTATCTCTTCCATCTCACTAGCAATCTCATCATCCACATTAGATCCATCAATTTGACTATGAAATCCAATCACCTCTTCAACAACAACATGCACATATGAACTATTCTCAACAATCTCCTTCTTAGAATGAGCAAGATCCTCCAAGCCTTCACCAAGACTTCTTTCCGTTGCAACATTCATACCAATAGCACTTCCCATGCATATATTCTCCTCAAGAAATCTTCTCCAAATATTTATCTCTATTTCCTTCACTTGTTTCTTCAACTCAATCATACCAATTTGTACCTCTTCTCGGGTCAACTGCCTCGCTTTGGTGATCTGATTGCAAGATTTCAATGATCTCTTCATCGATTATCTATTGAAAACCTTCACAATCTGCTTCAAATCAGTTATCTGTTCACTACGCCACTCATCACGTAGATCTTGCACTTGTCTTTGCAAAGATCTAAAATCTTCCTGATTGATTTCCCCCATCTTTTGTGATCGACTTCACCCAACCCAAGGTCCTAGTGCAAATTGCCTCACCCTTGACGATCTATCCACACACTCAGGAAATTCAAGCTCTGATACCACCTGACGCAATCAAGGATGGAGGATCCAAGAATGGATAGTCCAAACCTTGATGCCAAAACAACAACATAGCGGATACACAACAATAACATAAATTTGATTCATTAAACAAATGATTACATGCAATGTGTTAGGCTATAAGGCCTTCCCAGTTACAACCAATTACAAAGAAAATAACAGTTCTGCAAGATCCCTCAAGATCCAACTCAAACCAAACCCTAACTAGCCAGATCTGCAACAATGTGTCACAATAATCTGGTAAAAACATCTGGCAAGATCTGAACTCAGGCACACAAGCCTCCAAGCAATCTGTTGTTTCTAAGACTCAGCCACTAGCTCTGCTCACAAATTCACAACTCCATATTCCAAACTTGAATCTTTGCTCCTGCCCAATCTACCACCAACACTCTACTCCAAACCCCCTTAAATACTAGCACGACCACAAGCTGCCCTGCAACAAATAATAAATGCACATAGGATAAAGATCCAAGACCCAAATAGGTCCACACACATCCCCCAATGAGAGATCCAAATTAAATTATGCAAGTTGGCCTCCCAAATCTAAAAGAACACTAGTTGGCAAGCCACACTGCCGAGCATCAACAAAAATTGGCGAGCATCATCGAGCCACAGGTTTTGCCAAGCACCAGAAGTTTTTGAGCCCCTCAGCCAACACATGCCAAGCAACACCAAAGGCCAAGCACCAGTATGTGCTGAGCCCTTCAGCGACCAAGCATCGACCCTTCAAGAACTCCAAAGAAATCTTTGAGCAAACCCATGATGCTCATGCATCAATTCCTCAATTTAATCTCTATTATATCATCTCCAATGCACGATACTTGAGATGGTGTAGCGTCAATATCACGAGTCCATGTACCTAGTGCACTTGTGATAGAATAAATACATGAAGAATTGTCTGCTTTTATTTCCTTCCCTTGTATTTGTGGCTCCTTAAAAAAATTATAACTATATTGTGAATTCTATGTCGTGCTTGATGATCATTTCTTATTTTGACCTTTCCTAAGGTTTAATTTATTGAAGTTGTCAAAACCCCTTGCACTTTATTCCTTTGGTGTAACCACTTCTAAGGCCTCTAATGAACATTTTTTGTAAGAAGTGTATGGGTGAATATCTCGATGCAACTTTTGGATCGCAATCATACATCCTTTGTCCTTTAAAGTGTTTGTGCTTTCCACTTTCTCTTTTTAGGTTAAGGTGATGGCTTCTTTTTTTATTCATAAATTTAAGTTTATTAATATTTATGAAATAAAATAGTACATAGAGCTAAATATCAAGATTTTTCTATAGAGTCTCAAACACCAACCACCCCCCTAAAACTATCCATCAAATACATTCATTAGCTACAGAATACGCATATGAATATAATCAACTACTCCCAACTACTTCCAAACCATTATGACACCCCCCATACAAAACTAAAAATAGGATTGGTATGTAATACATATAATTATCCATTTTAGACAAAACATCCCACCATTATAAAAAGGGTTTCCACAACAAAATACTACACTATAGACCAAACACCAGACCTAAATCAACCACACAATACCCAATTCCCATATGTACCCACTAAATGTACCAACATAAGATTTACCTATAATAAAAAATATATATCAAAATGGAAACAAAAGAGTGAAGTATGTTATTCTTTCCTAGTTTTTCAAGAGGGTATTGTTAGAGTACTTTTTGCAATAGGGCTAGGGTTAGGGTTTTTATCATGTTGGTCAATGCTTCCTAATGTTTAAATTTATTGACCGTATTTTGTAATTTGTTATTGGCCTGATGTTTCAGTTATCCCCCTTTATGATGTTCACCAAAGGGTCTTTTCTTCATTGGTTGTCCGACCCCTACCCATTTGGCTTTTATCATAAGTCGGTCACTTTTATCCTAAGTTTTGATGCAAATATTATGAAGTCCTTTTCATGTACCATGACCTAATTTTTCCTCTCGCACGACAACTTAACCCTTGGCCTATGTGCATGTTCATAAAGGGCCCGTTTGGTTGCACCCCATAACCGGGTTATGCCGCCCATAACCCAGTTATGGGGTGCAATTCCCTATTTGGATGCCCTTTTTGAGAATGGGAATGTGGATTTGCATGACCCCATTTCACCGAAAACGCGGATTTCGCAATTCCACCTCAGGAGGTGGAATGACTTTCAAATCCACGGTTATGTGCTCAAATAAACCAAATTTAATCTTCCTGTCAGGTCCGAGCAACTCCATGTTTTTGGATTTAAACCCCATTTTAATCTTCAGCAACGTCTGCAGATATCCACGTTTTTGCAATTAACATATCCATATTTTTTAAACAACGATTTCCAACTCTCTCTACTGCGTGTTGGTGTTCGACGCTAGGGTTTGGCTTCCTCTTCCGGCTGTGTGTTGGTGTTCGACACTTGAGCTGCTTTGAACAGGTATAGATTTCATTTCAATGTCTCTTGTTTGATCCTCTCAACGCTTCATGTTTACGAATAGCTATTTCTTGAAGCATAATGGTCAGGGTTCCTTCTTTGTCCTCTTCAATAGATTATTTTCTCCAAGATGTTGAGGAATGTCGATCACTTGTTTCACAGTGCTTAGGGATCCTTATTTGCCTCGCTCAATGGGGCATTTGCTTTAAAACATTGAGGAAGTTGTGTTTGAAAACATTATCTGTAAGGCCGCTTTGCGCCTTTACTAAGCGAGAACATGTAGAACAATATGTTTTCTTCAAATATTATCCATACGGTCACCTCTTTGCCTTTGCTCAACTAGGCATGCATAATGACCAGAATGTGTTGAGGAATATGTTAAAAGCCCTTTAAATTGCTGCACGGTTTTTTTTTCAGCTTATAAAGTGATTAGGGTAGGCCAGACAGCAGCTGGAATTTTGACAATCTGCTTAACTCATCAATGAACTACAATCCCTTGACAGCTTTGCTAAAATTTGGCATGCCATCCATTTTTTTAAAATAGTTATTTTACAGTGGTGCAAACTCATAGCTGGAACAAGTGCTTATGGTTATCATAGTGTTTTCAAAACTATTTTGAGCTCGTGAGGGTAAGGGTTGAAAATAGTGATTAGGGTAGGCCAGATAGCAGCTGGAATTTTGATGATCTGCTTAACTCATCAATTAACTACAATCCCTTGGTAGCTTTGCTAAAATTTTGCATGCCATCCATTTTTTTAAAATAGTTGTTTTACAGTGGTGCAAACTCATAGCTGGAACAAGTGCTTATGGTTATCAGTGTTTTTGAAACTATTTTGAGCTCGTGAGGG
>MU223331.1:397093-451696 GCA_018584345.1 Thuja plicata
TCAAGTTCTTCAAGATCATCATCAGAAGTGTCACTATCACTATCCACATGTTTCTTTCCTTTCTTAGATTTATTGAGAACCAGCTGTGATCTAAAAGTAGAATCAATCCCTTGTGGATTATAGTTATTATAATTTGACATTTCAAATGCAGTGAGTCTGCCTATCAAATTTTCCAGATTCAGATTATTGTTAGGAGTACATCTCAATTCTTGGATTGCAGAAACTCTAATAGAATATATAGGAAGTAGAGTTCTTAGTACCTTTCTCATAATGGTGTTCTCATCAATTGTTCCATTAGCTCCTCTAATGGCATTTACAACTTCTTTTACCCTACCATAGTACTGAATGACATTTTCACCTTCTTGCATTTTCATCTCATCAAACTTACCTCTTAGACTTTCAAAATTAGCTCTCAGCACATTTGTGTCTCCACGATAGACAGTTGCAAGTTTGTCCCACATCTGCTTTGCATTTGTGCAGCTCTTTATATCATCAAACTCTGAATAGCTCAATGAGGAGGCGATCTCCAACATTGCTTGATTGTGATCCTGCTTTTCTTTTAGTTGTGCAGTAGTGAGAGGAGTAGTAGGTGGTACATAAGCATGTTCAATAAGTCACTTAGCATCATCTCCAATACTAGCCAAATGTAGTTTCATCAAACTCTGCCATGCAGGGAAGTTATCCTTGTTCAGCTTAGGAACCTCCTTCTTATACATCTTGATCTTTTTGCTCCGAGTACCTTCAAACTATTTTCAGGAGACCAAAGCTCTGATACCAATTGTTAGAATGAATTTAGAATAACTGAGAGGGGAGGGGTGAATTAGTTATCCTCAGGTCTAGATGTGGCAAATAAAAACTTTATGTATTTCAGATCTACTCGGCAGCAGTAGCATAAATCAACAACTTAATCATGCAGTTTTACTGTCAATTGAAATTAGCTTGTAGAAACATAACAGTAAAGCAAACCATAAGCATTCACACAAGTTGACACAAGTATTTAACGTGGAAACCCAATATGGGAAAAACCACCAGTAACATGCTACCAAGTTTTCACTCTTCTGAAGTGATGCCCTATGAGGAGCCAACCCTATTAAAGGTTACAATAACACACTACTAGGTGTGACCTGGTTAAAGGATTCAATCACCCTGTCAGGAGTAGCCTTGTTAGAGGACTTAGAACATTCCAATCTGAATGTCACCTTGTTAGAGGATTTATATAAATGACTATTAAGTCAAACTTGTTAAAGGATTTAACTGATACAATGGTAAGAAAGTAATCAGCAGTTGTGATCTGATACATATAACTTACTTTGTAATTCAGATCCAATTACAGCTCTGATGTTAGCTTACTGAATAGCCTGCATTGTCATTTCAACCTTCTGAACTGCTTGAAAATCCGTCAAGCAATCACACATGCAACTTTCTGCTTCTGCCTTTTTTCCTTTTCTGCTAGATCATGCCAAACAATAAATCAACTATGCAAACCTCTTGCATACACATACACTCTGTCACACTCAGTGAATAACCCCTTTAGGTTATCATATACCTCTCTGTCTAGGTCAGATAAATCTTTTGCCGCTTAAACAAGATCATAGATCGTAGGTTAGGTCAGATCCAATGGATCATCCCATCTTTGAATTACATTTAATTCTCCAAAGTAGTCTCTAATTAAATCTTGAAACCATGCATTAATTACGGTTACCCATACATTAAATGACGTGGATCAATATTTAATTAACATTGCATATCCCAATAAAATCAACTAAGTCGGCCAAAGATCTCAAATCTCATCAATAATCCAATTACTGTAAGTCGGCCAACATCAATGTTTTCACTCGGCAAATTCAATGGTGCTCGGCATTGAGCAACTTTGCTCGTCACGAACAACTTTACTCGGCACAAGCAACTTTGCTCGGCACAAGCAACTTTACTCGGCATAGAATAGCCATAAAAATTGTCTTTGAAAGATAAACAACTAATTACTTTGCCAAAGTGCCAATTGATCAAGTACCCTTTTATTTACCTTAACTCAACCATTCACTTGGTCTTCTTGTTAAATCTTCTTCATCAACAATGGATATGGTACTCAAACAGATAACAATAGTCTCACCAATTAAGGTTTGACAGCAATGACAAAATAACAATTGCTTGCATTTTCACTTTCCAACACAATCTATTTTTACTTCTTTAATGGCAAGTCATAAAAGTTCTTGTAGTGAACCATCTCTTAGAGCCCGTAAATATTATTCTAAAATCCCTAAGAAATCTAGGTATTATTATTACATTGAGGAGGGTGACCAAGTTTATTATGATGAAAGTGAAGGTATTAGGGTTACAACTCATACTAAACCACCAAAAGGGTCATCCAATGACCAAGATATGTAGTACGAGAAGGTCAGGGAATTTAATGCAAGGATTGAATATATGGTAAAAGTGTTTCAAGATGAGCTAGATTAGGAAACCCAAAAACAATAGCTAAGGAAAGAAAATGAAGCTAAGTTAAATGTAGAGCAAGAAAACTTGTTGGGTGGGCTATTAATAAATACATCTATAGAAAATATAGGGTATGAGATCCCTAAAATAAATTCCACACCATCTATAGACAAAGAAATACCATTCTCATAGAAGATAATGTGACCTTTACTTCAAGAATGAAGACAAGAGAACTCATTGATGAAGAACTTAGAGAGGATGTTGTAGAATTAGAGGCTAAATACACTAGGCAAGAAATGTTGATAAGGAAGGTTGAATTACTTATAAAAATGCAAGATTTGAGCACTTTATCATAAATGGATGAAAATATTCTCAGTCACAAAACACCTATAATTCTAACCCACAAGAAAACACTAGGCCTATTATAATTGATTTATTGACTAGTCAAGATAGTGTGAATCCTATCGTAACATTAAGTGTTAATGTAAATGTGTTAGACCCTACATTATCAACAACCTCAAGGGTACCTATTGTCTTTGTTCTCTAAATTCCTTTTCAACCAAGACTGCAACAAATATATCCTCAAATGTATCAACAACAACAATAGTACCATCAATTATATTACAATTGTTTCTAAATTTGAAAGCTCAACAACAAAATCCTCCAGCAAATCCTTACAACCATAATGTCCCTCTAGCTCCACCACAATTAGCTCCTCAAATTTCAGCCCCGCCACTTAATGTAGCTAATATAACCCAAATTTTTCATAACCTAAATGCCTAGGTTGCTCCACATCAAAGGGTAAATCCATTGGTCAGATCACAAATCCATATGGATAGATATAGGCAATTGGATTTTGCTGGTATTCTAGTTACCCAAATCTAATAGATAATAGCATTAAATATAAATTACCTAAGTTCCAAGGAAATGGTGGCTTGTTTGGTGAGGACCACGTAAAAACATTCCTAAATGTCATGGACAATTATGAGTTTGAGCACGAGGATGTCTTGATGAAGTTGTTCATGTAGTCATTAGTAGTGGATGCCAAAGATTGGTACAAAAGTTTTCTTGATGCACATATTGGCAGTTGAATTGATTTTCAAAGGGTATTTAGGGAGAAATGTGAAGATTACATTAATTCTAGATTCAAGTTGGGAGGGATCACTACCATTCAGAAGAATCAAAATGAGACGGTGACAACACTCAGCATAAAATTTATCAAGGTCCTAAAACAAATACCCCATCATTTAAATCCAAATGATTCAATGAGTTTGATCTTTTACATGAATGCATTTGATCCTAAGTTTGGATATGAGTTAAGATCTATAGAACCTATGAATCTTAGAGATGCTTTCAAAGAAGCAGTGAACATTAAAAATAATAGGAAGGATACTAGTAAAATTGGGAAAAGAGAGGACCCAAAGTTCTTGCAGAATCCCAAGGGACACCAAAATAAACAACCTAGAGAAGAGGATAAGCTTAAAAAACTCCTGAGTGCAATAAAGGACCTTAGTTACAAATTTTCTAAGAATGAGAAGTGGTTGTCCAATGGTAGGCAAGGGTATCAAAGACAAATGAGGCTACAAGATATGCCTTATCATAAAAATTGGAAGGATGGTAAACTGGTTTAGGAAAATCAGAAAGATCCCAATGCAAAAGATACCCTAGACCCTTTGAAAAGACCAGGTGCTCATGTGGTTGAAATTACTACATAGTTTGTTTCTTGTAACATGCAAAATTCCCCTGATTAGGGTGTAGTTTCCTAGTCAATTCTTGAACCTAGGGACCTATATGTGGAAAATTATGAAAATGAATAGCATGAGCAGATAATTGACATGTTTACAATCAAATCCTATCATGTTGAAGAATATAGATCCTTTTATGATGAAGGAATTAAATACAATGTGGAAGATCAGGGATTTAAGAAATCGTTGCATCATTAACAAGTTTTTTCAGATTCAAAAGCTGAACTATGTGTAAGAATAAATATTGTACACTTTGCTAGTGATGATGTTAGGTTGAGAAGACCAAGTGAAGAGAAGGTTGGATATCTCACAATAGCTATTGTTAGCCAAGCCAAAAGTAATTAAAATTTGAGAAATGGGGTTGTTTGTTTAGAACAAGGTAAATCTAGTACTTAGTTTGTAAAAGAACTAGTGACTACTCAAAAGATTCGGTACAACAAAATAAGCAATTAGCGTCTAAAATAACACCAAAATTTAGTGCATTTGAGTTTATGAATTGGACACTCTAATGGTCCAAAAATTGATGCCAAATTGTATGTTCACTTTGGTGTCATATTTTATGTCATTTGTTGCACCCTTTTTGCAATGGAGAATGTTTGATTTTGTGCCAAAAAAGTTATGTAAGAAATAGCAACCTCTTTTGCGCCTGAAATAGTGTCGAAAATAACACAGGAATAACAACTCACATAGCACCAAAAATATCACTAGAAAGTATGCCCAATTTAACACCAGAAATAGTTCCTAAATTAGTGCTTAATTTGGCTTCTAGGTATCCTCCCTTTTTTGCTTATAGTTTTGCTTCCGATTTTGCTTCTATATTTGCTTTCGATTTTGCTTCTAGTTTTGCTTCAAATTTTGCATCTAATTTTTCTTTAGAAATAGCACCCAATTTGGCTTCTAGGTTTTCTTCCATGTTTGCTCCCCTTTTTGCTTCTAGTTTTGTTCCCGATTTTGCTTTCAGGTTTTCTTCTGGTTTTGCTTCTAGTTTTGCTTCCAATTTTGCTTCTAGTTTTGCTTCTAATTTTTCTCCCAATTTTGATTCCAATTTTTCTTTCGATATAATGTCACTTTCGACACCTAGCTTTGCTTCCATTTTTGCATCTAATATGAATTCTATTATTGCATCTTTTGTTTCTTCCAGTTTTACTTCCATTATGACGTCCTTTGTTGCTTCTATTTTGGCTTTGAATTTTACTTCTAGTTTTGCTTCTTGTGTTGCTTCCAAGTTTACTTCTAGGTTTACTTCGATTTTGTTTCCAGGTTTGCTTCTGGTTTTGCTTCTATTTTTGCTTCCAATTTTTCTTCCGATTTTGCTTTCGATATAACATCACTTGTTTCTTCTATCTTTGCTTCCATTTTTGTGTCTTCTATTGCTTCCAATATGTCCTCTATTATTGCATATTTTTTCCTTCTAAAATTGATTGTGTTATTACTTCTTTGTTTGCTACCTCAATTGCTTTGTTTTTAATTCCTAGATAATGCCAAGTTTTGCTTCTAAGATTACTTCTGGTTTGCTTCTAGTTTGGCTTCCATTGTTGCTACTAAAATGCTTCCTATTTTGCTTCTGTTTAGTAATTTAATATATTTTATTTCAATTTAATTAGTTAAATATATCACGCCTCTTAAATAACTTATATGATTATAGAGTCAGTCATATTACATTTGAAATATTTTATAGGATAACATTTATAAAGATTTTTTGGGGAAACGGATATCCATACAAATTAATAACATCATTAGACTTATTAAATCTCCATAAAAATAAATCTACAACAATATCCAATATATATAAAATAACAAGATAAATTTTTTTGTTTGATAAAATATGATTTTTATTAATATTAATAGTATAAACTGAAGTATTATAGAAATATAGCATTAAAAGTCCATGAGAAGCTACCACCAACCTACCACCCCACATCAAGCCCACATTACAAACCCTTTTGGGTGCGAAACAAAACTACAAAAATGTGGCATAAACAAACTTGCCACCCAAACTACATACAATGATAAAAAAAATGGCTGAATTGAGAAAAAACTATATATAGAACCTACATACAAACTTCCATTGTTCATAGAATATGAAAAAAACTCAATAAAGAGTGACATGAGGAACCACCATGCCCACGAGCACCACCAGGAAAATGACCGAGAGCACCACTACGAGCACTACCGAGAGCACCACCACGCCCTTGAGAACCACCATGTCCATTACCATTGAATTCACATTACAAAATTTCATCCGATCCCACAGGTCATTTAGGTCGAACACACCTCTCCATAATTCGTTTCACCTCCTCCCTGGACACAAAATGAAGGCCCCAGGTGCAGAATAGAGCGTATTGGTGTGGAAATAGAATTTTGAAGCCAGGTACTCAATGCCCAACAAAGCCTTAAACAAAATGAGAAATAATGGGTGACTTGAAGTGAAATCATTATTAAAATTCTCTTCCATCATCACTCCCTTGAATTCCATCTATTGTTTCGATGCATAGAAATTGAAATCCACTTCCATGGCAGCGTCACTTTCATCACTTTTCTTCGTGCATTTGCAAATAATGCCACACAAATCAAATGTACACCTTGAGTTTGGTATAAAAGGCTAAGGTTACCTCAAATAAATCCATGCATTCAATGCACACACATATACATGTGTGATGTCAGCCACCAAGTGATTATAGTGCACCAACTTATCAAAAATGAATGATGTTGATTTCACCCAGCCATCAATTGCCCCCTACCAAATCTCCGCCAAATAAAGCGTTCTACCAATTTAATCTTTCGAAATTTTAATTTTGAAATTTGACTACTTTGAATATATATAAATTGACAAGTCAATACTGATAAGATCATCATCAGATATAAGTAAAATAAGTCAAATTCAAATATGTGAGTAGATCAATAACATGTCAAAATGATACATGTCCAACAATGGACATAAATGAAAATAATACATTTACAAATGATATAAGTAAAAATGATAAATTATGTAACTAAAAATGATACAAGTCAAGAAGATATATGTCCAAATGATATAAGTGAAAATGATACAACTCAATAATATGGTATTGCAGGCTGTGAAAATGATACATATGATAGTAACCATGTGAAAAGAGGAATCTTAACAATATATTAGCAATGATCCAGGATGCAATCTATATGATCATGAATATCACTAGCTACTACTAGAAATTGACTCATCATCATCATCACCATCATCACCATCATGATCATCATTGTCACGATCATCATCATTGCCAACATCATCATCATTGACCTCAAAGTCTTCTTTATTTCATCATCATCATCATCCTATGTCATGTGATCTATACCAGAACCAACATATTTTGGATCTATATCACGAGGATCATATTAATATTCTATAAGACCTTTGTTCTACCAAAAAAAAATATTTAAAATGAAAATTTATTATTTATTTCATGCAATAATTTATTTTTCTATTATGTATCTAATATTACAACATGTCAAATGAAACCATAATCATATTACATCATATCAAAGTGCACATGCCATAATAAAATTTTATAACTAATATGTCATTTCAATGATGTAAAACATGCAACAATTCTACTAAATGTTAGTAAAGATCATAGAATTTTTTTATATATAATTTAACTATCAACTGTAAATTCTATTACATTACCTTAAGTGCCAACCCTCTGCATTTTGTGCCCTTTGAAAGTTAACTGGTCTATATATCTTCTCCTCTTATATTTCATAAATGGATATTTTTCTAGGACATTTTAGCACTGTAATACACTTCTAAGGTTCTTAAGTATATCCTAAAGTATATCAAGATTTCAATTAAAGATATTGTTGTGATTTAAAGTATATCAAGATCATTAATAGACGATGTTGTGTTGTGTGTGCTTCAGTTAATTCAATTTTTTGAGTTGTGTTATGATATATTTGGGTCCCCTTTATCTCCTAAGGTGGACCACATTGAGTAAAATATTCATGGTTCCAACTTTGGGTAAATATTATTTATCCTTACCATGGCCAACCTAGTTAATATTTTTGGTGATCAAGTTGATATATACATGAAATAAGATATTTGAGTTGAGTGTGGATTAAGTGTGGATTGAATGTAAAGTTAGTGTGATGCAAATGTAGAAGAGAAGATGTGTGAATTGATAATATCTATGAGAGTTGACAAAGTTTGTGGCAGGAAATGTTTAACATGACCAGAAGATCCTACATATTTTCAATTCATCAATTCCATGTGCTTGCAAGAAGTTAATGAGCTCTTTTGGTATCTTTTATAGTCTTGTATTTTTTCCTAGCATCATGTGTATCAGTCTTGTGTGTCCTTTGAATCTTTCCCTAAGGCTGTGCACCTTATTGTGCAAGTCTAAATCAAGAGCAGTGTCCGTCCTGGACTTTGGCATTGTATTATAAGTTTATTCATATAGTGAGTGTGATTCTCACTGTGATTTTTTATACATTGAATTTTACACATAAGAATATGGTGTTCATGTGTTTTTGTGTTCATTTAAATATCTTTCATGATGGTTAGTTGGATAGAGATAATCGTTAAGTATTTTTGATAGAAAAAGCTTAAGTTTTTTTTTAGAATTGATTCAAACCCCCCTTCTCAGTCTTGTGGCGTGTTCTACATATTTGGGCTATAGTTTTGATAAGCATGTAATTGTTCTAACCTTGGAAGAAGGATGATGTGTTTTATGATGATTCAAATGATAGGATGGTGAATAGACTCAAGATTGATAAAAAAAACACTGAGATAAGATAAAATGAGCTAACACACTTATTCTAGATATGCTAGTAGCAAGATAAAAAAATAACTTTGGCTATGATGGATAACCACAAACAAGGATTGAGAGATAATTCCAAACTAAGGAGATGATGTACTCCAAGACAAGATATTTCTCTTAAGGATGATAATATGGTTGTACACTCAAAGAAGATGGATCTCAAGTGACAAAGATCATATAAATGATAGCCAAAAAGATATAATATAAAATAGGAGTAACCTAAGATAAATATGTCCAAATGAAATGAGATTATTATGATAGCTATGATGCATGTAAATTAGATGTACAAAAGTCAAAAATTGAACAAAATACACTAAGAGATAATGTGTTTAGATGATGACAAATGTATGTTTTGAATTTGGTCACTTGATGTTAAAGTTTGATGATAGTTTAAGTTTTAGGAGATTCTTCTCATTCTATTTCTAAGATTCATGTTATTTTGGGATGATAGTGAGTCTACTAGCAAGCTTTTGTATCGTGTTTTGGAACAGTGAGTTTCAATTTTACAAGTCCTTTATATATTTCCCTAAGGCGATGAGGCCTAATTGTGCAAGACATTAAAGCGATATTTCTCCATGGTAGTGACCCCAAAATATTATAATTCAAGTTATTTGCATTGTGAGTTTGAAACCTCACTGTGGTTTTTCCTAATTTTAGGTTTTCTAAATAAATATAATGTTCATGTATTTATTTTTGTTTGTGTCTTGTGGTTTCATTGAAATACATTTCTCATGGTGATTTAAAGTATATAAAGATTTTAATTAAAGCTAATGTTGTGTCTGCAAGGATGTGTTAGATCTATAAGATGCCTACCAAGATGCATCAAAACATTCTTACATGTTAAAATAATGACAACAATGTGAGGAGGGGTGACAAAGATGCATGTGTATCACTTAGTAGAATGACAACATGAATTCAAGGAAGCACTCCTTGAGATACCATATTTGAGAGAAAAGAAGATAAATCAAATAAACATGGGACTAAGTTATTCAAATGATACAACTCATAACTTAATTAGGACAATTAAGAGATATTAAAAGACCATGGTTATTAATTAAAATATGTGATGGAAATAAGGCATGAATTTCATCCACTACCCTTTAAGGCAAACAATATTTTTTTCCTCAACATGAAATAATAGGACAATTGAGTGGGATCTAGGGCCAACAGATAAGAACTTTAGAACTCATCCTACACATCAATAAACAACTCAACACAACAAATTAAAATTTACATATTAACAAAACAATATCCAACTAAGTTATTGAATTCAAGTATTGATACCCCATTCTCCATCTAGATTACAAAATCGGTCCACTTTTTTCTTTGTAACATTTCCTTTTCAAATTGCATTGGATGTCGGCCACATTTCTCCTCCTTTCAAAACATGGCACATGGACTACTTAAACTAATTAATATGCAATCGTTTACTTTTTCCTAGGAAATATAAAAATATCATTTAAAATATTAAATATACTTACAAATGTATATATCAAGGCCTTTAAACCTTTATGGCCACTATGATGCGTGACACAAAGTTTTTCAAGCCTAGCCTTGGAGGCCTTGTCCTAAAATATATACTAATTCAATTAAACTATGCACAAATAAAATTTAAGAATCATTTAATAAATTTGATAGAATCTTATGAGAAAATTCAAATACATGTGTAATCTCCTTAGCGGACTTCCTTCGTGCATCAGACTTCTCATATGCTTTTACAAGCTCTTTCCATACTTTCAAACTTACATCAATTAGCCTTTTTTTGAGCCTTAGCTCGGGAGGGAGTTTTTTATCTTCTTTTTTTGGTTGCACCAAAATCTCTTTAATTTTGAGGCATTCATAACTTTATGCTCTTTATAGACCAACCTATGCCAAATTTAGTCTCCATATCATTGATAACTTCTTTTTGTAGGTGCATGGGTATATTTAAGAATGAAAAATGTAGATGGTCTTTGAACCATTTAAGGCATGAGTCCTTCAACCTATTCACAAACATTTTTCCAACATCTGTCATTCAGACTTCCCCTGAAACCACATCATATTTTATCTTGGTATCATAACTACCAGTGCAAGATGAAAAACATGGCGTGGTGAAAGAAGTATGTGTCCCAAGAGTAGCTGGGACATTGGAAATATCTGCTCCATGTTCCACATTCTAGTTTATTGTTATTGATTTCCTCCTAGATCTTTTTCTTGATCTAGGAGTGGTTGGAGAATCAATTGATTCCCTTTGACACAGTTGATTTGGTTGCAATGTTTTAGGGTCTTTACTAGACCATTTTTCTGTGTATCTAGCAAGCATTGTCTGATGAACTATAACTGATTGAATGTTTGAAGATGATAAGTTGATGATCACCGAGATGCAAAAGTGAATACAAGACATTAAATAAGTTAATGTATTGTATTTTCATTGATGTCAACTTGATATGGTTTGATTGTTCATACACATATATTTGTCATAACCTTGAAGATCTGAAGAGACAAAGTTTATGTGGTCGATAAAACTTAAAAGGTCTGTATACACCGAGTGACAGTGAACACCGAGTAGTTCACAGTGTATACCGAGCACAATAGTAACCGAGCAAGAGTTAATGACCCAGCATAACTGGAGTTAATGACCAAGCACAACTGAAGTTGATGATCGAGAATAATTGGAGTTAAAGAACGACAAAATTGCTTAGCTGGCAGAGCTACAATTTAGGGATTGACTGATTGACTATTTTATTATCAATGATCAGTTAAACTAAAGCAAGGAAGGAGATTAAAAGAACATTTTATTCACAGTTATCAAGGAGAGATTTACATAATAAAAATAAAGGATAGCTTTACGAGATAAAGAAAATCATGGTGAGTTTTAAGGATCAAGGAGAGATCTAAAACAAAAACAAGGAGATTGAGCGGCTAACCATGTCTATATAAAGAGACAAGGAATTCATTATTACAAGAGGAATGCTAAGTATATTTTGTGTGAAGATAGAACTCTTCATGCAGATATGATCATACAGATTGAACAATAGAGCCAAGGAATTCTGCAGACACCGAGCAACAGAGGACAGAGCATTCACCGAGCAAAAGAAAGAAAGAAAGAAAAGGAACTGAAGTGTATATTGATTAGAAAGGTATTATTGGAATAACAATAGATCTAAATATTGGTAAATCAAAGTTATATTTTGAATATATCATTTACTATATCTGTTTAACCATTGATTCAGAAAATCTCTTAACCAAGTGGGATTTAACAATCCTTATTGTATTGAGATACTCAAGAGTATCAATAGGTTTTCTTGTTGACAACATAGTGAGTGCTAGGTCAAAAGATAAACTATTAGTTTTAAATCCTCAAACAAGGTCACACTTAACAGTGTGTATTGTAACCTTTAACAAGGTTGGCTCTTCACCGAGCTCACTTTAGAAGAGTGAAAATATTTTTGGGTTACTGATCCCAGGTGGTTTTTCCCATATTGGGTTTCCACATTAAAATCTATGTGTCAAATGTGTATATGTTTCATTGCATTGATATTTTGTTTTACACATTATTAAAACTGGATTGGTTGGTTAACACTAAGTTAATTTGTTGCTACTCGGTAAAGTCCAGAAAAGATAAATAGTATATCTTACCGAGCAATTTATATTTGTTAAGATTATTTATGGCATACATCTTGATGAAATTGGGACTGTAAGATAACTGAAGGTATTCTATTTGAGAGATAAGTTTTTGATTGGGTCTTTTGGAATAATTGTTAAGGCCACCGATTCACCCCCCCTCTTAGTTATTCTAACAATTGGTATCAGAGCTTTGGTTCTTGGAAGAAAAGTTTAAAGGGACTTAAGCTAAAGATCACAAGATGAGTAAAAGGGACGTGCCTAAGTTGAACAAGGACAACTTTGCATCATGGAAAATCAGGATAAGAATTCATCTATATGGTATTGGAAATGATGTTACACAACACTTGGATACTGAATATGTTGGACCTACTGGACCTCTGACTGTTGATCAAATGAGAGAGAAACATGAGCTCAATTCTATGATGATAGAACTTGCTTCTTCACTAACCGATGTTGAATTTGAAGATGTGAAATTGTGCACCTCTAAAAAGAAAATGTGGGACAAACTCAAGATAGTACATGGAGGAGATGCCAATGTGCTAAGAGCTAAAGCTAAAAGCCTAAGAGCAATGTTTGATGACCCGAGAATGAAAGAAGGAGAGAAAATCACTCAGTATAGTGACAGAATCAAAGAAGTTGTTAATGCTATTCGTGGAGTAGGAGGAGTACTTGATGAAGAAATAGTTGTAAGTAAAATTCTGAGAACCTTACTATCTATTTATGCTATTAGAGTATCTGCAATTCAAGAAATGAGAGTAGTAGCTAGTAATAATGTTACTCTTGATAGTTTAATTGGTAGACTTATTTCATTTGAGATGAACAACTATGACAATAGTGTCTTACCTACTATTGAGTCTGCATTCAAGTCTTCTCTGAAAATGAGTGAATCTAGTAACAAACACACTATAAGAAATGATAGTGACAGTGATAGTGAGGAGAAAGAACTTGATGAACTTGAATCACTAATGGCTAGGAGATTATATAGAGGTAAAGGAAGATATAAAGGTAAATTACCATTGGTATGTTTTAATTGCAAAGAAATTGGACATTTTGCTATTAGATGCCCTAACAAGAGAAAGGATGAAAGAGACAATGACAGATCTTATGAAAAGATGTATGAGATAAGTGATGACTGAGACTACAGAAGCAACCGACACTCTGATAGAAGAGATAATCGAGATTACAAGGACAAAGGCAAGAAGGCTTGTTACCTGGTTGAGAACAAAGCTGAAAATTCTGATACTGATTCTGATGAAGATATTGAGGTAGTATTTGTTGCTATGAAGGATGATTCAGATGAAGAATAAATGTATGTTGAAACAATACTCATATCTAAAGTTAGCAAAAATGATGTCTGGATTATTGATAGTGGCTATACTCATCACATGACTGGAGATAAAGAAAAGTTTGAAACTTTGGAATATTATAATGGTGTATCAGTTAGGATGGGTAATGACTCACCTTGCCCAGTTGAAGGAAAATGTACCATCATGTTGAATAATATGATCATATATGAAAATGCATATTGGGTGAAAGGACTTAACTATAATATATTGAGTGTTTCATAGCTGAACAACACCAAACATCGAGTTGCATTTGAGAACAAAAAGACAATGATCTATAATGGAATAGGAAAGTTGATCGATACTTGTGAACAAACAAAAGGCAATCTATTGTATCTTGATAATATTGAGACCACTTGTTTATTGGCTAGAAATGAAGACATTTGGTTGTGGCATAAAAGGTTATGTCATGTGAATTTTGACAACATGGTTAAGATAAGTAAGAAAAGAAAAGTGAGAGGCTTACCGAGTATTTCAAAGCCTGACCATGTTATGTGCAAGAATTATCAAATAGGAAAAATGACAAAGTCTAGTTTCAAGGGAAAAACCTACTCATCTAATGCTATTCTAGAGTTAGTCCATACTAAATTATGTGGACCAATGAGAACAAAGAGCTATTGTGGTGATAGATACTTTATTCTATTTGTTGATGACTATTCTAGGATGATGACTGTCATGTTCTTAAAAGAGAAATCTGAAGAATTTAAGATGTTCAAATGGTATAAAGTTAAAGTTGAAAAAAAATTGGAAAATAACTGAAATGTTTAAGATCAAATAGAGGAGGAGAATTTATTTATGATGAATTCACTAAATTTTGCAATGAGCATGGGATTACAAGACATGTTTCTGCACCGAGAACACCACAACAAAATGAGATTTCTGAAAGCAGGAATAGATCAATTGTTGATTGTGCCAGAACATTGATGATTGAAAAAGGCATCACAGAAACATTTTGGAGAGAAGCTATAAGTACTATTGTCTATACACTGAACCGAGTTCAATTGAAGAAAGACACAAATAAGACACCTTATGAGCTATGGTATGGATATGTACACCAAATGTGAGTTACTTTAGAATTTTTGGAAGTCAGTGTTATATACTGAAAGATGATAGAAATGGGAAACTTGACTCTAAAAGTGATGAAGGAATATTTCTAGGATATTCTACTAAAATAAAATCTTATAAATGTCTGAACAAATCTTCTAACAAAATCATTGAGAGTGAAAATGTTGAAGTGGATGAATTTGCTGAGAAAAATGATGAGGAAAATAGAAAGGAGCCTGAAGATTACAACAGATTTGTCTACATTG
Organism: Thuja plicata; assembly: GCA_018584345.1. Taxonomy (NCBI): domain Eukaryota; kingdom Viridiplantae; phylum Streptophyta; class Pinopsida; order Cupressales; family Cupressaceae; genus Thuja; species Thuja plicata. The sequence goes on from MU223331.1 coordinate 412,324, forward strand.
AAGAACCTGAAACCGAGCAACAGGCTGCACACACTGAGAATCAGGAAAATGCTAACAACGCAACCAAGCAACATGCTGCACACACTGAGAATTAGGAAAATGCTCACAATGCTAAACCGAGTGATAACGATCAAATTGAAGAACAAAGATCTGAAACTGTACTTACTAAATATGTCAGAAGCCACCATCCACAAGACCAGATCATTGGGGACCAAAGAGAAGGAATGAGAACAAGAAGTAAGTCACTTAACAATAGATGTTTGATTTGTGATTTTGAGCCTAAATCTTTTAGTGCTGCACTTGAGAATCAAGAATGGATTAGTGAAATGAATGATGAGATTGAATAGGTTGAGAAAAATAAAACATGGGCATTAGTAGCTAGACTGAGTGACAAAAATGTCATTGGAACCAAATGGATTTTCAGAAACAAACTTAATGAGAATGGAGAAGTTACAAGGAACAAAGCTAGACTGGTATGCAATGTGTATGCACAAGAAGAAGGTATCGACTATGGAGAAACCTTTGCACCTATTTCTAGACTAGGAGTAAGAATTCTACTTTCTTATGCTTCTTTCAAAGGATTCAAAGTATACCAAATGGATGTTAAATCTGCATTTCTGAATGGAATACTAGAAGAGGAAATATGCATTGAACAGCCTGAAGGGTTTGTTGATCCTAACGAAAGGAACATGGTTTTTAAACTACACAAAGCCTTGTATGGATTGAAATAAGCATTGAGAGAATGGTATGAAATACTTCACTCTTATCTCATTAGTATTGGATTTGTTAGAATAAGTGAAAACAATAATCTATATTTGAAAGGAGATATTGATGATAAGATTTTGATTGTTGAGATATTTGTTGATGATATCATATTTGGAGGTAATGATATGCTATGCAAATCATTTGCTGATGAAATGAGAAAAAAATTGGAAATGTCAATGTTTGAATAGATTAAATTCTTTCTTGGCCTATAGATTCTACAAAAGGATGAAGGCATCTACATCACACAATCAAAATACATCAAAGAAGTTATGAAGATATTCAAGATGGAGGACTCCAAACTAGTTGGAACACCTATGGAAACTAGATGAAAATTGGCAAAGGAAGACAAGACAACTGAGGTAAATCAAACCTTATACAGATCTATGATTGGTAAACTAATGTATGTTGTACACACTAAACCTGACATAACACATGGAGTTGGTATAGTTGCAAGATTCTCTACTAACCCTAAGGAATCACACATGACTGTTGTTAAAAGAATTTTGAGATATCTGAAGAATACTGAAGACTATGGTTTGTGGTACAAAAAAAGAAGGAAAATTTAATCTACAAGTTTATACTTATGTTGATTGGGCTGGAAACATAGATGATAGAAAGAGAACTATAGGAGGAGCATTCTTTATGGGTGATAGACTTGTCACATGGATAAGTAAAAAGCAAGGATGCATATCTCAATCAACTACATAAGCAAAATATGTAGCTGCTACTGCAAATTTCTCTAATATTGCATGGATCAAGCAATTGATAAAAGGTATGAATGAGGAAATTCTTGAGCCAATAATTATCTATTGTGATAATTCAAGTGCTATAAACATTTCAAGAACCCTGTGATGCATGCGAAGACAAAGCACATATCTATTAAGTATCATTACTTGAGGGAACAAGTACAAGAGAAATAGGTAATACTAGAATATGTACAATCCAAAGAACAACTAGCATACATATTCACAAACCCATTGCCAAAAGATACATTTGAATACCTGAGGAATAGACTAGGAGTTCGTCCCTTCTACTGGTGAATAAGCTGACTTGGAGGTTGCATCAGCCTACACATTATCAGAAGATTAATCATGTTGATGCATGCTGAGATATGGGATGCAATGACATATCAGTACACTGAAGGTACTTATCTGAGCCACACACCAGAGATATTGTTGGCTACTACAGAGCTGTATATTTTTTTTGGGCATTGTTGTTAAAGGGAGAGAAAGATCCAATGAAATATCCATCAGGGAGAAGAGATTCTACAACATAAAGAGAGAGAATATTTAAAGGTTACTGTCAATAAAATAACCATCCATTAAAGGGAGAGAATTGGAGAGAGTTAACACTTCATTTCTATCCAGAAAAGGGAGAAGAGATTATAAAAGAAAGGGAGAGCATACAACAAAATCAAATCTACAGGGAGACTTGTATGGTAAACATTTTTTTTGTAGTGATTAAACATATTAAATCTAAGATAGAAGAGCTTATCGAGGTTTTTTTTTTGCTTCTGTTCCAGTTAGTAATAAGACATGTGATATAAAAATTACATGAGAATGGGTCCGAGCAGAGGGTTCAGAGACCCAAGAAGAGGGTTCAGAGATCTGAGCAGAGTGAAGATCAAAGGTTCGAGCAGAGGGTTTAGAGATCCGAGCAGAGGGTTCAGAGATCCAAGCACAGGGTTCAACGAAAATGGCAGAAACAACGATGGTCAGAAATGACAAACATACGACAGAAATAGTGATGGTCTGCAATGTCAGGCTTACGGCACTAGGTGACCACTGTCATTGCAGCGTCATCTATTTGAGCAGTATTGTTCCCAACAAGGAAATGCTAGCAAGGGTAAGGGTTTGATGCGAACAAAGCAAGGTGAGTTCAATATGTCTCAGAATAGAAATGGGTACCATCCTATTGGGTTTCAGTCGATTCCGTTTGTCCAGAAAAAATTGCCTAAAATAGATAGGATGCCTCAAACTGATGTTGATGATCTCATGAAGATATTTAGAGGGAAAGTAATAGTCCAGCTGGCAAAGCCCTTCTTCGTCAACCCCAGATATCACATTAAGGCTCCAACAAATAATAAGGGTGGGGCTCAAAATAAAAAGGTTTCCAACATGTCTGCAATAGAGAAGAATCAACCTCACATAATGACAACTAATCTCCACTCCAACCCCCCCAGAGTCACTACAACTTCTACTTTTGAGATTGGGGAATCATCTATGCAAGCAACAAAGAAACAAGCGGCAACATTCAAACAGGCTCTCACCTCTTCAGGCCGAGAGTTTTTTGAAAATCATCAAGAGCGGGAAAAAGATTCAAATTTCATTCGATCAGGGCTCAATAGATTTTGACATATGCCCAAACAAAAGGGTATGAGTAAGGGCTGTCCGCTATAAAAGCAACAAATATTTGATATTTGTGAAGGCACGCCACCGGGATCCCCTGTAGTCATACGACATAACCAGGATCCTGAAAAGGACAGGGGGGATTTTAGGATTATGAAACAGCTACCCAATGGTCCATATTTAGAGCTCCAATAGTTACTGATAAGTAGACCACCCTTCAAACCAAATCAGTCTTCTCAAGTCTGGTAGGTCAAACAGAGACAACTCCAACCGGATTTTCAACAGGGTTCTGACCTCCAATCCACATCAACAATCACTTTTCCAGATCATTTGCTTCAAGATCAAATCCACCTCCTCTGAAACACAACACTAATAGGTAAATTCTTGAAACTAAACATATCGATTGATGATATTAAGCTTTGGGCCATGGAAAACTGGGTAGGTTTATCAAATATATTTTGGTTAGATATTAAGTTGGGATATTTTCTTGCCAAATTTGAATCAGCTGATATGAGAGATGTTATTCATAAGAATAAAAACTAGTTTTTCAAGGGGTTGGGCCTCTTTACTTTGATATGGACCCCCAATGTCATACTCGAGGATAGATCCCCGCTATTCTTCCCCATTTGGATTGCCTTACCAAACCCACCACTAGAATACAAAGATTTGGATATTATTGAAATCATTGCCAACCAACTTGGAATTTTTGTTAAACATGATTTAGTCCCCTTTGAGTTTCCATATCGAGAGGCTAGAGTGTGTATGCTACATGACACTACCAAGGAACTACCAAATTCCATCTCCCTCAAATCCAAATGGGGACACTGGGAACAACAAGTTGTTCTCCAAAATGAGGATACCATCATGCTACATCAGAACTGGCTAGGGAATTTTACAACTCAATGCAAGTCTCAGCCTCTCACCCAGTTGAGGTTATGTGAAGATCAATGTACAAATCCTCTTCATTGTTCACTCCATTGGGCCTCTCACTATTCTCAACACACATATCTACAAACAGTTCCAGTTAGTCCCATCGAAGCTCTGCCTTCAAATATCCACACATATGAGACATCCATTTTCTTCTATTTTGCTATAAGATACATTATGATGATCATGAGCAATGTCAAACAAATCATGTTACTAGATTGGAAACTGGAAGATGCACACAATTCTAATATGGATACTTTAGTGCAACAACTTATGTTCTTTGATTCTCCAATAAAAAAACCAATTACACACGAGGTGCTTGATAAAGAGACTTTGATCAACCTTAGAGCAAGAAAATTATCAGATCAGCTATTAACAGAGTTAGCTACTAAAATTATATATGAGACAGCAGAAGAAGAAGGAATACTAAAGGATGAAGGAGATCACAAGTCAATGGACACTCAGTAATATAGCAAAAATACCTCATCAGATCATGCCACCCAATATATTGAGGAAACAGGGCAGACACAAGTACATGACAAGTTTTTCAAACCTAACAAAGGAAGAACCAATATAGCAGAAGATGAGGGAATATTGACTCTCACAGCAGATTAGATCCTGAGTAATTCCTAGTAGGTAAACCAAATCAATCAAGACATATACCGGTCCTATCCATAGGCTAAGGCAATTAAAATGAAGGAGGGTCCTATCAATATAGAGGATCTTCAAGGATCCTTTTTGGAACATCTGGAGTGTAATTTTAAAGGGAGCATGTATAAGAAAACCAATGACACGGACTTCACAAATACCAAAGAAGACTGGCAAGATGATAGTACACTGATATCCTCTCCTAACTCTGATGAGCCTACATATTCTCATATTAGAGATTGGATTCAAAATAATATATTTCTTGATTCAGAGGAAATACAAGAAGTAATTAACCAAGGAACCTATGGTGATGTTGAAACTGAAATAATTGAGCCAAAATCTAAGCAGTCAACTTTTGATATTAGCCTTACTCTCTCACTTGAGCAAACACCTCTCCAAGATTTAAAGGTGAAGGCCACACCAAAAAAGAGAGGTAGAACACCAAAAAGTAGCCTAATCAAACAAGAAATTGCAGCAGGTATCCAAACAACATTGGATGGGAAATTCACACCTTCCAAAAGATTGATGAGAAGAACCAAGGGTTCTTCTTGTCAGCAATGAAGATAGCCTCTTGGAATGTCAGAGGACTAAATGCCTCTGACAAAAGAAATAGAATCAAGCAAGAGATGAATTCTTTAAAAGCGGATGTGATACTTCTCCAAGAAACAAAGATGTCAATAGAGGTTTTTAAAAAAACAATTGGGAAATGGACAAAGTGGAATTCTGCACATAGCCCAGCAGCTGGTGCTTCAGGTGGGCTGGATATTCTTTGGGACCCTAAACTAATACAAGGGCAGATAATTCATAGGAGTGACAATTGGCAAGTCTTCAGATTGGAGTGTTTTGATATAAAATTTTTGCTATTTAATGTTTATGGACCTACATCAACTCAAGACAAGTAGAGACTGTGGATGGAACTCACCCAGTTTATACAAAGTCAGATAGATACACACATCATAATGGGTGGATATTTCAATGCAACTCTTAAACTATCAGAAAAAGGGTGGGATTTGTCCACCACTGAAAACAATTCAGGATTTCTCCAATTTTGTGGAAGATAATGGTTTAATGGATGTTGAGCCATCAAATGGGATATTTACATGGACCAATAAAAGGGAAAACTATTCACAGATAGTTGTCAGTCTGGATATATTTCTTCTATCCCAGTGCTGGAAATTAGCAAATATTTCATATCATTCAAAAATCCTGCCTCAGCCAGGATCAGACCACTTCCCCATTTGTCTGCATGTGACCTCAATATTACCAACACAAGGTTTCCAACATAGACCATTCTTCAAATTTGAAAGAATGTGGTTACGACATCCAAGCTTCTTGCCTTCACTCAAGCAGTGCTGGATTTCTGCTCCAAAGACAAAATGAACCAAAATGTTTCAGTTTGCACTCAAGATGAAACATATCAAAAAGTGGATCAAAAAATTGAATGAGGAGACCTTTAAGAATATATTTACAGAAAAAGAAGTAGTAAAGGTAAAACTAGAGACCATATATAACACTATTATCAAACAAGGAATGGACGAGGACGCATACACCACACAGAAAATCCTATTGCAAGAATGGGAGGAAATATGTAGCAGAGAAGAGGAATATTGGAGGCAAAAGTCAAGAGAGTTATGGTTAAAAGAAGGGGATAGGAATACAAAATATTTCCATGCATCAGCAAAACAAAAGACAACGAACAACCAAATTTTCACTATTACTAATGCTAAAACTGGTAACTTATTAATTGAGCCTCAAAGTATCCAAGAAGAAGGGGTCAGATTTTTCTAGACTCTGTTAGGCCCTCCTCCTAACCAATGTCCAGTAGCCCCATCAATAGAGGAATTACTAGAGGCAATCCCCACTTTGATAACAAAGATTGATAATTTAAAACTCCTGGCCCCATTCACCATTCAGGAGCTCAAAAAAGTGGGCTTTTCTCTACCCCTAGATAAAGCCCCCAGCCTAGATGGATTTACTGCTTTATTTTTCCAAATATGCTGGGATTGGATTGGATGGGAATTATTGGGAGTAATCGAAGAATCTCGGATTAGTAAATTCATGTTAAAAAATTTCAACACCACAAATATAGCCCTTATTCCGACAGTTAAAACTCCAAAAACATTTGCAGATTTTTGCCCGATATCCTTATGCAATACTATATAAAAAATCATAACAAAGGATATCTATTTGAGGATGCAACACCTCATTCCTAACCTTGTCTTGCAACCACAAGGGGGTTTTGTACCAGGTAGGGAAACAATGGAAGGAGCTTTAGTGGCACATGAAGTTCTACACTCCATTCATGATAGTAAATCGTCACACTTTATCATTAAGCTGGACATGATGAAAGCATATGACAGAGTAAAATAGACTTTTCTCATCAAGATTCTACATAAATTTGGATTTGCGAAAGGATGGTGTAAATGGATTAAGTCATGTATCTCGGGTGTGGGTTTCTCAGTTCTGATAAATGGAATACCGGCTAGATTCTTCACATCCACACAAGGAGTTAGACAAGGGGACCCATTGTCTCCAGTTTTATTTATTCTCATGGTAGAATCATTCAGAAGACTTATCCAACATAAGAAAGCACTAGGTAAGTGGTTAGGGGTGCAGATTGGACAATCAGATATTTCAGTGACACATTACTCTTTGGGATTGCAAATATCTCTGAGGCCAAGCAGATTAAGGTAACACTGGACCTTTATTTAGCAGCCTCAAATCAAAGAGTTAACCCTCACAAATCTAAAATTTACTTTTTTAACACAAATCAAATTATATCCAACAAAATTGTCAACCTTTTAGGATTCTCAGTAGATTACTTGCCATCCGTATACCTTGGCATCCCTTTCTTTATGGGAGCAAACAAAACCAGTTATTGGTCACCTATCATTGAGAGGATTAAATCCAGTGTAGCAACATGGAAAGCAAGGTGGCTATCACTGTTAGGCAGAATACTACTAATCAAAATAGTCCTATCAGCTATTCCTAATTATTATTTATCAGTTCTCAAAGCCCCGTCATCGGTTCTTCAAAAAATCTAGAAACTACTAAGAGATTTCCTATGGACTGGGAATATAAATGGAGAAAATAAAATCCCTTTGGTCTCTCTTGAGAAATTGACACAAGTAAAGCAGCTAGGTGGAGTAGGGATACATGATCTACAAAAAAGAAATCAAGCATTTGGGGGAAAATTAGTTTGGCAAATGTATACCAAACCACATAACATTTGGTGCCAAATTATGCAACATAAGTATTTAGATGATACTAATCTGGCCAGAATTTTAATGGTACTAGATCCCCCTAAAGGTTCAGCCATATGGGACTTCATGATTTCTTCCAGAGAAATAGTATGCAAATACATTACTTGGGAAGTGAATAATGGTCTATCAGTTAAATTCTGGCGTGATTCATGGAATGGTGCACCACCCCTAATTCTAATGAATGACATTGAGAACATAGCTACTACATTAGAAAGTGCTTGGGGAATCTATCTAAATGATTATGTACTAGTAGTATGTCTACGCTCAAGGAAGGTAATATGGAAAGATCCCCATGAGCTGCCTTTATCCCCTCAAGCGATACAATGTCTGAAGGAAATCTTCTCACAAAATCTGGTCTACCTAACAAATTTAGAGGATAAATTGATCTGGGCTCCAGGGGTAGATGGAAGGTTCACCATCAAGGATGGTTATAAACTTATCCAAAAGAGAGAAGCAATCATAAAACCATCTCGTGCTTACACTTTTTGCTGGAACAATCTGACCCTACCAAAGGCAGGGTGCTTCGCTTGGTTAGCACTAAACAACAGGGCATTAACTAGTGAGAGACTACATAGACTCAACATAGCCCAACCTTTTAACTGTCTACTATGTGATAATTATCAGGAAGATACAGATCATCTATTCCTAAATTATCAATTTGCATAGGAGTGCTGGTTTTTTGTACTCAGAAAGTTACAATATTCTACCCCTCCCAAACAAGTTATGGGATTTATTTGAATCATGGCCACAATTATACTCTTCTTCCCTCTTCTCAGCAATTTGGAAGAGCACTCCAGCGTTAGTTGTATGGGCAATATGGTGGGAGAGAAACAAAAGAATTTTTCACAGAACATCCTCTTCAATTCAGGTAGTTAAAAATCACCTAGAGAGGTCAATTTCTGAACTAGTCAATGCTAGTCACAGTAAACTTAATCACAATTTGGTCATGACATCGTGGGATTCATCAATATTGCGAGAATGGAAACAAATTCATGCACCTTTTGGCTGGTGTTTCAAAACTACATCAAATAAGGGGCTTGCTAGAGACCTAGTCAAATGGATTCCACCATCAAAAGGGGTTAGTAAAATTAATTTTGATGGTTCTTCAAGGGGGAACCCAGGAAAATCAAGGGCAGGTGTATGCATTCAGGATCATCAAGGATTATTACTAGCAATAAAATGTTGTTCACTTCCAACTACAACAAATAATATGGCTGAGCAGGCATTATTTGAAGGATTAATATTGGCTAAAAATGGAGGATTCCACCAGATTCATATAGAAGGAGACTCGATGGTTATAATCTCAGCATGTCTAAATCGTGTATCTCATAATTGGAGACTCACGTACATTCTTTAGCAAATATGGCAATTACTAGATTCATTTCACGATGTGCAAATTTCACATACTTTGCAAGAGGGAAATAAATTAGCAGATCACCTGGAAAATAAAGGGTGTGATGGACATGAGGTAATATCTTTTAATTATAATGCAATCTTAACCAGGATGTCAAGCTACATGAAATTTATAATCTGGACAGGTCAACATATGTAGGATCGTACTCAAATGTGTGGATGTGAGGCTGGTCAGTGCATAGATATGCATCTTGGGTTCATTTCTTGGTGAGAGATAATAATAGTGCGGACAACACAACACCAATTCACATGGAAGTACGACCAAATCTGTGTGTTAGAGCAGATTGTGAATTTGGCAACTTAAAGATTAATTTGGTGTGGTGGTCACTGGGTACATAAATGCAGTACCTCATAGGATATGGGATTGGTACCATTGAAGTGTGACAAGCCACACCCCTATCCAAGTATAAGTGGTAGAATAAATGCCACAGATGATATGCCATCAATTTCCCTTACTGTGCACCTATAACAACTTGTTTACATGTGCGGCCCGACTGTGTGATGTGAGGAAGTACACACCCAAAATATTTTATGGAAATTCTTCACTCCCAAGATATGATCTGAGATCACCTTACCTCATCCCAATTTATGGCTTGAAAGATGGGAGTGCACACACGACCCTATTTATCACCTCATCCACATTTACACACCAACCATTTTGCTTAAGTTCAAATTGCAACTATGGAGCCAAGGAATGGGCAGATTATGAAGTGCAGACCATGCGGTAGGTATCACCATGATGTGTTGCCAAAAAACTATAGATTGAGGATACAAGCTCCGGGGATGGAAGAGGTCCTGTCTGCAAACATAGACGAGGGCTCATTTGATGGCATGTTTGTATGTCACTCAACAAGGATTCAAGCTGCTATCCACATAGTTATTGGGGAAGAAATCCTGGCACCGCACGTTCACCATTTCTTCTTTCCAACACAACTCATTTCCATTTTCCTGTCCAATGCACTAGACCTCATTCAATCAGTGCCTTTGTTCATCTCACTGGCAGAGAAAGTTATCAATCCAAGGTATTTGCAGAATAACGAGCTTATGCGGGTGCTACAGAAATATGATCTTTGGGATGGATTGGCATTAGTTGGCGATCTATTTTCCCACCAAGAATTGCTCACAAACCATGATTACATGCTGGTTTATGTAAATATAAAATGATCCTCGGAGAAGCTGGACGCAAGGTATGCAGAAAATACACTCCGCTCTGTGAACCAACGGCCAGGGTTTCATATGGTGGATTTAATCAAAATTAAGGTGAACGCGCTATTGGATCTCCTCAAACTCCCAAACGCTCCCCCATCTCGGCAAGAAACACGGTCCCATTCAGGCCCTATTTTCTGTGGGTAATTGTCAAGGATGTTGGTCATGGTGTCGGACCTCAACGCACATCCCTCAGGTATGACTAGTGACTCTTCGAAGGGAGATCAAATTACACAAGTTGCTGAACATGATGCGCCCTATCCTCAAGCTTTGGCTGGCACCCCTGGATGGCTTTTTGGATCAGGACTAGTGGGAGAATCTTCGCACCCGGCTACAACAAAATCTGTGGAGACTGCTATTACAGAAGCTACGGGTTGGTCCCCGCATGCTGCAGAGTCTCCAAACGTTGGTTGGGGTGTGGAGGACATGATCGAATAAATGTTCCAATGTTGAACATTACTAAAATTTTGAATGATTTTTGTTAAACTAATGTCTAATTTTGTGATGTAAGCTCTTTAGAACATTGGTTCATTAGTGGGTTTTGAGATGCGGGGTCAATTTGCGCTTAGTATGCAATTAGAACTCTCCGACATATGGGATACTTTTGTAAAATGATTAAGTACCTACTGGGTAACTTATGTAATTGCATATGGAACTAAATATCATTGAATATATATTTGTATATAACAAGGATCCCGGGGTTTCTTACTGGTTCTTCCATGGGGGAGTTATTGAATCAGATTATTAATAAAAATATGGTGGATATCCCACTTTTTCTTTAAAAAAAAAAAAAGAGCTTATCGAGATTCATATATTTGAATTGGTTATAGAACAATAAGATTGGTATGTTATGGCATGTTTTGTACTGCATATTTCATATTGTGTTTCCATCAATGCCAAAGGGAGAGATTAATGAACTATAACTGATTAAATGTTTGAAGATGATAAGTTGATGATCACCAAGCTGCAAAAGTGAATGCAAGACATTAAATTAGTTAATGTATTATATTGTCATTGATGTCAACTTGGTATGGTCTGATTGTTCATACACATATTGTTACAACCTTGAAAATCTAAAGAGACAAAGTTTAGGTGGTCGGTAAAACTTAAAAGGTCTGTATACACCGAGTGACAGTGAACACCGAGTAGTTCATAGTGTATACCAAGCACAACAGTAATCAAACAAGTGTTACTAAGGAAGAGTTAATGACCAAGATAACTGGAGTTAATGACCGAGCACAACTGGAGTTGATGACCGAGCATAACTGGAGTTAAAGAATGAAAAAATTGCTTAGCTGGTAGATCTACAATTTAGGGATTAACTGATTGACTATTTTATTATCAATGATCAGTTAAACTAAAGCAAGGAAGGAGATTAAAACCACGTTTTATCCATAGTTATCAAGGAGATATTTACAAAATAAAACTAAAGGAGAGCTTTACGGGATAAAGAAAATCATGACGAGTTTTATGGATCAAGGAGAGATCTACAACAAAAACAAGGAGATTGAGTAGCTAATTATGTCTATATAAAGAGACAAGGAATTAATTATTACAAGAGGAATGATGAGTATATTTTGTGTGAAGATAGAACTCTTCATGTAGATCTGATCATACAGGTTGAAGAATAGAGCCAATGAATTCTACAGACACCGAGAAATAGAGGACAAAGCATTCACCGAGTATAAGAAAGAAAGAAAGTAAAGGAACTGAAGTGTATATTGATCAGAGAGGTATTATTGGGCTAACAATAGATCTAAATATTTGCAAATCAAAGTTGTATTTTGAACAAATCATTTACTGTATCAGTTTAACCATTGAGTCAAAAAATCTCTTAACTGAGTGGGATTTAACAGTCCTTATTGTATTGAGATACTCAAGAGTATCAAAAGGTTTTCTTATTGACAACATAGTGAGTGCTAGATCAAAAGACAAACTGTTGGTTTTAAATCCTCTAACAAGGTCACACTTAACAGTGTGTATTGTAACCTTTAACAGGGTTGGCTCTTCACCGAGCTCACTTCAGAAGAGTGAACATATTTTTGGGTTACCGGTCCCAAGTGGTTTTTACCATATTGTGTTTCCACATTAAAATCTATGTGTAAAATGTGTATATATTTCATTGCATTGATATTTTGTTTTACACATTATTGAAACTGGATTGGTCGGTTAACACTAAGTTGATTTGCTGCTACTCGGTAAAGTCCAGAAAAGATAAATAATATATCTTACTGAGCACTTTATATTTGTTAAGATTATTTATGGCATACATCTTGATGAAATTGGGACTGTAAGATAACTGAAGGTATTATATTTGAGGGATATGTTTTTGGTTGCATCTTTTGGAATAATTGTTAAGGCCACTGATTCACCCCCCTCTTAGTTATTCTAACATTGTCAAGTCCGCATAATCAAATTTTATCACTACCTCCACCCCCAACATGGAAGCCCATGACTCTTTATCTTTGTCAGTCTCATGTCTATATGTGTGCGTATGTATATATATACATATATACACATCTATATATACATATATTCATACACACACACACACATATATATACATATATATATGTATATATATATGTGTATATATACATATATGTATATATGTATATGTGTATATATATATATATATATATATATATATATATATATATATATGTATACACACACACACACATACATTTATATGTGTATATGTATATGTGTGTGTGTGTGTGTGTGTGTGTGTACACACACACACAAACACACATATTTCTTCTTTTAAATTTAGAAATAAAAAAATTAATTCATAGTGTGTCTTAATGAAAAGTGATCGTATTAACAAGATAATTTCAACAATATTCTCTTGGAGCACAACTGTTATGTGACTATTGTCATTGTTGTATATTATAGGATCTAGAGGAGGCCATGGAGAGAGGACATGGATGACATAGAACTACTAAATCGCAGAGAGGAAAGTGGGTGGAAATAGACATGCAACATAATATGCAGATACACTAGAGGTAAGAAGAGAAAGAAACCTCAACTAAAGGAGGAAGGTGTTTATGAATTCACAAATGCTACAACATAGAGGAGATAAAGTCATTTTTTTTTTCCATGAGACCTTTGAGGTCAAACTTATTGGTTGAAAATGCATAGGAATGGTGATTAAATATGATTCTATGACCAAGGGAAAAGTTTAAAAAATAAGATGGCCAAAACATGATATCAATATGTAAATTTATGACTAAAGTGAGATTTTTGTGTTGGATATCATATTTTTTGAAATGATATAATTGGTGTACTAAACATTATTTACTATGTTGTGTATTATAGGGATCATATGAGGCCATAGAAATAGATCGTGTCATATCAAATGAGGACACAATGGATGAAGAAGGACATCAGGTACTCAAATTTTGACTTAACTTAGGCAAAAATGATGTAATGAAATTTTGTGATACACCCATATTTTGTCACAATATTAATGAAATTTATAATGTATTATCCAATCTTGACATAAATTAATGCACGTTGTTGATTATTTTAGATGGATATTAGAGAAAATGTAGAGCCTAAATATTCAACTAGCAAAAGAAAAAGATATTTATATGGATGTGGACCTAAAACTGTTAAATCATGTAGAGCACATTGGATGGAAGAGGATTTGACAATGGATCCCGCAGACACAATAAATGATTACATTGAGCATGAGGTTGGTTAGAACTATAGTACATGGGATGAATACTTTGAGAAAATGGTTGGTTGTGGATGTTCTGTATGTTGTGGAAAGAAATAATTCAAATGAGCGATTGTAGAAATATATTACATATATGATGAGCTTCCAGCTGGTAGTATTCCTCCTACAATTGATTCAAATCCAGCTAGAATTGTGTTAAGGAATTTTCTAATTCGATATAAATAACATGTATACTTCGTTTAAATATTATTTTATATTATTTAAATAACTAATTTTTTTCTTAATGGATACTTGCAGGATAATTTTTTTGGTTTAAAGTTTCCTGGATCACCATCTTCCAACCTAGAGGGAAATGATCATTTATCAGATGCTACATATAACAAAAATATGTGCCAATGTACCAGCTCTGAAGATGAGGAATTGATGAAAGTAAGTAGTAGAACAAGAACCATTTTAAAGGTGCATAATTTTTTTAAAGACAAGCGTAAGGAGGAATACATACCCTATGATAATAAATGTAATGAAGATGATGACTTGCCCCTGATTTTGAGATCAATTTACAAAGAGAAATTTGTCCGTCAACTATATTGCACTTGGCCTAGTGATCAAAAACTACCTAGAGTATAGAAGATGTTTCAATCTTGGGGATACAACTACATGATATGACCCTCCAATATTCATGGAGAAAATATAGGCCTCTTTATTGTCCAAAATGTACGTGTGGGATATAAACATAGAAAAAAATTTGCACTAGGATATTAATGCCATATTACGATCTATCATATTACAATGGTGAATGGAGAAGGCTAACAAAATATAAGCCTATCATGTTAGCATATGGTCTAAATTCAAATATTAATACACATAATATCCAATTGTAAAGTGGAAAAGAAATGAATAGAGGTCATTTTATGTATATAGATGGACATGCACACACACACAAATATTGCAGGATTTATAAATAGTATTAAGGGAAGGGACCCTACTGTAAGATCAAATTGCCAGTTTGTTGATGTTATAAATGATAAATATGGAGATAGGGAAAGAGAGGTTGATGAGTTGATAATGGTTGAGGCTATTATGGACCTTACCATTGGGAATGAGTTATTCATTGATTACCCCTTCTTAAAACACACACTCGCATGAAAGAAAAGGGATGAACAAGGTAACCTTAAGTATGTTCTTAAGGGTAGAAAACCAAAGAATAATAAATGAGTTTGGACTGATGTTTTATAAACTTGTACCATCCTAAAAAGTAAGCATTTAGTTTTATACACTTTTTGGGACCATTTTAGCCCTCCTTAGTGTGTTTCTTACATTAGGAACTCATGTTACATTTAATTATATACATAATTTAAATCAAGGTCCTCTTTCTTCCTCCAATTTTGATCAAACCTCTAGGATGAAATTAATTTCATGTTTTCCCACTTATCTATCTGTTTCACCATATTTCCACCGACACCCTCAATACCTCTCAGGGTCCAAGAGTTTTTCCTTTATTTTTTGCACCTTGAGGTATAGGCTGACCTCGACCTATACCCAAGGTTGTGAATTTTGATTAGCTCCCAGGCCTGATGCAAGGCATTTCCTTTTCCCGCTCTCCTTTGTCGATCTTTGCAAATCTGAGCTCCTGATCACTATAAAAGTAGGTCAATTCTTCTCATTTTGACATCTAGGCATTCATTATGATCTAAGAGCATTCATCCATACACTTCAAGCAATCAATTCCAAGGTTAATTCAAGAGCTTTTGGGTGATTTCAAGCAAGAAAAAATTAAAGGCATCCATCATCATTCCACCAAGCGTGCATTTCCTTCATAGATCTATCTTCTCTCTTCATTGGAGAAAAAAGAGTTGGCCATCAAAGTAGGAGATCCAAATTTATACATTCAAGTCTTCTTCCTCTTCTTCTTCAATCCTAAATTGAGGAGAATTACAAGCATCTACTACATAAGGTTTTGTCTTACATGATTTCCTTTATGTTTTTGTGTTGAGTCAAAGATATTGCATCAACATAATTGATCACATACTAAGCACAATTGTATGTACATGGTATGATACATTCCATTGTTAGACTTAATATTTACTACATGATAGCATTTCATTTATTTCAATTCAAGGTTAATTCCTAAACAGGGGCTTGACCAAGGCAAGCCCTTCCCCCAACAATTTCCCCATCTCTCTTGTGTACATTCGTAGGTTCATAAAATAGATATAGTTGCAAATCTGAGGACCCATTTGGAAGAACTTACTAGATCCACTTTCTATTTTGAATTCTGACACTTTCAGGTATAGGTCAAAGTCAACCTATACCCTACAGTTCAGAAGAACATTTTCAGTTGTAGATCTAGAAAGCCCCGCAGGAGATCTACCAGACCCAGAAACTATTTCTATTTTTGGCACAATCAAGTATAGGTCAAAGTAGAACTGTACCCCAAGTTGACCTATACCCAAGAAATTGACCTATTCTAGTGATTTCTAGATTTTCACAGATTGTAGTCTCCAGCTCCTAGGTTCTAGATCTAGTTCAATTTCTATTCTTGATACAGTCTGATAGCCATTTTTTAGATCTAAACCTTAGCCTCCAAGGTGAGAACACTCTCTCTCTTTGTGATTTCATTGCATATCATTTACAAAACCCTATTTCACAAATAGGAAGAACAAC
Organism: Thuja plicata; assembly: GCA_018584345.1. Taxonomy (NCBI): domain Eukaryota; kingdom Viridiplantae; phylum Streptophyta; class Pinopsida; order Cupressales; family Cupressaceae; genus Thuja; species Thuja plicata. The sequence goes on from MU223331.1 coordinate 429,243, forward strand.
CTAGACACTACATTGTGAAGATCACAAATTGACACCTTACCTCATGCTAATCGAGTTTCCTTTGGATAGTCTTTGACTCTTCCCCCATAATAACAATAACAACCACAACATATTTTGGTGAATGACCTATCTCATTTAGATTTCACTAGTTTATATGTTACAAAAATATGTTGTCAAAATTGTGTTTTATTTAAATTATTATATTAAAAAGGCAGTCTATAAAATAATGTTTCATTATTCCATTGATGTATCTATGTTAATTCAATTTTAATTTTAAAATTTTAATCCATATTTGATTATATTTATTTAAAAGTGATAGATTTATGATTTATCAAATTGTTTCCAAACATTAAATAATGCTTGCATTTGTTGATAGGTAGAAGATGTTGATGAAACACATACTAATACCCAAGATCCAACTGGGTTATTAATATTTGGAAGGGATGATCCAAACCATGTTTTAAAGCATACCAGAGTGAAAAGAGAAACATTGAAGATAATACTACCACCTAATAAATTTGAAGAGCTTATGAGATTTGCATACACTGATGATACACCACCTTGCCTTAGTGATGATGATCATGATAGTGAAAATGTAATGCACGAAGAAGGATTGAATGAAATGATTACAAATGTCTTTGGGGATGGAAACAATTCTGAAAATAATGATTACATGGTTGACAATAATGATGATAATAGGGGTAATTATCACCAACATAAAGTTGATGATAACAACCTGAAAGACTCCATCAACCAAGAAGCCAAGACACATGTGTTCAAATTTGGTGCAAGTAGAACCTCAAAACTAGCATGCACATTAATATTATTAGAAATCAAGTCACTATTTGGTTTTTCAGACAAAGGATTCACTACCCTACTAAAGTGAGTTGAAATGTATTTCTTACTTTGCCTTGTCAATTGGTGTACACAATTTGTAAACATTCATCAACATTGTTTATATTTCTTTAAGGGTATTTTAAAACCATATATTTTATATAAACAATAGTAGTATAGATTGACATATCAAACATGCTCATCATAATTCAAACATTCAATTAATTTAATCTCTGAAAATCTTATAGGGTACTACAAACAAAAATATTCCCTAAAGAGAATGTATTGCTATCAACTTGCAGAGAGGCACATCTGTTGTTGGTTGAGTTGGGGATTGAATATAAGCAAACTCATTCAAGTACAAATGATTACATTTTATACAGAGATGAATATCAAAACAAGGTAGAATGCCTTGTATGAAAAGAGAAGAGATATCATATAGATGTACAAGGTCCTATAGTTCCAAAGAAGGCTTTACATCACATGCCAATTATACCTAGACTTCAACGAATATTCGATTGCAAGTCACTTGCACAATTGATGGAATTCCATTCAAAGAATAGGATTAAAGATAGATTCATGTGAATTATGGCTGAATCCAAAGCAATGAAACATATAGAGGAAAAATGGCCAAGAAAATTTGAAGATGAACCCTTTAGTATCATTTGATCTTACAATTGATGGAGTGTGCCCATTCTCTTTCCTGAGTTCAAATTATAGTGTTTGGCCACTCAGATTGATAGTGTATAATATTCCTCCATGGACGAGTGTTAGAAAGGAATGCCTTACGTTGACTCTCATTGTTCCAGGAAAACATCAAGTAAAAAACATGGATGTTTATCTTGCACCTTTTATTGATGAGATGCAACTGCTATGGAAAGGCATAAGAATGTATGACATATCATGTCCTCCATCAAATAGGTCCTTCATGTTGTATGGTGTGATATGCTAGACTATTGATGATTTCCTAGGACATGGTGTTTTTTCTGGTAAGATAAAGTATTTACTTATTTACACTCATTTTTAATTTTCATCCCAAATTTCATACTTAGTTTTATACTATTTTTTTGTTGTTATTAACATTACTTATTGAATTGCAGGGTTTCAAACAAAAGGGATATTTTTATGTCCAAGATGTGCAGAACAATTCAAAGGGTGGTATTATAAAGATTTACATAAATTTATTTACGCAAGCAATAGATTTTTTATACCACTGGATCATAGATTTAGAAATGGCCCGAAGAATCAATTTGATAGAAAAGTTAAAAATAGAGGCCCTCCCATGATTATGGGTCCATGTGATTGGATTAAGAAGTATGAAGATACTAAATTGAAATCTTGGGAGGTTTTTTTTGATTGGGCTGATTCAATTTAAGAACCAGAACAAGTTGTAGTTAATATGCTAAAAGGAATGAAAATGAAATCTATATTTTATGAGCTCCCTTAATGGAAAGATCTATTAATATCTCAACTATTAGATCCTATGCACATCTTAAAAAATGTCCCAAATTCTATATTTTGACATATATCAGGCAAAGAGAAGGACACCTTGTCTTCGAGGAGAGATATTGCTCTTTCGCATACCAAAATTGATAGAAAACATTTGAGGCCAAACAAGAAAAATGAAACATTTGCAGAAGCTCCATGGATTAATTTTTAAAATGAACTAGACCAACTAAAAAATGGCATCTGTTCAAAAAGGACACCTAATGGATATGGGTCATCATTTGCTAAAGATTTTATAATTGATGGACATATCACAAGATTTAAAATATATAATTTTCATAATTTTATGAAGGTATTATTTATCATAGTTTTAAATTTATTGATAACATTGATTAAGTACTAAATATATTTTGATATTTTGTTATGTGAGAAAAAAATATTCTTCACGAATGTCATAAGTCGATTGTCAGCATTTACAAGGTGCGTGGTTATATGAAATGTTCATGTGTGAGAGACATGTACTAGATATTATTATGCATTTTAAATTTTCACTAAAGGTTCATACTATTTTACTATTATTCTATTAGGTGGGTGACCTCCAAGGAGATCGCAAAAATTGTATGTTTATTTGAGAAGGAGCTCCCTACAAGTTTCATGGACTTACAAGTCCATTTACTTATACACCTAGTCAATGATATTGAATTAGTGAGTATCGTATCAACGAGGTGGATGTTTTTATTTGAGAGGTATATGAAAAATCTAAAAGGATATGTCTGACAAAAGGCACATCCAAAGGGTTTCATGGATGAAGGGTATGTATTGAATGAATCATTTTTCTTCTTGTGTGAATTCCTTGGTAAGGATTTTGAAGATGGGACACACTTCTGGGATGAAGAACGATCATCAAATATTATTGATAGAGAAATCCACAATCTAATGGTGATCACATATAAATTAGGAAGTAAATTCATGATTAGCCTGGTTATTTTTCTTGAAATCATTAATTACTCTATAATTTATTTGTCAAATTAACAACATGATATTTGGTGTTTGAAATAAACATGTTGACATGTAATAGGTGTAGACTAAAGTGCTATACTTAACAATTTCATTATGTGCCACATGGATTTTATGAAAAAATAGATTGATTTGTATGATAAAAAGAGAGAAGTGTTAGAAGCAAGGAATTAGTGTAAGAGATTGAACCCAATGAATACTCCACTTTCCACCGATCTTCTTGGGGAATCGGGAAAAGATTGCACACTAGAAGAGGTTACTAAACAAATTCAAAATCAAATAGAAGATGCAGGTATAGATTCAAACATAAAATAAGATAAAATAAACATGTCTAGATGATGTGAAAGAAAGATATAGTTGGAATTTTACAAAATTTAGTTTCCTTACAGTTTTGACACTATTAATATTTTAATATTCGTCACTATATTTATTCTCACTGAAATAAATGATATTTCATAGGTGAGGAAATATCCAACAATATGGGCATATGGTCTACATTATCATGTAGAAAGTGTAGATGTAAAGAGATGAGCCTTTGTTAATCAATCCAGTCGATCAAGCTCAAAAGGTAAGAATATAATTGAAGGGAATCTACATTATGTTGGGAAAATACAAGAAATTATTAAGTTGGATTATTGATCTTTTAAAAGTTGTATTTTTAAGTGTAGATGGTATGAAGCATTTGAGAGGACATGAAGACATGATACCCATAGTGGAATATTTTCTATAGATTCCTCATGGTTCCTGCCAGAGGATAAGGAGCCTTATGTTCTACTAATTCAAAGTGAGCAAGTATTTCTTTAACTTAAAAAAGAAGCAGTAATGATAATTAATATATTAATTCATAATATATTGTGAATATATACATGTGTTTATTAATCAATAAAATTGTTATAACATACATCTAATATATGTATGTCATTCATATCCAGGTATTTTTCTATGAAGATATTTTGGACCCGAAATGGATATTTGTCATACATTATTATCCAAGATTAAGGCTTCTATTTGACGATGTATTAGTGGATACTGAGAAAAATAATGATGGCCAACAAAATGAGACATAGGGATTACATAACACTGAACAAATTGGCATCCACGGTGATGTTGAAGATGGTTATGTTCAGGCACAAGAAGACAACAGTCTAGAGTTAGATGATGTTATAGAAGACAACAATATGGATGATATAGAAAATGATGATCCAAATACATTTGGTAACAATATAGATGGTCTATAGTCAAATTTAATGTGTTTATCTCGCCTCTTTGTAGTTGTCCTTGTTTCCAATCACACTAACAAGGTTGGCAACATTATATTTATAGATCTAATAAATATGACATATTCAATTTGCCTGGCAGTCATTATAGATCCATGACACATGACATGACATGAGATATTCAGTTTGCAAGGTATCATGTTATTCATTTTGTTTGATCATGTCAGATTACTTGTATATTATGATCAGTATCTTATGGCATCATTACTTTCAGATTATGCAGTTTGATTTAGTTTTATCATGTCAATTGTCGTTACAATACAATTTTATATTATTTATCTTGGTTATTTCTGTTTGATTGTCCTCATGACATGTGTCACATTCACATAATATTATTGCATCATAGTGAGAAAGAAACAACCATAAAATTTTGACATTATATAGTATTAAGGTCATATATCATGATCAACACTACACTCATGATTGCACTATTTATATTGCAAGCATTTCTCTTAGGTTCATAATGCAAAAAAAATGTACGAGGTGTTTTCTCTACATCTCCTAAAGAATCAAGATAGTGACCATGGCACAAAGGGATAATGTGCTAGGTAGACCTTTTGGTCGGCCTCCTAGAAACACTTTTTTAATATGGTGATTTGATTTAATATTGTGGTGGTATCAAACACATCACTTAGCATCACCGGACAAGTGAGTTTTTGATTAAGTGGAAATTAATGAGAAATTAATGATATCAAAAGTTATGCCATTCCAATTAACATGTAATGTTTATCAAAACACATTGTCACATTGTTGTGGAGTTATTTTGAACCCTAGCTCTTTCGAGATAGGGCACCACTCATGTAGGGCATAATGTAGTTACGACATGCAAAGATATTTTTGTTTGCAAAGACTAGTGGAGGTCATCATTGTGGTTATGTTGGGACGAAAGATTAAACAATTGATGGTAAGGAGGTTTGAGCAGTTGGGAACTCATAATAGAAACGATATTCAGTTTTGGCAACCATATTTCTTTGCAGGTATCGATGTTTCAATTCTTTGTTGTTTATGTTGTTCAATCAAGTTTTAATTAGTTTAGTTTATTTTTGTTTAAAGAATGATTAAATGGATGTCATCATTTTGTTTCTATGTCATACATAACCCTTGTCGGGTCTATCTCTGTTCTCATCATGACTAAGTTTGTTTTTTATACATCTCCATTTATGAGTCATAATTTCCATCTGGGTAATCTTTTTTTTTAAGTTTCACATTTGTATATTCGACATGCATTTGTAAGTTCATTAAATGTGTATTCAATATGAATTTGTATGTGGGTTTAAACCCTAGTTTTGAGTTTTAGGTTTTTAATGAGATACATTTTGTCATTGTAGTCATGCATGCATACATATTGTTGCATCATATGTTTGGTGTATAATTATATATATTGGTAAATGTCAGGTTTATTGTCCTGTACATTTACACTTGAGTTGGTTAGGATGGGTTGTCAGTTCTATCTTGTGGGCATCACAGATTTTGGTCTTATTGTGAGTCATCTTTGACATGCATATCATAGTGACATTCATTGTAATCATACAATTGTTCTTTTTGAGATAAACCCTAGTCAAGGGATTTTCAATTTAAAGTTGGTATCATTATGATGTCATTGTATATAGTGTTCTTTGTCATTGTGTAGACAGTATGATATAATCAAGTCTAAGGTACTCATTTTTTACCATGCATGTCATGTGTTTTTGTTCTTACAACCCAAGTTGCATTTGATTATGGTTATCATGAGGATTGTGATAGGGATCTTCTTTATCGAGCATGATGCATATTTTATGACCATTTGAGAAGGATGTATTACCATATCAGTGAAACATATTTATGATGAGTTTTGTTGTTGTATGACATGTGAATTTGGATATCGGTTAAGTTATTTAGTTTTTGAAGAAATTATGATAGAGATAAAAGAAGAAACATATAGTTAACTTCTTTATGATAGAGATATTATTATTTGGTTTTAAAAATATAAGATTTGAATAAGGATTTAAAATCAATAAATATTTATGATGTTAATTCAAAAACATGCTATGAGACATATGAAAATAGTTAAGATCGATTTTTCAAGAATCATTTTGATTATCAATTCATCAATATTGTATTATATATTGAGAAAAGGAAAATTGATTTGAGTATGCAAACATAGAGAGTATATTGAGTTTTGATTGATCATATTTGAATAGTGTGCACAATCAATTTGTCATAAATCCCTGATTGAAATAGGGACTACAATTGTATGTTATGCATTATTAGATATAAAAACATCTATTGTATTTAATGATGTACATGATAGAATTGTAGGAACTACATTAAAATCAGATTTTATGATCTCTGTATGTAAGAAAGTTTAAAAAGAGTTGTAAAGTTGGCGAGGCATAAAAGACTATCAATGAGATAAAATTTGTCAGTGAGACAGTTGTATAGCCAGTGAGGTAGTGAAAAAATATATTTCAGATTAACCCAGTGAGGCATTTAAAGTGGTTTTTTTACCCAAAGGGTTTTCCACTCAGGACATATCTTGTGTTATTCTTTTATGTGCATGTCTTGTCTCTATCTCATTGTTTTATTTGTTTTATTTGAGTTTTGATACACATTTGTCTTTAAAAATTGATACATTGTTTTTCTTATCAATGATTCACCCCCTCTTATTGATATCATACTCCAACAATTGGTATCAGAGCCATACCCTTCCTTTAGGGATGTCCTAGTTAGGGAGTACTTAATGGGTTGTCAATAAGGTTTTTCGGGATTTAGAGCACCATTATTTGATGGATTTGGTTATGCTTTTTTGAAATACAGGATAAGACATCACTTGAAGTCTCTAGGGTATGAATTTTTGGAAACCACTCAAACTGCATATACCAAAACAATTCCTCCATCCTCTGTTGATGAGAAAACTGCATATGAGAATGATTAAAAAGCATCAAATTCTATTTGTTGTGGTTTGTCAAATGATGTTTTAGTCAAAATCATGGATTGTGAAACTGCATTTAGTATTTGGGAAAAGTTTTCCAACATTTATGAGGGAGACAAAACTCTCAAAGAGGCAAAGTTGCAAGCTTATAGAGCTAGATTTGAAAGCCTCAAAATGACTGAGGATGAGAAGATAAATGATTATTTTTTGCATGTTTCAGATGTTTTCAATTCTATTCAAGGACTAAGAGAAACTCTAGAAGAAAAAACAATGGTCAAGAAGGTGTTGAGGTCACTTACATCTAAATATGACTCCAAAATATATGTTGTGGAGGAAAGGGATGTAAATAAGGTAACACTTGATACTTTACATGGTATTTTTACTGGATATGAAATGTGAATTAAATTTGATCAACCTAGTAAAGAATCAACATTTAAATGTGCAAAATTTGAAACAAATTCAAAATCTGATCAAGATGATAATTTTGAATTATCTTTTGTAAGTAAACTTAGAAGAGGCTCAGGTATATATAAAGGAAAGTTACATTTTAAGTGTTTTTCTTGTGGTAGAATATGCCATTATGCTTTATAATGTCCAAATAAAGATGTTGATAGTGATGAAGATGACAATAAATCTTTTAAGAAAAAAAAAGAACAACTTTAAAAGAAATAAGTCTATAGTTGCAGATATAACAAATAGTGGTTTTGATGAGCCAATAAAGGGTAATGAGGAAAATTTATTTATGGTCATTGCTTCTACAAAAGAGTCTCAAGAAAGTCAATTAAAAAATAATTCTGAATCTGAATTTGATTACAAGGGAGAACTAAAAATGCTCTTAAGGAAATTAAAAAAGGTAAAAAGGGAAGCTAGTGATTTAAAGACAAAGATTCAAAGTGATTCAAATTTAATTTCTTCTTTAAAAATTCATATTGAAGAGTACAAACATGTTCTTTAAATTACTCAAGAAACAATAAAAAATAAATATCATGTTTCTTCTACTCAAGAAGCAGAGGTAGTTAGTTTAAGAAAGAAATTTCCAAATGCTTGTAATGCTAGAGAAATATCTTTACAAGGTAGTTAAGGAAAAATGATTTCTCGGTATTGTGTAAATTGTAAAACTACTCTAAACAAGTCAAGTGATTTTAAAGGATCAGTTAAGAAGAATACAAGTTTAGTAAATGGAAGACTGTATCAATTCTTAACCAAACTTCAATGCTATCAATGTGGCAAGTTAGGTACATTGCAAGGTTTTGTAAGGAGTCTATGTTAAAACAGTCCAGTTTAGTTCCCAAATCATATCTAGTTTGGAGACCCAAAAAGGATTCTATGACTGCTTAATCATACCAGTTTTTAAAAATAGAGGATGTCTGGATGCTAGACAGTGGGTGTTCTCATCATTTAACTGGTGACAAAAGCAGGTTTGTGGAACTTAGTCTATCTGATGTTGGCTAAGTTAGATTTGGTGATAACAAATGTTTTCAAATTATGGGATCAGGAACTATACAACTTGATGATTTCACTCTTGCAAATAATGTTTACTATGTTAAAGGTATGGTTCACAATTTGTTAAGTATAAGCCAGAGTTGTGAACAAAAATCTTATAGTAATTTTTATAGTCTCTAGATGTCAAATTTTAGAGAATAATAGTACAGTTGTGGCCACTAGAATCAAGATAGAAAACATAGTTTATTGTTTGCAAGGAATAAAAATTAAAAATATTGATGAAATTTGTATGGTCAGTGAAGTAGGTGAATGCTCAGAAAAGATTACTATTGTGGATTATGAAGGTAAATTAATTGATGCAAAAAGAGAGATTACTAAACTTAGAAAGAAAATTGATAGATTGGAACTGATTTTAGCAAAATGTCAAAACAATGCAAATGAGTTGAATCGCACAAATACGTATCTTTCCACAAAAATAGAAGAAGCTTTTAGAAAAGAAATGAAATTGAGACAAAAACTTACAGAAAAGTGCAAAAAGGTTGACAAGGATGTCCCTTGGTTAATGGAAAAATTATCCAAATATGATGGAAATTCAAAATTTCTGAAGGAACACACATGGAATATGAGAGATTATTTGATGTTTGTCAATTCATAGCAGACGATGCATGTAAATGACTCTGACCAAAATATCAAATGGTCTACTATTATGTAATTCAAGTATACTTAACTCAAGGGATCTAACTCCTTTAATTCTTTGAGTAGCAATAAACATTGTTTTTGAAGTATAAAACAAGTTTATGATTTTATGGTCATACTTTGTTTTGACTTACACAAATCTATTGATTACTAATATTCTGATAGTATTTCTACTATCAGCTTGTTAATTCAATCTTTAAACTCCGTGAGTCAAGTTTTAATTAGACACTACTCTACTTGAGTATGACATGTCACATCTTCTTTAGCTTTTTTATTTCTATTTGTTCAGAATTCTGAGAATTGAAAGGTTGTTTTTTGTTACATATAAGGATTATCCATCATCAAATATTTGTTCACAAAAAGGAATCTAAGCAACAATAAGGTTAACAAGATTGAAGAAAGGGGAAGCTTTGTAAATGTTTCAGATCAAAGTCCTCATCAGTTATAATATTTTGATGATTTTGTGGTTCAAACAACTAGTTTCATTTCATATTGTATTTGATACATCTGTTGTATGGTTTTTTAGTGAGCTTATCTTCGATTAATTTTGTGTTGTCACATAGCTGAGAATGTAAGGCCGTATTTTTTATTCTTCTATTATAGTTTCTTTATTGGCTAATACTTTGCATCAGTGATATCATATGATTTATTTATGGGCTAACAATTTGAGTCAGTGCTACAGATTACAGGGTATCTATAAATCTGTTGCTTATGTTATTGATCAAGATGTTTTGATGAGATGCACATCACAGGTATACATGTTTCAGTTTTATATATTTTTTCCATGTTGCAAATAGGGGGAGAGTTAGTGTATTTGTCTACAAATGACAAAGGGGAGTTTATTTCTCTCTCCTTTTTGTAGTTGTCCTTGTTGCCAAACACATTAACAAGGTTGGCAATATCATATTTAAAGATCCATTCCACATGACATATTCAATTTGTATGGCATTTAGTATAGATGCGTGACACATGAAATGACATATTTATTTTGCATGGTATCATGTTATTCAGTTAGTTTGATCATGCCAGATTACTTGTATATTATGATCAGTATCTTATGGCATCATGACTTTCAGATTGTTCAGTTTGATCTTCAGTTTTATCATGTCAATTATCTTTACAATATAATTTTATATTATTCACCTTGGCTATGTCTGTTTGATTTCCCTCATGATATGTGTCACATTCACATTATATTATTACATCATAGTGAGAAAGAAATAGTCAGACAATTTTGTCATTATATAGTATTAAGGTCATATATCTATGATCAACTCTACACTCGTGATTGCACAATTTATATTGCAAGCATTTCTCTTAAGTTCATAACGCATAAAAAAAGTGTATGAGGTTTGTTCTCTACATCTCCTAAAGCATCAAGATAGTGACCATGACAAAAGGGGTTAATGTGGTAGGTAGACCTTTTGGTCGGCCTTCTAGCAACATTTATTTAATATGATGGTTTGATTTAATATTGTGGTGGTGTGATCAAACACATCACTTAGCATCACCAACTAAGTGAGTGTTTGATTAAGTGGCAATTAACGAGAAATTAATGGGATCAGAAGTTGTGCCATTCCCATCGACATGTAATGTTTATCAAAATACATTGTCACATTATTTTGGGGTTATTTTGAACGCTAGCTCTTTCAAGCTAGGGCACTACCCATGTAGGGCACAATATAGTTACGACATGCAAATATATTTTTGTTTACAAAGATTAGTGGAGGCCGTCATTGTGGTTATGTTGGGATGAAGGATTAAATGGTTAATGGTAAGGAGGTTTGAGCAGTTGCAAACTCATAACAGAAAGGATATTCAGCTCTGGCAACAATATTTTGTTTGCAAGTGTTAATATTTCACTCCTTTATTGTTTATGTTGTTCAATCAACTTTTAATTTGTTTAGTTTATTTTTGTTTAAAGAATGATTACATGGATGTCATCATTTTGTTTCTATGTCATACATAACCCTTGTCGGTTCTATCTCTGTTCTCATCATGATTAATTTTGTTTTTTATACATCTTCATTTTTGAGTCATCATTTCCATCTGGGTAATCACAAATTTTTGTAAGTTTCACATTTGTATATTCGATATGTATTTGTATGTTTATTAAATGTGTATTTGATATGAATTCTTATGTGGGTTCAAACCCTAGTTTCAAGTTTGAGGTTTTTAATGAGAAACATTTGGTCAATGTAGTCATGCATTCATACATATTGTTACATCATATGTTTGATGTATAATTATATACAATGGTAAATGTCGGGTTTATTTGCATGTACATTCACACTTTAGTTGGTTAGAATGGATTGATGGTTCTATCTTGTGGGCATTACAAATTTTGGTCTTATTGTGAATCATCTTCGACATGCTTATCATAGTGACATTTGTTGGATTTGAGAAATACAAGTCCACAGAACCCAAAGAACACACGCATGCAAAAACCTGTCATAGAGAAGTAGAGAGAAGAAAATGCAAAGTATGTGCTCTGGAAATATGCAAGATTATATTATCAGACTAAAAGGAATAAGAAAATATACAATAGATCAATCCTTATAAAAGGAGATCAAAACCTAAAAGGGAAACCCTAAAAGGTAACTAACCTAGGTTTCATTATAATAATTAATAAAATAATTAATAATTATATGCCTAAAGTTTAACTTAAGTAAAATAGAAATAATAAGTGACTTAATAATTAAATCAAAATGATTTAATTAATAAGAAAATACCTTATTACTCTAACAACCTTCATTGCAATCATACACTTTTCTTTTTTAGATAAACCCTAGTCAAGGGTTTTTCGATTTAAAGTTGGTATCATTCTGATGTCATTGTATATAGTGTTCTTTGTCACTGTGTAGACAATATGGTCTAACCCAAGTGTAAGGTACTCAATTTTTACCAAGCATGTCATGAGTTTTTGTTCTTCCAACCCAAGTTGCATTTGATTATGGTTATCACGAGGATTGTGATATGGATTTTCTTTATCGAGCATGATGCACAATTTATGATCATTTGAGAAGGATGTATTAGCATATCAGTGAAACATATTTATGATGAGTTTTTTTGTTGTATGACATGTGAATTGGGATATCGGTTAAGTTATTCAATTTGTAAAGAAATTATGACAAAGACAAAAGCAGAAACATATAGTTAATTTCTTTATGACAAAGATATTATTATTTGGTTTAAAAAACATAATATTTGAATAAGGATTTAAAATAAATAAATATTTATGATGTTAATTCAAAAACATGTTATCAAACATATGAAAATAGTAAGATCAATTTTTTGAAGAATTAGTTTGATTATCAGTTCATCAATGTCATATTATATAATGAGTAGAGGAAGATTGATTTGAGTATGCAGACGGAGAGAGTATATTGAGTTTTGATTGATCATATTTGTATAGTGTGTACAATAAGTTTGAGAGAAATCCCTGATTGAAATAGGGACTATAATTGTATGTTATGCATTGTTAGATACAAAAATATGTATTGTATTTAATGTTGTATAGGATAGAATTGTAGGAGCTGTATTACAATCAGATTCTCTGATTTTTGTATGTAAGAAAGTTTAAAAAGAGATGTAAAGCCAATGAAGCATAAAAGGCTATCAACGAGATAACATTTGTCAGTGAGACAATTGTATGGCCAGTGAGACAGTGAAAAAGATATTTCAGATTAAGTCGGTGAGGCATTTTGAGTGGTCTTTTAACCGAAGGGTTTTCCACTCAAGACACATCTCATGTTATTATTTTATGTGCATTTCTTGTCTCTATCTCATTGTTTTATCTATTTCATTTGATTTGTGATACACATTTGGCTTTAAAAATTGATACACTATTTTTCTTATCACTGATTCACCCCCCCTCTCAATCATATCATACTCCAACAGAATGATGATGAAAATGATGCAGGTTAAGATGAGGATGATGATAATATTGAATGTTTGAAAGAATACAATAACATTGACAATGATACACTTGATGACATTCTAGTAGACTATAATGCTAATGATCAAGCCTTCTAAATTTTTAGAGTTATTTGAATCCATGTTTAAAAAATGATGATTCTTATGGCCTAAACTTTGAAATACTTTGGTAATATTATTTGTGTCGATACAAAATACCTATTTCAATATCCTTAAATTGTTCAATCTCTACTATGAATTGTTGGCAGAAAAAATTAGGATTACTTGGATGCTTTTTCCATTCATTTTATATCAACATATGTTCATGAAGAAACAAAAGTTAATAAAATATTAATGCACACAACTCACAATTATTTAAATACACAATTTTGTTAACTTTATTATTTTTAAATAGTTTCCATTTTTATGTTGAACATAATTTTGAACATGTATCTAAAAACATCCATAGTTAATACTTAATAGAAGACTTCAACTTATTTTTTCCCTAACTGGTCAAATTGGCATGCATATTTAAATTAGATCAGTCTCTATCTCTATTCCTACTTATCTTTCTCCTATCTTTCTTACTTCTCCTATTTCTACTTCTCCTGCTTTTGTTCAATGGTTGAATATAAATTTCAAAATACCAGATGACCAATACCTTTTCTTTTCTTGAGAAACAAAGTCAAGTCCTAGAGAAATTCTAATGTATACTTCTACAAGGCAATTTTTAGATCTACCACTTGTGTAAATTTTTCCACTGCTCGACTCTTTAAACAAGATTAATCTGTCTTTGCAACTATAACTTATCTTACTTGAATTTAACCTCCTCTTGAGAGGACCAATTAAACAAGTCATATAAAGAGATTATCTTCAAATAATCTGAGATATACTTGATATTGAAACCAAAATAGCATAAATCAACTTATCATGCTAGAACATAAATAATCCTTAGTTACTTGAACTAAAATCATAGAAGAATTGAATTCATAAGAAGATGATCCACTGCTTAAAAATAGTAGAAGCACTATTATTGTATTTTTTATATCCTATTGTTTCAACATTACATGTAGAGTTTTATATATAGAAATATTTGAATAGGTCATACCTAACATAAACATTCTAATTTATCACCTCATATTATAATCATGAAATTACAATTTTTTTCCCCGAATCTTTATAGTGCATCTAAAATAATTTAATCTCTTCCTTGAATAAAACTAGTAAACACATTATACATTCATGAAATTATCATGAAGACAATTTTGGCTATTCTAAATAAAAAATTATGCAAGAGAAGGAAAACAGAGTAGGAGACAATCTGAAAATGATATTTTAAATTAATTTCTTTAGAAGTATTCATACATTTCATTTAATATAAGACTCTGTAATTTCTAATTCTGCAAAAAGACCTATTACATAAACTATTCTACTTGTCCCTATACAAGGAATTTGTAGAGTCCATAAGATTGGCCTTGGTATTCCTTTTATAGACACAATGAATGCAACAAGCTAGAAGCTAGAGTATTCCTTTTATATTTTGTTACCAACCGACACTAGTCAGTCATAGAAGATATTCTCCAAATGAAGGTTGTTACCTCTATTTTTGTCCTGGAGTGAAACTGCTTGACTGGAATCTAAAAGGGCCCGAGGCCATAGTGCTTCCATAGATCCAACTAGGCTTGTGAGCCATGTTATTATCGCCCATGGGTGGTTATTGATGCAGAAAATCCCAAAATGCAAGATTATAACCATCTTCCCTCGCAAGAGATGGGTTGGAAAATACAATAGAAGGAGAAATAGATGACTCCAAACTCCCATATTGTGTGTTTACACCCAAATTTTTCTTTGCCTCCATCCTGTAAATGGAACAAAAGTGGTAATATGAGAGATCATAATTATTTGCAAGTTGCAGTGGATACCAACAATTGTTCCTAGAGCTTTCAATATCTCTCTGACCACTAAATGCAATTTCAATATCTCTCTGATTACAAAATGTATTATCAGCTAGTTCACCACCACAATCCTTGTATATCTCATGTAACGCATCTCTATATAACCCCTTCTTGATACAATAAAATCCCTCTGTAGCTTCAACAAACCCCATCCTTAACACTTATATAAAGAAACACTCCCTTCCAATGACGAACAACACAAATTTAGACAACACATAACTCATTCTTCTTTTATCCTTTCCTATATTTAAGCTATGGCTCACACTTTCAAACTAGAAAAAAGAAGCAAGCATTTTTCATGTTTGACAAGATTTGAACATATCCCAACAACTACAAAACCTGTCATTCTAGCAGTTTCCCTTGGTTATCACAAGTTAAATTTGACACTCAAAAGATTTGGCAACGGGGGAATGATTTTCTGGAAAGGGAATAATTTTTAGATTAGAAATTTGTAACATTCTTACATGGTGCCACATGGCGACCAATCATTTTCTAAAACCCTACAATGATTGCTCCTTATTCCACATGTTAGCACACCACATATGTATCGACAAGATAAAATGAATAGCTCTGGAAAGAGTAATCAGACAAACCAGTGGAGGGGCCAGTCACCGAACAAATGAAGGGGCTTGATAGACAAATTAATAGACTGTGAACCTAGTAGGAGAAATGAATAAAAAATTAGAACAAAATTGCACAACTTCTAGGGTTTAGGGTTTAAGGATTTATGTGAAGGTTTGAAGTTAATATAGCGTCCCTTATATCCTAAAACACCATCTGCAAATCAACCACTAGAATGAAATATTAGTAAAAATATTTGTTTCACCAATAGATAGCTCTTTCTAGTATCATGTTGTCTGAGAGTTATGTCAAAATCCTTTTTTTTTTTAAAATTTAAAGCATGTAGGATATAAAAAAAGATCAAATCTACACACAATTTTACCCTTTCCAACATAATGAATGAAAAGAGGATTTGCACACATCATTTTTGAGTAATTCAGCCCAACTTAAATGCTCTAATTTCACGTATCATGCACCATTATTCAATTAATTACAACTTTGTGGAAAATTATTGTAATAAATAAAACAAAAATTTACCCCTATCCTCAATAGAAGCTTGAGCTATGCATTACAAATTTAGAAGGAATTTCTAATGACAAATCGATCTATCCTTGATAAAAAAATTCATGCAATCAACACAAAAGATTTTAGGAGACAATACATGTTGAGATTTTCATTAATTCTTTCATGTATCCAATATTTTCTTCATTAACAAAAAAATCCATGTATACTCCTACAAAATACCATCTATATTTTATTTCTACCCATCCAATATATGATCTCACAAGTTTTTAGATTCCCTTATTTATCAACCTTGAATTCTATTTATAGAAAACATGGAGCAAACAAGCCTCGGGTTGATGACAAGGTAACAGATATCAAAATCCAATTCCATACTCAAAACACAAAAAACAAAGGGTTAAGGTTAGCAATTAAATATCAAAATTCTACCACGATCTCCATCTTTTCAAAATTTGAAAATTTGGTGGGAGCCAACGCCTAGTTCCTAGTTAAAAAATTCAAAACACAAATACAGAGGGTTAGGGTTAGTAAAAAATCATAATATATATAATCCTCCATCTTTGAATTCCTACAGAGACTTGAGATGCTAAATGAAGTCTTTGTCACCAATTTTGGCCTTTTCCTTTCTCAGTCTAGTGCATCTTTAATTGATGGCAATCAAGTCCTCCACATAGTTGCTGAAGTTCATCATTGCTTTATCTTTATCACAATTTATGTTTTCCAGAGCAATGTCTCCCAAGGCCTCAAGCTCTCCCTCCCAAGCTATAAAGGTCTTTGAAACCTTTGTGACCTTTTGTCCATCTCTCTGCTCAACAAACATTGAACACATCCCATACTATGTTAGGTTGTAGAAGCTAGATAATTCTTCACCAATTATCTTAGTGTATAGTTGATGCTTGGAGAAAACTTAGGACAAAAATTTGAATTTCCATTCATATTCTGGCACAAGATCAAGAAGAACACAAGGGGGAAACTTTTTAGCATAAAACTTGAAACCTCTTATCAAATTGTTCAACTTGGATAATGAGCATGCCAATAATCTTTTCCATGGAAGTGCACATGTTGGATGTTGAGGAACTCCAAATAGTCACCTCATATATCTTCTGTATTTCTTGAAAGGATATTTGACTTTGTATCAATCATGAATTCAACTACATCCTCAGTAGCCTCATCCCACTTGAAATCTCTAATAGCTTTGTTCAATTTGGCTTTCAGTCTATCATTCTCAATGTTCAATGTGGCAATTGTAGTCTTAAATTTATTTACCTCTTTAGGAGGTACCTCTTCAATAACAAGTGAAAAACCTTCTTATATTTTCTCTTCAAGAATCTTATTTATAGCCTCTAAGGCTGATATTTTATCATCTTCCATAGCTGCAACTATTAGAATTCATAGAATTCAACCACCAAGGTCCATTGGATGCAAAATAACCTGTTACAAAAGAAAAGATTGGAGACAAAACTCAGAATGATCTGAAAGATGAAATATTCATTCAGAGAGGGAATAAATGAAATACAAAGAGATCAATCCTTATAAAGGAGATTGAACACCAGAAGGTGGAGAAACCTAGGTTTCATGATAATAATTCATAAAGAATTAATTATTATATGCCTAAATTTTAGCTTAAGCAAACTAGAGATAATAAGTGACTTTAATAATTAAATCAAATGATTTAATTAATAAGAGAATTAAATTATTACTCTAACACCCCCCTTAAGATAAACTTAGGGAGAAGCTAAAACCTAGAAAAAACTACTAAAAGAAGGAAATTTGGGCCTCGACAACAAGGCCTGATCAGGTACCCAATCACAACCAAATCTTTGTAAAGTGGAGAAATAGAGAAAACCACATGGGAAAAAATCTACTAAAAAAAGAGATGGAAAACATATATAGAAAAGAAATGGCTCAAGAGACTCTCAAAACCATAAGTACAACCAACCCCCCATGAGAGATGATCGAGACTCCAAAGCCCCCCATAATGAAAGAACCCTTGTGTCGATGATCAAACCAATGTGGCTCCATTGTGGAAGAATCAAAGGCATTGGACAAAGAAGAGGAAACCCCTGAATGTGAGGAGAAATTGGAAGGCCTAGCTGATGCTCAAAAGAGAACGCATGAGACTCCTATAATTGAATATCAAATGAAGGTGGGCCAATAAATGTGTTGAATCTATCATCTAAGAGGAGATGAATGCCCTCCAATATGTCCTCAACAACTGGACTAGGTGGCTCGATGCATGGAGCTATGATGTCAGGTAATGCTGAAGAGGAATCATGCTGAACAGATGTAAACTCAACAGGAAGTGGAGGTGTAAAAGTCACAACAATAGTCTCAAGAACAAAACATAATTTCAACTAACCTGACTTTACCTCAATAGGCTCTCATGAAATAAGAGAGCTATTCTCCGACAGTGGAGATGGAGGACCAAAATGAGAGAAGAAGTACAATCAGGAAGAATGATCAACTGTCTATGTTGAAACAATATTGACTATCTCACTATCTCTGATGTGTCCTAAATCTGGAGTAAACTCAAGAGTCTTCCTTGTCCCATTGTGAGTAATCTGATAGATAGAGAGAAGGTTAGAGGATAAAGATGGAATACATATTACATCATGGAATGCACCATCATCAATGTCAATAGAACCTTTACCACATACAGTCATAACATTATTATTCCCCATAAAAATGTGTGGGGTATGAGAAGCCTCAAAAGATGAGAATAAATCCCAAGAAGATGCCATATGGTGTGAAGCACCTGAATCCAGTAGCCATCTAGAAGAGTGTGGAATAGTGGTTGCACATAATGCATGACCCTTTCCGTTTTCCCATCCATCTGTCTGGAATGAGGATGAATAAGAAGACCCATGAGAAGGAGAAGAAGGAATATAAATTTTTCTCTTCTGAAGAAGATCTTGCAATTCAAAAATTTGTTTTGCATATCCGTCTATCTTCTTCTCATAACAATGAGACTCATCATGATTGGGGTATTTACAATAAGCACACTGAGGTATTTTTGTCTTCAATTTCCCCCCCTTAGGAGGAGGTGGGACAAAGGGTTGTTGAGAACTAGAATCCTTCCTAGAATCTGTGGTCAGTGATATCTATTTCTGCTCCGGCTTCCCTAAAGATGGGTGAGCTACCAATGCATAGTTTTGTGATCCTATGAGAGAATCAAGTTGAGATAGGTTTTCCTACTCACGAGTTAAATGATCATAGAACACATCAAATGTAAGCATGTTGAATTACGGACCCAAAGCATTCATAGTAGAATGGAAGGCAAAAGAGAATATATGAAAGATGAAATATTCATTTAGAGAGTGAAAAAATGAAATACAAAGAGAACAATCCTTATAAAGGAGATCGAACACTAGAAGTTGGAGAAACCTAGGTTGCATGATAATAATTAATAAAGAATTAATTATTATATGCCTAAAGTTTAGCTTAAGTAAACTAGAGATAATACGTGACTTTAATAATTAAATCAAATGATTTAATTAATAAGAGAATTAACTTATTACTCTAACAACAACTACACGTGACATTTGGGGTACATCAACAACTAGACCAGTTGCTTGCACACCTAAAAAATGGTAGACTTTCTACTAAGAAATTAACCATAATATTTATCTTGAAAAGAAACCATAGAGGGTTTCTTGGACTGAGGATATAAGGACCATATATAAAGCACATCAAGCTTCTCATAAAATGTAGAGCCAAAGAGTAAGCTCTGTTCTTGGTCTAGAGAAAGGCTAGACATATCAACATTTTGCCTCCTCATGAGGCTATCAAAGGAAATGGTAGAAGAAATATCACAACCCTCCAAAAGAAGAACACCACTACTTGCAACTTTTTTTCTACCCTTTTATGGTGTCATGGTTTCCATCTTCTATTCGACTTTACTGAGGACTTCATCCTTAATCTTTGATTGCTCCTCCTTAGTCAAAGTTTCAAAATTTACTCCCCTACTAGCAACCAACCTTTTGGAATCTCTTTCTTCCTAGTGAATTCATCATCCACCATCATATCTATACATGCCTACATTTTGATATCTTATGTTAACCCTCCTCCTAACTTGAAGATTGAAAATGTTCTTTCATCTGATGGAACTTCAATTTGAATTGGCTTTTGGATGTAAAACTGACTAGGAGGTGGAGGTTGAAGGACTAGGGTTTGAAATCCCTTATATGGAGTGTATGGGATGGGTTGATCAAGGGCCAGTGTTCTAAGTGGTGCAATTTCTAGTGGGTTCTCTGCAACACTTGATGTCTCAGATCTTGCTGGCAAGGGATCCTCCATTGGTGCCTTTGATGATAATGCTACAAAAATCCTAAGTGGGGGTAATGAAACCCGTGGAGAGGTTGAGGGGTCTCCTACATGGAAGGTGGAGGAGAAGTAGGCCTTCCTTCAACATGTGGAGGTGATTGGGGTGAACTAAGAGGTTGGGATGCAACTCCAATTAGAGATCAATTGAATAAGGAGAGGACTCAAAATCTATTTAAATTGGGGTAGGGCCAGGATATTTTAGTCATATGAGGCAATGACGTCCTATCAACATCTATATACAAAGTGGTAAGCATTATCATTTGTAACTCAATAGTAGTTGCTATTTTGTAAAGAGGATTATTATTACCTTGTTTCTCCTCCTGATGCTCTACATACTAGATTTTGTACCATATTTATCTCCTCTTTAGCACATCATCACGATCTTCAACATTTCTTATCCAATGTTCTAGTGGCTCCACCTAATGAGGATCAACATTTAAGTAGATACTTTTAATGAATCTTTCTGAATCATTAAATCTATAGACATCACGAGATATACAATAATCATTCATTAAGGATTAAATCAAATCCTTTTCTTGAAATGAAATGTAGTAGACGATGGATGACCACTTGGGGAGGGAAGAAAGAACCTCTCTTCTTTGATCCTCTTAAAGTGTAATTTTCTAAAGAAACTAATTGCTTTATGACTTTAAAGAAGGCAATTCTATTAGGTACTAAGATGGGAAGTGTTTTGGGTGCCACTTTACTTCCAAATAATTTGATAAATAGATGATACTTATAGTAGAACCATGATCCCCAGTTGTGGTTAACTCCTGTTTGTGGGTTCAAATCCTTTGGCCTTAGGAATTCCCTGACTCTATCAACCAATCCCCATTGAAAACTCCCCTCCAAATAAGTCATTAGAGGCCTGAAAAAATGATTTTCAAACAAGACATAAGAAGAGGCTATGTCATGTTTATCCCAAATGTAGGTCCACTCTTGAACATGAAGCACTTCTCCATCTACAGGTACATTAAATTTGAGCACTGGGTCCATACTTTTGAGACCATTCCTAAGGATGATATGCATTAAGATGGAATAAAATCTAAAATTACTTGTATTCTTCTCCTTCGTTGTAATAAAATCCTTATGAATAAATCTTGTTTTCCCTACATAATCAAAACATATTTGAGTATCCATTACTTGTATATCTAAGCACGTGAGCATCATCTAATTTAGGATCCTTGACGTTGCATTTGTACCACTCCACTGACATAAAGAATAGAATGTGTATTTTATATATTGAGAAAATAAATCAATATGGTATGGAGGAAGGTATTTGGGACTCAAGGCCTTCTTTGCCTTAGATAAGTGCTTAGGTCTATACATAGGAATATTGCCTCTATATAACTCTATATTTATCAAAATCATTATACAATTGAGTTTGATCAAAATCCCACCACTCTAAATCAGTCTCTAGTCTGAATGTTGTATGCACCCTAAAATGGTCGCCTAGACTTTGGGCCCCATTTATTATTTTATCATTTTATCAAATTTCTGAATCAATGCTTTGAAACATTTTCAATTCAAATTAATTTCCTTGATCAAATTGTA
>MU223331.1:467577-478693 GCA_018584345.1 Thuja plicata
GAATGGAGAAGTCACAAGAAACAAAGCAAGACTAGTATGCAAGGGGTATGCACAAGAAGAAGGTATAGACTATGGAGAGACCTTTGCACCCATTGCTAGGCTAGAAGGAGTAAGAATACTACTTTCTCATGCTGCATTCAAAGGATTCAAAGTATATCAAATGGATGTCAAGTCAACATTCCTAAATGGAATACTTGAAGAAGAGGTATACATTGAACATAAGAGACAAGCTTAATTCATTTTCGTATATCATGTCTATATAAGAGACATATAAGAGACAAGCTTAATTCGTTTTCGTATCACATGAAAAGGGGATTAAGGGAAGTGAATAGAAAGAGGATGCTGAAGAGAAACTGATGAAGAATTACTTCAGACAGTCCTAATCAATCAAGATGAAGGAGAGCTAAAGAATTCTGCAGACACTGACGAACAGTGAAGCACAACATCATAGAGTAGAAAGTGTGGAGCACAAAGAATTGAATTGATACATTGATTAGAGAGGTAATGTACTTAAATAGATCTAAAAATATGCAATTCAAAGTTGCATTAGAAACAGGTCACAGTGTTTCAGTTTAACCATTGAAGCATCAAGTCTCTTAACAGAGCAGGACTTGACAGTCTTCTATATATCGAGGTACATCCCAAGGAGTGCCAAAAAGGTTGATTCATGAAAGTAGCATTAGATATACCCGATGCCTATTGACAGTCTAAGAGAGAGGCTAATTCAAGGATGGCAACATTAGATGCCCGATACTAAGTGACAACCTATATGTGTAAAATCCTCTAACAAGGTCACACCTAATAGTGTGTTTGTAACCTTTAACAAGGTTGGCTCCTAACAGGGCTCACTTCAGAAGAGTGAAAAATTGGGGTACCGGTCCCAGTGGTTTTTTCCCTTAACAAGGTTTCCACGTTAAAATCCATGTGTTATACGTGTGTATGATACATTTCTTTACTGTTTTTCATCTTATATAATTCATTCTGGATATATCAGTATACTCTACATATTTACTATATTTCGGTAAATAGATGACTACTTATCGGTAAACATTAAGAAGAAGGTTTAACTGAGCAATCCGACAAGTAGTAAATTGATATAAGTTGTTCAAAGCATTCATCTTGTAGGAAAAAAGATAAATTGAGAAATAATTAGTGGTTATAAGAGTTGAAGGGTTGATTTAAGGATTAATTTTTGAGGCCACTGATTCACCCCCCCTCTCATTTATTATTAACAAAACAATCATTTGACAAAGTTATAAACAATGAAGGGGACCCACTATCGCCCTTTCTCTCTTAACACTATCGAGCACTTTGATTTAATTGTGCAAGAGTGATGCGATAACAACTAGATCTTGATCAAACCGATCACAAATTAACCCATTGCTTAGAGGTTCTCAGACCCACCAACAAGTGAGCACATGCCATCTTTCGATTTGTTGGACATGATGATGCAAGACCTTGGCCCACCCTTTGACCTTTTGACCGTACCCTTGCGCGCTTATCCTTCTACACATTCAATTTAATCATGCAAGAGTGACATGATATATACTATTGATTTCGTTGAAGAGTATTGACCTTTAAACTACCTTTACATACAAAGAGGGCGGGACCCATAACACAGAAAAATGGCACATGACGCCATATGATTTTCCATTAAAGACACCTAGGATGAGTGGGGAGCTCCCATTGCATTTGCGCCCTTAATATGAGTGCACATGTTGAAATAATCATGCAATCATGGTGCAACCACAACCGTTGATCTTCAAAAAATTGCTCAATGGTTAATCTTGTGAACTAGAAAAGAAACATGGGCTTGTGAAACTGAGAAGCTAACATTTGGTAGATTTCCATTTGATGTTGTAGATGAGAGAAAGGAGACTTTCTCTTGATTGATCACTTTAAAATAATCGTGCAAGCATGACATAATCTAGGTCATCCACATGTTTCAAAGACTTTGTGGTTTAACACAAAGCATACACTATGAAAAATTAGACAAGCCAATGAAAAGTTTAACAAAAAAGTATTTGAGGGACCATTTGAGGTGCTAATTTAGGCGCCAATTGAGGCCTAACTTAGGCGTCAATTTTGTGCGAATTGAGGTTCCATTTGAGGTGCTAATTTAGGCTCTAAATAGTTCCTAATTTTGTGTCTACTTGTTCTCATCGGTGCAAAAAATGTCAAAAAATAGCCGTATCTCGATAAATATCACCAACATTTTTTAAAATTTAGAAAACAACATGCTTTAAAATAGTGGGTGGAAGAAAAAAATGGAGCAAAAAATGGAGCTAATCATAGGGATTTGTTGTAGTGACTCCTAATGTTGCTAATAAAGATGAAAAAAAGGTAAGCACCTAAAGGATAAAAAATACAATTTGATGTGTCAAAAAAGGAGTTGAAGGAAAATGTTGGACGATCGAAAGAACAAAAGGTGGATAGAAATATTAAGGTCTCTTTTGTTGGTGAGAAAGAAAAGCCTACCAAAAGTGATGAGAGCAAAAATATCCTAGAAAGTGTGTCAAATATCCCAACATTTGATATAGTTCATACTTTGTCCTAGATGAAGCTTTCAGTCCCTCTAATGGAAATGCTTAATATAGAAGAACATATGAATGTTTCTATTTAATAATTCTCTAATGTATTGACAAAACCATCTGGTAAATCCAAAGATACAACTAGTACTGTTAGAATTATAGAGATAAAAACTCTCGAGATGTATGTAGGAAATACAATAACCAAGAACCTATCTCAGATTGATCCTTTCTAACTTACATAATTTGTCACTAATAGATTGATTAGAAACTGTATGATAGATACAGTAGCTGCAAAAATGTTATGTCATATGCTGTAATGAAAGAGTTAGGCATGTTGATAGACACTTCATATGGTAACTATTATGCAATGGATAATAGAGAGGTTTCCTTTTATTGGAATAATGAAGGATGTGGACGTTAAGTGTGTTACTTTCCACAAGGCTGCGTACAAAATGGACATCTTAGTGTTACATATCTTACCCCAGTATGGGATACTATTATCTAGACAATGAGCATCAACAGTTGGTGGTAATGTGTAGTTGGACCTTTCATATGCTACAATACTTGTGAATGGTAAAGAAGTTAAAAAATTTAGAGAATCAAGGGCACTTATAGTTTTTTAGTTGTTTAACCCTAATGAGATGACATTCTTTTGTGATATAGACTTGGGGAATTTTATAGTTGAGCAAGTTGAACCATTGTTGAGAAGTACAAACCCAATAATTAGTGAAATAAAAAATAAACAAGATGGAGTATGACATTTTATTTTATGGTGCATGCTCTAAAGAGGTGTCTAGTGCTAGTATATTGTTTATTTCTCCAACTAGTAAGACATTCAAATATTAATTTTTATTGGCATTTGAATGTACAAATAATACTGTTGAATATGAAGCATTTCTCTTGGGTTTGCAAATTATTATCAAACATGGGACTAAAATATTGAGAGCTCTTGGAGATTAAAAACTAGTTGTTTCTCATATTAGATCAAAGTATACCTATAAGAACAAGAAACTCAAACAATACAAGCATGCAATGTGGGACTTAGTTGAAGTTTTTGATGCATTTTCAATTCATTGGGTCAAAAATTCAAAGAACATAATAGAATATTTCTTGTCTAATGTTGCCTTGAAATCTAATGATGCTACACTAGTTGGAATTTCATAGGTTGAGATAAAATTAAGACCATTTATATCAGATAACATATACAATTGATAGGTGTTTGAATATGATGATGATATTATTAATTTCATCCAATGTATAGATCAGTATGAGGCATAAGATATTGAATTCAATGCGTTTGTGGAGGTTGTAGATGGAAATGATACATTATTTTGGGAATGAAGTGGTATAGTTGAAGACAAATAGAATTCCCAAAGGATTGGTTGTGCTAGAAAGAGTGTATGATGAAAGTGATAGTTATGCCAACAAACCATCCTTAGCACAAAAGGAAGATTTATAGGAGGTGAACTTGGGAACTAAGATATCTCCAAAGATGGTACACATTGGGAAAAAGTTAAGCCCCTATGTGAGAAAAATTCTAATTGATTTGTTGAGAAAGTACAAGCATATTTTTTCTTGGTCATATGAAGACCATAAGGCATACTGTGAGGACTTATTTCAACATGGGATCCATTTGGAACTAGATGATAAGTCATTCAAGCAGAAGAAAAGGCTAATAAACCTTACATTGGCCCCAAAAATGCAAAAAAGAATTGATGAAACTCAGAGAAGGAGGAATTATTGAGCCTATCATATATTCATCCTAGGTTTCTATTTTAGTACCTATCAAAAAGAAAAATGGGGATATAAGATTGTGTGTTGATTTTAGAAACTTAAAGATATCATAATTAAAAGATAATTATCCTCTGCTAAACATGGAGGCAATGTTACAAAAGGTCACTGGATATGAGTTGTTGTCCATGATGGATGGATTCTTAGGATACAATCATGTGAAATTTAAGGATTCAAAACAATATAAGACAAAATTTTGCAACTCCTTAGGGAACTTTCATTTATGTGAGAATGTCATTTGGGCTCACAAATGTTGGTGCAATCTTTCAAAGAGCAATGGAAGTTGCATTTTTAGACTTGATTGATATAATAGTTATGGTTTACCAGGATGATCTCATTGCGTATTATAAGAAAGTTGAAGATCATTGCATACACTTGGAAATGATTTTCCTAAAATATTTAGAATATGGCATTTCATTAGATCCAAAGAACTGTAATTTTATTGTTACAGAGGGTAAGTTGCTAGGCCATATTGTTTCCAAAAAAAGGGTAATAATTTATCTAGAAAGGGTAGTAGCAATCGATAAAATTCCAATTCCTAAAATAGTGAAGGTAATTCAATCTTTCTTTAGTAAAATCAACTTTGTTAGAAGACATATATCAAATTTTATGAAAATTGTGAAACCTATTGCCAGAATGCTAAAGAAAGGGGCCAAGAATGAATGGAAAAATGGAGAACTTGAGGATTTCGCAAGCATAAAAAGAGCCATAAAAGAGGCCCCTTTGTTGAAGTCACCAGATTATAGTAAGCCTTTTCAATTATTTTCCTTTACTTCATTTCATACAATTGCAGATGTGTTGTTACAAAAGAATGAAGAAGAGATTGAATAACCAATTGCTTTCTTTTGTAAGAATCTTCAAGAAGAAGAGCGGAAGTATGACCTTACTGAAAAACAAGCTTATTCTTTAGTCAAGATAGAAAATAAATTTAGACTGTACTTGGTACGTGCTAAGTTTGTTTCATATGTGCCTAGTGCAGCTGTTAAAGATATATATTTTTAATCTGAAGTGACTAGTCGTAGATGCAAATGGATTAATAATGTTCAAGAGTTAAATATTGAGATTTAAATAACTAAATTGGTCAGAGGTTTATGACTAGATAAGTTGATGATTGAAACTAATTTAGGCATTGTCCAAGTAAACAATGTTTAAGCCGATGATAAGATGATCACTAGCATTGAAAGACAACCATGGCATGCCTATATTATACATTGCCTGAAGAATATGAAGCCTCCCAAAGGCATGAGTGATAGCAAAAAGATAACACTAAGGATACATGCTCAAAGGTATGAGTTAATAGATGAAGATTTATTATTTTGGAAAAATAGAGATTGTATATTGCTATTATGCCTAGATGAATTTCAGTCTAGAAAAGTATTAAAAGAAATGCATGAGGTCATCTGTGGGGGGAATTTTACAAAAAAGACCATTGCTCATAAAATTATTAAGGAAGGTTACTATTGACTATCCCTTTTTTCTGATTCTCAAAAGTTTTCACGATAACCCAAATATGTTGGAGCACTTCCCCTTAGACCTATGTAGATTGAAGCCCCTTTTTATCAGTGGGGAATTGAATTCATTGGGAAAATCAATGATAAATAAAGTGGTGGTCACATGTGGATACTTGAAGCAACATACTATTTTACTAAATGGATAAAATTTGTGCCTACCAAACAAGCTACAAGTAAAGTTGTAATAAAATTTATAATGGATAACATTCAAACCAGGCTTGGTGTTCCTATTAGATTAATCATGGATAATGCGTAAGAATAATTCAAAGACTTTGGTGAGCAATATGGGATCATAATTTCATATTTTTTCCTGTATCATCCCCAAACAAATGGACAAGTTGAATCCAACAAAAAAACCTTATAAAGAACAAAAAAAGGATCCCGAAGGAAAGCAAAAGAGCACGAGATTCCAAGTTACAACTTGCACTATGGACTGGTAGAGTGACCATTAAGAAAGCTACTGGTAAATCCCTTTTTGAATTACTTTACGGAGCATAGGTAATATTGTCATTGGATAACATGATGCCTATATATAAGTTCATTCAAGAAGGATCAAATTAGACCTCAAAGCCAATGGAAGACATAATTATGCAATTGGTTGAGTTGGATGAGACAAGAGTTGAAGGAAAAAGGAAGGACAATAAGCTACAACAACAAGTCAAATATTTGTTTCATAAAAGGGTTACTCAGAGGGAATTCCAATAAGGGGATTTGGTGCTAATGTGGAATAGAAGAAATTACGAAAAGATCAAGAATACCAAGTTTAAGGTACTTTGGATGGGTCCCTTTGTAGTGATGGAAAAGAACGACGTAGATTCATACTATCTACAAATATTGATGGAGAATCTATGGAACCGCCAGTGCATGGATAGTTCCTAAGTTTTTCTTAGCTTAAAAGATCTCTTCCATGCATACTAGACTAGTGTATAATGTGTATATAGATTTTTCTTGATCTAGCTTGCTATGTTAGAAACTTTTTGGTCTACCCACCTGAGTTTTTTGAATCCTTGCACTCATCTCAAACTAGTTGTCCCCATCAAGAGACACTATTAGAGTAGTTTTCTACAATAGGGATAGGGTTAGGGTTTTCATTATGTTGGTCAGTGCTTCCTAATGTTTAAATTTATTAGCAACATTTTCTAATTCATTGTTGACTTGTTGTTTTAGTTAGCCCCTTTATGATGTTCACTTGAGGGTCTTTTCTTCATTGGTTGTCTGACCCCTACCCATTTGATTTTTATCATAAGTTGGTCACTTTTATCTTAAGCCTTGATGTAAATGTTATGAAGCCCTGTTCACATGTCATGACCTAATTGTTTCCCCTCTATGACAACTTAATCCCTAGCCTATGTGCATGTGCATAAATTGGTTTTATGTTATGTCACTTTTGGCCCAACTCGTCAACACGTCATAGTCTTTTTTATGTCTACCCAAGATCGTGAATTGGTTGTGACTGAGCCTAGCTATGACTTGTGTTAGTTTCTAACGTTAGCTCGTTGGATCGTTGAAATCTTCATCTTGTTTCAATGAGTCACTAAGTTTATTTTGTGTGTAGGTGTTCATCTTTGTTTTAAGCTCAAGAACTCATTGAAGGTTCTAATTTTCCTCACTGCTCTACTGAGTTTGATGTGGAAGGTGATGAATGACATTGCTTGATGACTCATTGAGATTTTCTCCTTATCTCACCAATTGACAAGCTAATAAAGAGCTTGATTTTCAACAAAATGTAGGTCCACGTGGATGGAGCTTTTACATGAAGGGTTCACACATTATCGCGTTTAAGGTTTCCATATGCCCTAACAAGAAAGAGAGTATATGTATATGTTGATGTAGAACACAAGAAAGAGATGGTGGTTGCTTGTTAATGTGTTGAGATACATCCTAGAGTTCCATCGAGTTGAAAAGTAAATGTAAAAAAGGTGTG
Organism: Thuja plicata; assembly: GCA_018584345.1. Classification (NCBI taxonomy): domain Eukaryota; kingdom Viridiplantae; phylum Streptophyta; class Pinopsida; order Cupressales; family Cupressaceae; genus Thuja; species Thuja plicata. The sequence goes on from MU223331.1 coordinate 475,335, forward strand.
AGGCGTGACCCCTTGTTGGCATGTCAAGATATTTCATAAACTTGAACAAGCTCCCAAGTACCTAAAGTAATGCACAAGTGTTGGTCCGCGTAAGCAGGGTTTTGTTTAAAAATGTATGCATGGTGAATTTTCAATAGCTTCAAAGTGCTCCATCGAGTTGATGAGTAGTGGAATGACAAGATCATACTCAAAAGATGAAGGGTCCATGTGGACGGGATTTTGAAAGGATGAAATTTCTTGATGAAACATTGGGAGTTTCATTAAGTTCTAACAAGCTAATGAGAATGTGATACAGTTGATGTGGAAACATGAATCCTTGCACTTGTTTGCTTGTTGAGACTGATCCTTATGTTTCAAAAAGTGAGTTAAATAGTTGGACACTAAAGATAAAATTTGGGCCTGCTTGTTGGCTCATTATGGTGTTTCACTTTTCTCACCAAGTTGTCAAGATTCTATGTACATGTGTACATCTATGTGAGTAAGGTTTGGTAAAGTTGGCAACTCGGTCACTTTTAAAGGTCTCTAAAGTGTTCTGACGCACTGGTGAGCTAAATTGAAAATTTGATATGTGTGGTGGGCCCAAGGTGTTTACATTGGTTCGCTCAGGAGCTTGTTGAAGGTTTCTTGGTTGTTAAATGCATTGTCAATTGTGACATGGTAGATGATGAGGATACTTGTGGTTTCACGTTGAATCATTGTGAACCCTCCAACTATTCCAATGAGTTAACCAGTATGCAGTGGAATAAAGTCAAAAAGGTGCTTATTGACTCATTATGAAGTTTCTTTTCTTCTGTTGAGCTCTTGAGTATGTTGAGGAACACAAGTGTCAATCTAATTGGGTTGATTTTAGCAAAACGAGTGTACTCAGCGACTCGCCTAGATTCAAAAAGGCTTCCAACAAGTTGACAAGTGAGAAAATGATGGGTGATATGGAAGACTTTATGAGATAAACTTGTTGGCTTTCTAGGGTTCTCCAACTATCCTAATGCGTGGTTGAGTTATCTGATGTGGCATTTTTTAAAGAACACAATGTGAAGAAGCAGCTCGGGTACTCGTTGAAATTTTCCTTTGACTCTGACGTGTTGGTAATCTTGTTAATAATTATGATACTGACACACCATGGTAGTTCACTTCAGATGAAGGCACAATGTGTACTCAATGATCCTTGGTCAAATGGTCAATTTCTACTGATATGACATGGTGGGTCCCTCTTGTGTTCACTTGCTAGCTCATTGGAGTTCCTTTTGCATCCTGCCGAGTTCCTGAGTGCTTTTTGTTGTGCTAATGTGGCTAATGGATGTTTGAGCAATGTACTCTATGGCTTAGTAGGAGTTTTCTTCCATTTCATTGAGCTCCCAAGTGATGATGATGGTGGAAGACATGGAAGTTGTTTTGTTTTAAATCGACGATGCGTTGGGAGCTTTACTTTTCTTCGCCAACCTCCTGAGTTGTGATACAAGCCGTCTAATCTATGGTCCATTATGGATTTTCTTTGTTGCATCTGACCGTCCATTCACGCGCTAGGGTCTTCATCAATGACCCAAATTCAAACTAGTGACCTGGGTCCAAATTTGAACATTTATAAATTATGTTCAAGGATTTTACCAAATAGAGAACCAAATATTGATTGTTCAATTTCTTTCTATTGAGTCTTCTGCAGATCTATCGACTCCAAATGATGACATCACTATTTTCTGTTAGAGTAATAGAGCATTTGCCTTTATAATTAAATCACTTCGGTTTAATTATTAAAGCTAACTATTATTCTATTCATTTAAGCTTGTCATTTGTAGGTGCATAATAATTAATATATTTTATTAATTATTAAATGCACAAACCTAGCTTTCTCCGGCTTTAGGGTTTCTCACCTTATATGCCACTTTTGTAATTATTGTATTTAATTTTTTGAGAAATAATAATTCTCTCTCACTCCGCTGAGATTTTCCAAACCCTTGCCTCTTTCTCACAGGTTTCTATTTAGCTTCAGGTATTTTGCATGCAGGTGTTCTTGGCAAGCTGTGAAGTTGGATTTCTCAACTTCTATATGGTATCAGAGCCACCATGTCGTTGCCTGGGTTGAAGGTTTTTTGAAGCCACGATTCGAAGACGACAACCATAGCTTCTCTGGGGTTTTTCTGTCACTTTGAAGGAGGCACTATTTTCTAGAGTCATTTGAGCAAAAACAGACTCTACCATTGCGTTCAGAAGACTTGGGAGAGTTGAAATACATATAAAGTTTGACTATTTTGGCTACTGTGACCACATGTAATTTTTTTTGGCCTACTAGGGCCGTACGGGCACAAAAATTGAGACAAAACTCAAAAAAAATTAAAAAAGGCACTTTTTAAGCACATACAGGCGCTGCTAACACGCGTCATCCGCGCGCCGCCGTTGGCCACCGCGTCACCTTGCGGCCACCGCGCCGCCACCTAGGCCCGCCGCCGCCACCTGCGCTCAGCCCACCCACCGATGCCTCCCCGCTCGGCCGCCACCTCCTCCGGCGTCGCAGCCCACGGGCCACCGCCGCGCCGCCCGATGTCCTGTGACAGCCATACGACCGTCAAATTTTTTCGCAGGACTGTGTTTTTTTAGAGAGTGTGTTTTTGGGGGTGCTTGTGGTTTTTTTGCCATATCTTGGGCATACGGTGTCCTTTTTTGGAAAAAAAAAATCACCAGAAAGGTGTTTCCAAGACGGACATAATGATGCTAGTCTTGTTTACTGATTCAGCCATTTGAGTTCCTATTTTTGGTGTTGAAGTAGAGGCTTCATTTTCCTTCCTCTCTACATCCGGTGTTCAAGTTTTTCTCTAGTTTTTTTGTGCTTTCAGTAATTGATTATTTGTTGTACGGGGGTTAGAATCATTCATTGGTGGGGGTGCTTTTGCTTTCTGTCATTTACATTCAGAAATTGACCCTTCTACTTCCATCTTTTTCTTCTCTCAATGTCAGACCCCTCTATGGCCCGATTAACACCGCACAATTACCACACCTGGAAAGCACACATGACCAGGCTACTCATGTCACGTGGCTTATGGTCATGCCTAGATGAACATCAACCTATCCTACAACATCCTTTTGAGATTCTTCAGCACAGGAATAAGATGGATGAAGCCATGGGCTTGATTGCACTGAACATTTTTGATAGTCTCCTCTTTCACTTGGATGGTTTGACCACTCCTAGGGCCATTTGGGAAAAGTTTTTAGATTTGTTTGGCACTGTAAATGAGTTTCAGGCACTACAACTTGATGCAGAGCTGACTACTTTGACACCTACCAGCTTTCCCACCATTGAGGACTTCTTGATGAAGTTCAAGTCTCTGCGCTCAGTTTTGCAGGGATGTGGGAAAACCAAGACAGAT
>MU223332.1:36329-85503 GCA_018584345.1 Thuja plicata
AAGGCAAAATTTCTAGCCATTGCAGGAGCTGAAACTTGAAGATTCACAACAATATGGGTTGTACTTGAATCTTCCTCCTCTAGATCCCTGGTTAGAGATCTTCCTCTTCTTCTGTAATGAAAGGCAAGAAGTCCCTTTTCTGATGAATCAGGAGGTGTAGATTGAACTCTCCTTGCAGGGGACTCCCTTTGAGTTGACCTTCTTTTGTGACCTCTCTTCGAGGGCAACTCTGAAAATTTAGTAGGTTTTGAGCTCCTAGTTGCAATCCTTTTCATATACCTTAAACAAGGCTGGCCTGAAACTTTGAAACCAGTGGAGTCGCTAGATATACTTGTCAGAATGAATTCTTAAAATTTTGTATTATGTAACCTGCATATCAGAGATAACATAATTTTCTGTAATGAACTTCTTTTACTGTCCCACCGGGCGTGCCAAAAATGTTATACATTGAATTTGCGCCTGTGATCTTAAGCTCTCTTGGTCTTGATAATCCAGTATAACAAGGGAGTCATCTCAAGGTTGTGGGACCTTTGCTAACCGAGATGAGACCTCCAAGTTCTAGGCTGGTCCCTCTTGGATAATCACCTTAACTTGCTCTTAACAGGAAAGTAAAACTTGAGGGAAAAAGGGGTAGAAGGATTGCATGGAAAGGGAAATAACTGAAAGAAAACTACCTACTAGGTGATACACCAAAATTAGGGTTTGGACCTCAGTATAGAGGAATGAAACCAATGGAGGAATCAGGTCTAATAAGTCACAACTCACTATATAGGCTTGCATAAGTGTTTCATAGGAGGGTCTGAACAAAGGACTTGACCTATGACCTGCAAACAAACATCCTTTTCTGCAACTAGGTGTAGGAATGAGACAAGACTACTAGGGGTTGTAGTATACCCACAAAACATCTAAAATCAGATCAAACACAGTAACACACAAAAGAACATAAAATGAGAGGAACTAGGAACTCCAATTTCCATTAACAACATTCATAAACTTCAATCCAATAAGAGATAATCGAGATAGCGAAGACAGGGATAGAACAAATATTACAAGTACCTAGAGAATATCTTAATCATCAATGGGAGATTACAAAGAGTAGAAGAACCAGAGGGTATAACAAATACCACAGATGGCTTTCTGAGAAAAGATGACTTCCTTTCAAAAGTGGGCTTCTCTCCTTTACAAAAATGAACCTCCCTTTAAAAAATGAGTCCTCAACTCATACTTATGCTTTTTAGCCAACTGTATTTTTGGAGAGCAATAACTTCTTGATCAGATTTTTGGCCTGTCCAGCCACCTTTCTAACTCTTCAAAAGTCTGCAAAAATGCAACTTGGTGACCCCAAAAGCCATAACCAAGAAATATCAACATAAATGCCCCTTCTCAGAAGCAGTCTTATCCTTCTAGAAGAGTCACACAAGTCTCTGAAATGCAATAACTCTTCTGCAGACTTTATCAACTGCAACCTCTGATCTTTTTAAAGCTGATCTTTCCACTTGCAAAATAACTGATTTAGATCGTTCGAGAACAATCTGATCTCTCTGTATCTCTGCATTTTGCTGAGTACGCAATGCCATCTGTTCCTTGACCTGTCACACACTGAATCCCTTCTTCTTTTTACCGATATTAAAACAAATCTATTTTAGATATCAGCAGACTGTTCTATGCATAATTCTCTGAAATTTATAATTCTCTGATGAATCCTGGGATACGGTGAACATGGTGAATGCACATTGAATGCACTATAAACTCCCTTGACAAATTCTTCTCTAACATTTCATTGGTTCTGCCTGAACCCTCTGTCTGATCGCATACCCACACTTCTTAATACTCAGTCTTCGTCATATGCACGCGTGAGGGACAGCATCGATTTTGCACTTGGTCGTAAGCTCGCGAGCCGCTTTCCCTTTATCCGAGCTGATCGGCGACTGAGCGACACCTTCTCCTCTGACTCATCGCATCCTCACAACTCTTTTTCTTTTGTTCTGCATTGAATGGCGACAGGGCGATGACTTCCATTCCCTATTCGGTCGCAAGCCCGCGAGCTCATCTCCGATCACCCCGAAACATCAGCGGTTGAGCGATGAGTTGATCAGTCCCCTTGGTCGCTCGATCGCAGACCCATATCAACCGTGAAACTTGTCTACGCGACTGAGTGACGCGTCCCTTGTTTAGCTCGTCGCACACCCGCGAGCTCACGACCCGACTTTTGACAAGGCCTTGTGACTGCGCGATGCATACCTTAGACAGCTCGTCGCGAACTCATGGACAGATCGGAGCTACTTAAAAATAGATCACGATTGCATGATTACATGATTTACAACTCACCGCGCAATCGCAGACAGAGCATAACTCTTCATAAATGGCTCACGATTGCGCGATGACCCTCAATTGCAACTCGTCGCGCAGTCGCGCAATATAAGGACATGATATAAAAACTGATGCGACAGAGCGATGAGCTGAGACATAACTTCAAAAAGGGGCATGACTATTTCCGCGTGGCAAACACAGAGGATTCAAAATCAGAAACCCTGGGAAAGAGCAGGAAGCAAGAAATTCAGAGAATGAGTATGGATGACAGGGCTAAACTAGCCAAATTGCATAGGATGGAAAATTTGGGCAAAAATAACATAAATCAATATGTTTACAACGGGGCTGAGATGTATGATGCTTACTCATAAATATGGCACTGTTACTATCACAAAACAAGATAAAATTTGATTGTTGCAGACCCAATTTCTTTTACAAAAGTTGCAACCATAACATCTCCTTAACCCTCTTGGAGAGAGCCATATATTTGGCCTCTGCAAAAGATTGATAAATTGTGTGTTGCAATCTAGAACCCCAACTTATAGCTACCCTAGGAAATGTGAAAATGTAACCAGAAGTAGATCTTCATTTCTCTAGATCCCCACCAAGATCTGAATCTACAAATTCTTGCAATTGTACTTATCCTTTTGAAAAAACAAAGAAAAATCAGGAGTGCCTTTTAGATATCTTAGTATCCATTTGATAGCCTCCCAATGAGGTTTACTAGGATTACTCATAAATCTTCTTACTATACCCATTGCATGAGCAATATCCGGGCAAGTAGAAATTATAGGATACATGATACTCCCAACTATAGAAGTATATGGAATACCCTTCATGAAGTCCTGATCATCTTGTGTGTTAGGACACAAATCAGAAGACAAACAGAAATGAGAAGCTAGAAGAATGTTTACCGGCTTAGCTTTTGACATACCAAATCCGTCCAATACTTTTTCAATGTATTGTTTTTGTGATAACCAGATTTTTCTTTTATCCCTATCATGAAAAATGGTCATCCCATGTATTCTCTTGGCTGCCCCAAAATCTATCATGGAAAACCTGTTAGTTAATTGTTTCTTAAGCTCATGAACAATCCTTATGCTAGTGTCAGTCACTAACATATCATTCACATAAAGTAGGAGTATTAAAGATTTTCTATTAGGCAATTGTTTAAAGTAGACACATGGATAAGCTTGAGAGTGTAGAAACTTATGCTCTATCATAAAGTGATGAAATTTAAGATACTATTGTCTTGGAGCTTGTTTAATCCCATATAAGCTTCCCTTCAACTTACAACAAAGATATTCTTGGGCCTTTTTGGCAAACCCTCAGGCTACTCCATATACAACTCTTCATCAACATCACCATGTAGAAAGGCAGTCTTAACATCCAACAATTCAAGATAGAGATCCCAAGATGCAACCAAACCCAAAACAACTCTAATGGTAGTCATTTTCACCAATGGATAAAACATTTCATCAAAATTGATTCCTTGTTGTTGAGGATACCCCTTGATAACTAGTCTGACATAAAATCATTTTCTACCTCCATCTTCTTCTTTTATTTTTTAAACCCACTTATTACTTAATGCCTTCTGATTAGGTGGAAGAGACACCAAATCTCATGTTTAGTTTTTGATTAATGAATCCATTTCTTCTCGCATTGCATCCTGCCGATAATCAGAGTTTACATTATTCAAAATAGCTTTAAAAGTTGTAGGCACTATTTGATCAAAGATCAACAAAGTGGGCTCTGCCTCATCAACAAACAAAAACTCATAATCAAAGATTTTGAAAGGGATTTTTTCATTGTCTTGTAGGTCTTCTCAAATTATTATTCTGTAAATCAAGCTTAGTATTGTCATTGTGTATCCCTTTCACCATGTTTTTAACTCTCATATGACTTGCCTTTGCACAATTACTAGTCTTTTAAATAAAAGTATCCTCTATTTGCAGTGTATGTTGAGTTTTATCCTCTGTAGAATTTTTTTTCCTCCCTTCACAATATTTAGGATGCTGGAAATGACTTGTGTCTAGCAAATATTGAGCCGCCTCATTCCTCTTTGTATCCAAGGCTTGCGTGGAGAAATGACCATAACTTCTAATCTAAGCATTTGGTTAAAATGAATTCCAAAGCATGCTCTATCATCCTTGGAATGTAGTTTTGTCCTTTATATTAGATAATCTTCTCATGTTCACTTGATCCCTTTGTGAGAGGAGTATGTGTGTAGAATTTGAATGGAAGAGATAAATCAACATAACTGCTATGTGTAGGAGGTAAGGTATTTATCACAAATTGGGAATGAATTTCACCACCGTAGTTTATATTAGAATCCCAATCATTGTTTAAGTGCCTACTACTGACCAAAAGTAATGAGGTGTGAATGGGATCAACAGAAACTATAGTCCAATGAATGGAAAATAAAACTTGGCCACCATCTTCATCATAAGACATCATCCCCTATTTTGGACGCATGGTAACTTCTTCAAAAAGACCTTTAGGTTCTCTATCTTGATGGTTGTTAGAATAATTTATTAGTGAGTTTTGTGCATTTGAGGAAGGAGAAAATTTTTCTATGCAAACACTCCAATGGTTACCTGTAGAATCAATCTCAATTGAGGAATCTGTGAGAACATGGGTATATGGAAAATAATATATGTGAGGGGATAAAAGTGAATGATGCATATTTCCACTCTATGATTGATGTAAAATAGAGGTATTATTATTACCATTATTGATAATATATGTAAATGGTATGTACTCCTTTGTTCAAGGCTATGTGATAAATTCAAACTTGGAAATACTTTCTGATTGAAAAAAACATCTCGGCTTCAGATGATTTTCTCTGCCACTGGATCCTAAATTCTGAAGTTGAACTGGTCTTCAACATAACTGACAAATATTCCCTTCTGTGATTTGAAATCCAACTTTGTCCTTTTTCTTTAGGAACATGTACATAAGCTTCACATCCAAATACCCAGATGTGTGAATATTAAATTCTCTTTCCCAATCGTTCCTCTTCTGGAATACAAAAATTCAATGAAGATAAAGGGCTTTGGTTGATCAAATATACGGTATTGTATTAAAGGCTTCTGCCCAAAATTCCTTGCATAAACCTACATTTGAAAGCATACATCGAGCCTTCTCCAAAATAATTCCATTTAACCTCTCTATAGCTCCATTCTCTTGAGGTGTAAAAGGAACAATTTTGATTCTACGAATATCGTTATCAACACAAAAAGAATCAAATTCCAAAGAAAAAAATTGACCACCATTATCGGTTTGCAAACATTTAATGTTATGCCCAATCTGATTTCCAACTGAGGCTTTAAGAATTTTAAATTTACTGAGTACTTCAAATTTCCTGTGAAGGATATAAATCAACACTTTTCTTATGCAATAATCAAGAAAGGAAACACAATAGTTAGCTCCTCCAATGCAGGTTACCTCAGTGGATCCAAAGACATTGCAATAGACCAGCTCTAATGGTGTTCTCTTCTTTTCATATCCAATTTTCAAGAAGCTAACCCGCTTCTTTTTGTCATAAAGACAATGAGGGAAAAATTCCAAATCATTTGATTTGAGGCTCGTTAACATCAAGGCCCTTCTTTCTCATGTGACTGATCCTTTGATGCCAAAGTTCTGAGATGTTTTCCACAAGTGCCATAGCATCTACCACTCCACCAATATTTTCCGTAAGAGAGGTAAGAAAACCTTGTGTAGAGATGGCTTACTAGAATCATATTTCTTTTTAATTGGGGAACATGATGGACATTTTTGAGAAACCATTTAACACCTCCTTTTAATGATAATAAAATGTCTCCTTTACCAATAATATAACAAGCTTTTTCGGTAATTTGTGAAGTATTTCATACATGGGGAGGCATGAAATGAAGCGCCAGAATCCAAGACCCAAAAATCTGAAGTAGTCTCCCATGTTGACAACATTTAAGCACCATAAGCATTATCGTAGGCTATGTTGCTTCATTTTCCTGCACTCTCTCTTGTGCTTTCTTGTAGTTTCTACAATCCTTCTTCAGATGACCAGATTTTCCACAAAACCAGCCATCACAGTTTCTCCCTCTTGACTTTGATATCCTAGCTGAATTGGATCTCCTATGATGATTATTTATGCCTCTATTATGGCTCCTTCCTCTATTCTCAGTACTTACAATCATTAAAGCTTATTGGATGAGGGTTCTTGGTTCCTTATCCTCATGTTCTTGCTAAGAAGAGTAGCCACTACATCATCAAAAAACTTCTTGTTCTTACCAGATACCAAAGTGCTAACCGTTGTCGCAACTCCATCCCAGGTGATTGGTAATGAGCACAAGAGAACACCCTTGTTCTAATCATGTTGTGTCATGCCAACTAAATTTTCTTGGCTAATTAGAGTATATAGATCATTGATATGGTTTTCCATAATGCCTCCTACGCCTTTAGTTTGTAAAGCTTCTTCATGATGAAGACTTTATCTACAGTCGATATCATTTCATACATGACTTTGAGTTTATCCCAAACCACTTTGGTTGTTGATTTAGTTGCGACATTGAAGAGAACATTGTTGGAGAGCAAGAGAAATATTGTCACCTTTTCCTTATTGTCAAAAACTTCCCAATCTTCATTTGTCATATTAGTTGGCTTTTTAGTTTTCCCCTCAAGTGCGAGTGAAAGGTTTTTCTTTATCAGCAAGGATTTCAGCAGTACTTTCCACATACTAAGATTCTATCCAGTGAATTTCTCCACCTTGACATCTTCAATGATTTAAGAATTTCAACCACCGAAACTTGACAAACAATTTCTACCAGCTCTGATACCAATTGTGAAGTAACCGAAAGTGCAAAGGTTAAAGAAAGATACAGAAAAAAGAAATAACAATAGAAACAAAAATAATTTATAGTGCTTCAGCATATAAATGCCTACGTCCACTCTTGAAGCAGGGGAATATATTTATTAGTCTGAGATACTAAATTATATCAATATACAACAGTTCATAATTAAATACATCTCCAATTAGACTCTTGAATGTCCATCAAGGAAGTAAATGGGCAAATACAATTGGAGGGAAAACAAAGATGATTCTTGGGCTTCACACTACAACACAATGTTGAGATGTTACTAGATTATTTACATTTTAATTGCATTTAAGTTAATAAAATATCTTTTACCTCGATGATCTTTCTTTCTCTTCAAAGAGATTCACAATAATATTCTATATTATAACAAATTTGTGATGATAATACACTGGGTGACCTTTGGAGATTGCTTTATTATTACTATTTTTTCTCCTCGTATATTATTTTTCATTTTTATATTTCAATTTAAATATTCTATTTCTTTACAAGTCTAATTATATTAAATTAGTATGATTTATTAGTCGTATTTAAAATAAGTAATTGGTACATCAGTTTGATTTCTTATATTTGGCATTGAGTTGGGTTTACATTGTTTTATATATAGGAGGAAAGCAAGATTTTGCTGATGTATTACATTTGGTAGCCGTTTGCAGTTTGTATAACTGTTAAGTATCAATTATCTTTTATTTTCTAACTATTCAATGTGCTCACTTTTAGTCATGTACATTGCATAAATATGCATTCTCCTAAGCTTTAATTTATTTATTCTTCACCATTCAACTTCATTTGGTATCAGAGCAGTTTCGTCATCAAAATCCTACTTGTACTGAGCGGCTCCTCCGCTTGGTTTCACTAGTTTTGGTAGATCGTTACTTAATGTAAATGGTGTCTACGAAGCATATAGTCAGAGCATCATTATTTTGTTGAAGAGTTCCTATTGCTATAGGATTTCAGTGAATTAAATTTTGAGAGTGGACTTTGTATTTTTCAAAAAGTTGTGCGAGGAGAATGGCAATTTTTGCTCCTTGGAAATCTTTTAAGAGTTTATGAGTGAGAGAAGTTTGTTGAGGTTAAAGTTTACAAGTTCGTCATTCAATTAAGGGAGGTTTTTTTTTAATGAATAGAGGCCTTTTCAAATAATATATAAAAAGAGTACAATATTCACAAAAAAAGACCGGGGTATAAAAAATCACCCCGCGAAGAGTCACTTGGCATCAGGCCGGAAACATACAACTATTCACCAAAAAAATATATAAAGAAAGCCCTCAAGATGTGAGAGCAGTACCAGAAGAAGAAGGAGGATCTCTATCATTAGGATTGCCCCAAACATTAAGCCCAAGGGTCTGGTCGGGAAGCGACCACCCATCATTTGTTTCTTTATCTTCATTCTCCAGTTCTCCTTCCTCTCGCCTAGGAGAAATAGAAAGAGCCAAGCAGGGGATTTTATCAGAAGTGGTAGAAGGCCACATAGGAACATTTTTCATCGACCGAGCTGAAGCAGAAACAATAGAAACAAGCAGAGGAGGTCAGCTAACATCTGAAGGTCTCCTAGCTAAAGGATAGGCAGAGCGGCGGTGCCAAGAGCGTGACATTCTAGAGCGCCTGACTCTGGAACTCTGGCTATGACGTTGGCCCCAAGGTGGCATGCGGTCAGCTGAGAGGGAATTTGAAAACAATCGAGCTACAGTACAAGGGGCATTACCCCAATACTGCAGAAGCTCCTGTAAATGGGCAACCTCAAGGGCCACCTTATTAGCTTGAACTTGAATCTGCATCATGGCATTATTACATAAACATGCCTTAGCACAAAGATAAAAATTAACATCCAGAAAGTTGTGAGTGAAAAGAACATCATTACAGTCTTTCTATAAGGAAAAAAAATTTTCCATCCTAAAAGCATGCCAAATCTGGGTATACTGGGAAGGCATTTTGGGTGAATCACCTAGGAGAGCCATATGCCAAGAGAAAGGATCAAGCTAGAAAGGCATAAAAAAACCATGTATCCAACTCCAATAGTTCTCGGCTCGATGACAGAACCAAAAAATATACATAATAGTTTTATAATGCCCACAAAATGGGCATTTCAGAACAATCACACCTAGGTGCCGGAGCCGAGCTCCCAAAGGAAAACACTGGTAAAGAAAACACAAGGAAAAATGAGCAATTTTGTGTTTAGTAATAGCATCCTAAATAGTGTAGAAACACCAGCTCCAGGTCTTCTGGGAAGAAGTAATGTGCCAATGATTATTGAGCGAATCAATAATAGGAAAATGAGGCACAAGCCAAGAGTACCCAAGCTTGAGTTTGTAGTTGATAAGTGGCATATCACGATACCATTTCTAGTCTTTCCACTAAGTTTTAACTGATTGAATTCTAAGTTTATGCAGAAGATGTAGTGGAATAGCAGAGATGAGCAAGTCAAAAGTCTGACGATCTAGACGAGTGAGCCAGAACTAAACACAGATATCTTCGCAAGGTTAGAGACTCATGGTGGATCTGGAAAACAAATAATTAAGCATTTGAATGCCATGTTTGTGAAAATGAAGAGCACTCACCCCTGAGTTTTGGCTAGAGGAAGCCCTTGTTGAGCAAAAAGAGGGGACCACCAAATATTCTGCTGATTGAAAGAAAGCCCATTATGAAAACCATTGCCAACCCAGCGAATCCAAGCTTTGACAGCTTCGCAGGCTCTCAAAATACTTTTGACAACAAAAGTACCTTGGATTTGAACATGGTGCTTCATAACCAGAAGGGTTTGAAACCCAATCCCCTTCCAAGCCGACTTGTGCAAGGGATACCCAGAATAAATGCAATGTTGAAGAAAAATCTTCCAGGCCTCATCGCTTGCGAGACATCACACAATGCACTTTGCATAGAGGGTCAGACCTTGTTTCTATGTGTTGAGTAAGCCAAGCCCACTAGAGGGCTTAGGGAGACAACAAAAATCCCAGGGAAATTTGTGAAATCCATGCTGATCAACACTAGAAGCCCAAAGGAAATCCCTCTGCAATTTCTTGAGCTTCTTGTAGGAGGATTTTGAAGGAGCCCAACAAGAAGAGTAGTACACATGCATAGAAAAAAAGACTTTGGAGCAAATCTTAATTTTCCTAGTGAGAGAGAGCGACTTGGTGATCCAATAGGTAAGCTTCTTTTCAATTTTAGCTAACGCAACATTCCATATTTCAGTAGAAGTGGTTTAAAAAGAAAAAGGAATACCAAGGAAACAAAAAATTTCCCCATGTTGAATCCTGGAAAATCCAAACTCAGAAAACTAGGGTGGATCAGGAAGGGAAGATTGCCTGGAACACAAGGTTTTATGCCTCTAGATTGCTGAACCAGAGGCCAAGACAAAAGTGTTTAATCACTGCAAGGCTACCTTGATATTTTCTTCATCCTCTTCAAGAGTGAGAAAGGAATCATTGACAAAATGACCATTGACCTATTGCTGGGTTGAATCAGGTAAAGCAATCCCACGAACACGGCCAAGAGAAATAGAATTAGCTAACAAATAGAAAAATCCCTTGGCTATGAGAACATACATGGAAAGAGCCAAAGGACAACCTTGTTGAATTGATTTGAAGAGCCCAAAGGTAGAAGATTGTTTTCCATTAATGGTGATGCTAGCAGAAGCATCCTGGAAAAGCATCTGCATAGATTGAAGAAATCTGGGGCCAAAAACAAGAGTGTGAAGCATAGCAAGAATAAAAGGTCATTCAATGCGGTCATACGCTTTAGAAAAATCAATTTTAAGGAAAAGGGTTTCTGTTGAGACTTACGATCCCATTTCATACCCTCCCAAACCACAATGATATTATCAAGAATAAATCTTGATTTGATAAATCCAGTTTTCTCTAGCCAAACAATTTGAGGCAAGATGTGGCAGATCTTGAGAGCCAGAGCCTTAGCGATGATCTTGTAAGAGACATTGAGCAAGGTAATAGGATGCCAGTTGCAAATATCCTTAGGATCCCTAGACTTGGGAATGAATTTTATGTTGCTTTTGTTGATAATGTCCCCCAGAGACTGGGAGTGATAAGCTTCCAAGTAGACCTGGTGTAAATCAGGACCAATGGAATCCCAAAGTGTTTTATAAAACTCAACGGGAAAGCCATCAAAACCTGTGACTTTATCATTAGCCATGGAAAAGACAACTTCACAAAAATCCTACACAGTAAGAAGTTGATCCCAAAAAGCTCATTGAAAAGGTGAAACACATTGAGGCATGACAACAATGCAATCATCAAGAGCTTGATCGCTGGTAGGAGAAGATCCCTAAGTGAAAAAAACTTATTTATAATGACAAACAAAGGCCTGTAGAATATCAGGAAGATCCGTGAGAAGGGATTGACCTTATTTAATCTTGGTTATGCTGACATTGATGTGATGGGTGTGAAGAGCAGCAAAAAATTCTTTAGAGGCTTCATCTATGACCTTTAACATGTGTATTCGAGCTCTAATTTGAGCCTCTCTGGAAGCATAATGGTCAGAAACTTGCTTCTACTGATGTAGCTAGGAAAGGTGAAGTTGTAGGTCTTGATTGAAAGGATCATGAGCTAAGGCCTCTGTCAAAACACAAAGAGATTTGGTGTTGAAATCATAAGATCTACAATGATATATGGCAAGTTGTCTTCCATAAATGCATATAAAGCGTGCCTTATGCATGATGACATCATTCCACCATTGAATCTAGCCAGGTGATTGTGATGGTCGAGGCTCAAGGTTCTAAACTTGATGAATGTGGGCCACTGTGGATGGATGATTGGGAACAAAAGTATTAAAAAACAACCGAGTGGTGGGAGGTCGAGACTTAGTTGTCTTCCATACAATATTAAATTGAATGGGGAAATGATCTGACAAGGTCACATCAACAAGAGGAGTAATTGACAAGGCTTTCTTTTTGGAAAAAGAGAAAAAGGATTATGCCAAAATGATGGCATGATCAAGCCATTTATGAATTATGTGAGAAGAGGCTCTAAAATTAGACCATGTGTGCCAAACCCCATCAGGATGGCGGCGACCAATATTGGGATAAAAATGTTAGGATTAGGTAATACTAAAAGGGAAGGGTGAATCAGTATTACAACACTTATTAAAACTTTTCAACCAATTAAACATTAACCATATACTTGCCTAAATGAAAATAACATAGTACTCATAACACCATAATTTTTTTATTGAGGAAACCTTGGCCAAGGGAAAACCCTGATGGGGATGGTACCCACAAGCATGCACTAAAGTATAGTGTCCATGTTAGGAGACCTAGCCCTGTTAGGAGCTGAATATTACATTGTAAATTTCCTTGTTAATGGAATAACAACCCTATTAAAGGTATACAACACCCTTTTAGGGGCGAACTAAGCGCACATCTCTTACAATGTAATTTTGTTACAAAATCTTCTCAGTAATGAACAAAACAAGTATCTATAATGCTTAGAAAGTTCATGTTCATAGCTCATCAATGATCTTTTTCATTCTCTGCTCTGTCATCCATATCTCCTCAAAACATATCATCTATCTTATCATCTCTCATACTTCGCTCAACAAAAAGTTCACCATATATATATCTTTTCTCTTAACCAAATATTACATAGTCGATTCTCAATACAAAATACACTTAATAAAACAAATATCAAATGCATAGTCGACGCTCTTAAATAATCAAAGTATACATTATCAAAAATCATAATTCAACTTCAATTGCCAGGATTCCACATCATCCTCTTTGAATCATCACTTCTGTGAGCTTCTTTGTATCATTGATCTGCTGTTGTCTGTCTGTCTTCAAATCTCTCTAACTTGCTGTAAATATTACCAAAACATAATCAATCTTAGGTGGAGGTCACATATACACCATACTATTTTCCTCTAAGCTCACTTTCCTTAACTCATCGATCTCTATCTTTGATACCCAAAATATATATATATCTTTGCTTCTGTACTTAGTCAATTTCAGAGTCACCAAAACTTAACTTTATAGGAATCGATGTGTAACACAGAAGTGTTTCCATAAATGACAACCAAAAAGTGAATCAAATCTTACAAAATAGATCACTTTCCAACAATCTCTCCCTTCGGCATTGATGGCAACACTTAACAACAAATGACTAAGTGTTCCAACAAAAAAAAACTGTCTCTCCTTCTTTCTCTATTTTTTTTCTCTTCTTCCCTTATACATTATCTTCTCCTTCTCCTTATTCATTTTAATCTTCTCTCTTCTCCCATTCATTTTTCTTGTCTTCTCCCCCTTTGAAAACAATGAAAAAGGTGCATACAAAGTAATAGGATTAGTGCTTGCTCACCAGTTTCAGAATATCTTGAAAGGAATCTTCCAAGATCTTCACTTCCACTACTCCATGACTTAAGAAATAGTTGACTAACATGAATTAGTCCATTCAATGAAAATGATGTTGTCTCTACATCCTTGAACTATGTAGGCATATAGTTTGTCAGTGAATTTGTAGTCTTCTCCATGTCTGATAAGTGCTTCAATTATAAATAGCTTAGGAGTGATTAAACTCTCCAGCAAATTGAATATGGTCAGTACTCTCCCTTTCTCAATCTCCAATACATCTAGTTTTGCCAAAATTCTTGTTACTTCCTTGTCCAATTCGGTTACAAATTGTGAAGAGGTTTTACAACTATCCATCATACTATTCAAAGTTCCGCTGTCCCTGGCAATGATGTCTTCAATGTTGTGAACATGCCTAATAGGATTCATGCAGTAACTAAATAGTTTCATTCCATGTGAAATGCAAATCTTAGCATTTGTAGTAGTAGTTTTCAAAATTCTCAAGTCCCATGAGATAGACTTGCAAACTTCGGATAGCTTCTTCTTCGAGTAGTTATTTTCTTCCTTCTTCTCTGCAATCTTTATCAAATTCTCATAATAACCATCAAATTAATCAAGTGTTACCTTCATGTTTTCAATATCATATTTGTGCTAGAAAACAATAGGTACTAGAAGTAATTTTTTCATAGTATCAATTGCTCTAGTTATTACCTTAGCCTTTTTGTCACCTTTTTGCTCTGATCTCTCCTTGGCTTTAGTAAGTGCAATAAAAGCCAATTTTACTAGCTCATCTTCATCCATACAGTCAATATCAACATCTGTTGGATTGTCTTTCCTTTCCAACAATGAAATAGAAGATGTGTTTACCTTAGTTTTGGTTTCATCTTTTTCTTCCTATTCTTTCTATCCTTTATCCTATACTGCTTCACTCTATTCTTTCTTCTTCTCCTCTTCCTCTTTCTTCTATGCTTCCTCGGTAATTGTGCTATCCATAATTTTTGCAAATGGGTCCTTCTCATCATTAGACATGTCAAATAACACAAGTACACTAGAAAAATATAAATCTAGTTGTGTATCAACTTCGCTCTTCTCAGCACTTGCCTCGGCTAGTTTCGAACATTCTCCCATTCCTAAGTGTGTAGGAATAGTATTTTTAGGAAGTGGAGTCTTCTCAGCAATAGAGTTCATTAATATTTTCTCTAGTTCTTTCTGAGTCTCCTCAGTGATTTCATCATACTTTCTTGCCATAATTTTTGATAGTCTAATCTTTGTTCTCAGTAAAGGTTTCAATTCTTTGAATATTTTGTCCCTTTCTTGTATAGATATCAGAGGTAGCATATCATCAATTTCCTGATTTCTGATTGTTCCATCCTCAATCTGTGCCAACTGTTTCCTTGTCTCCAATCTCCCATATATTTCTTCAGTTATAGTGTCCTCAATTTCCAATAGAGTCCTCTTAAAAATAAATAAATGATTAACCACAATATCTTCAATCTTGAGTTTATCTGTCTCCTCATACCTGTCATAGTATTTGTTTATTGTAACTAGCTTTCCTTGCTCAATAGCTCTCTTCTCAATCATCTTCATGTCGGGCTTCCATATTTGTTTCTTACTTTCAAATTTCTTCTCTTCTCTCATAGTGCTTGGTTCCTTAGGTGGTGTCTGCCTTCTAGATCTAGTGCTTACTCTAGGAGTAATCTTCTTAGCTTGCGATGTCTGTTGTGGTGGATAGGAGGTGTCTACATTAATTTATTTAGTAGGTGCAATAGCTGTCATCACAAATTTAGGATGTAGAAGGGCTAAAGTACTAGCACTTGCCAATCCAGAAGATATTTCTGCCATTTTCCTTTTTACTTCTTTCAATTCTTTCTCTGTCAGTCTTGCCTAACACCACATTCATGCAAAATGCTGTAAATTTTCCTTTTCCTTAGACCTCTAGTATGATCCTCTTGTACCTTATTAGATTTCTCCTCATAGGTTCCCCATCTCTCTTTAGATGTATCAATCTGAGATGTAAGAACATGTTCAACTTGCATAGTCAGTACTTCTGAACTTACCTCATATCCCATAGGATAACACCATTTCTTCGTTGGTGTGACTGCCTCAAATCATACACAAACACTTTCAACCATGAAACATATTATATCCTTGTATTTATTAGCTATATCATTAGGTATCTTGTATCTATCTTTCATATGCCTCTGAAGGATTTTGATCATGCCAAATAACTCACCATCAACCCATGTCCTGTTCTATCTTCTATAGCTCTGTGTGATTTGAATAAAAATAGGTATCCATATTTTCCAACCACTAGGATGCATGCCTAGGAATCTGTGTTCAATGTGTATAAACATATGTACCAATAGTGAGCCAAATCTGAAGGTCTTCAATCTATCTTTCTTTATCAGTTTTACATTTTCTAGAAATTGTTGTGCCAATACTTCGTATAGATTGTATTTTACATTTTCTTTCACCATTTTCCATACCATCATGATAACTCCTGCTGATATCAAATTAGATAGATACTACTATAGTAGAATTTTTAGCCAAGTATCATAAAAATTAGTCTCACATCTTGTTGAAAGATGTCATTCACAGTCATTGCTCGCCTGTCCCATTTAGAGTGAGTTAGGGTTTTGACTTGCTTCTTCACATGTTTTTCTACAATAGGAATGATTCTTGTATTTTCCAATCTAGTAATCTCATGAATTAAATAATTACAGATCTTCACAGGCTGCTTGCCTATCCAAATGAACTGACCATGTACTCTGCTCAACAATATCTTAAACCATTCTTCTTCGTCAAATTCATACAAATCCAAAGTTTTCATAATGCTCAACTGATCAATATGTTTGTACTCATCTCTCATAATGCCTTTCTTAGTCATATACTCCATGTCAATAGAAATTTCATTAGGACCTAGTATATCATACTTATAATGAATATAAGCCCTAATATCTTCTACATGTAAAACTCTGTAAGGTGTTTGAGAAAATGCTCCTTTGGGGTCTTCTTCACAAGACTTGAATGGATATTTCCTGAACTTATACCTAGGTCAATCTACAAAATCATAAATAACAGGTGCATCCATAGCTAGATGATGTAAATACCTCTTTCACATTGAATTCTGAGTTTTTGCTTCAATCGATTACGCAAGGCAAATGTAGGATAGACAAAATCTCTCTGCTCTCTGATCTCCTTAGGTATGTCTTTGTCAAATGGTAAGGAAATAGGTCATCATATGGTGCTTTATACAATGTTTAAGCTATAAAAGTTCACTTTACCCAATACTATCCAATCGGCTATAGATCTCGTGATCAAAGTATATGCATCAGCTGATGTTGCGCTCTTAATTGTATACTCCATGATGTCGACCATGCTCATATCTAAGCTCGTATGAGCTCAATCCATAAGTTACGGGGTGGGATATATTCTTATGTATTTATCCAATGCTCCCCCTAAGGCCATGATCGACCAATTAGATTGATTATGCTTTGATACCATCAGGAAAAGATACAGTAGCATCTACTGTCTCTAACTTGTTTCTTTGATCTTCCATATCTTACCACTGTTGTTATCTTCTTCTTTCTTAAAAAAACTGTCAAAATCATTCTTTAAATCTGTAGCACTCTTGCCAATATCATTTCCATTCTTCTGTGTACTCATAGGAGGTGGTACTCTTCTGTTGTTTACTCCATTATACCTACAAAACTTTTCTATATGACCTGGATTATTGCATTTGTAACATATAAGAGGTCTTCTTTCCTGATTTACTTGGAGCTTACAATACTTCATAATGTGTCCAATGTTATTGCATTTTTAGCATGTAGGTTTCACTGTAGGTTCTCTTCCATTGTCTTGTTTATATCCACATTGATTAGGTTTCCTGCATTCTTCTTTCTTGTGCTAATATCCATTACCATTAAAACAATAGCTAGAAAAAGGTCTTAAAAGGAGTATTACCTCTGCAGTCTCTTTTCATGTGTCCAAACTTTTTACAACCATAGCATCTACCTATGAAAGGTATGATCTTCTCTCTAGGGTCTTCAATAGTAGGTTTTTTAGCATTAATCTTTGCATCAGATTTCTCTTCCTAATTCTTTGAGAATTCAGATTCATTGAAGCCAATACCTATCATATCACCTTTAGGTTTCTATCTGTCTCTTTATTCATCAATCAAATCACTACTGGTGTTAAGTTTCTCAACGTGTTTCTTTTCCTCAACAAGTTCACCTTGTATAATCTCATTAGATTTTTCCAGTTCTAGATACTTGTTCTTGTAGTTGTTAGCCTCATTCTTCATTTGTTCTAATACACTATTCAAAGTTTCTTGAATCTTCTTCTTAGAATCTTTTTGTAACTTAATCTCTTTAGTCATAGAGCCATTCTCAAGTTTCAAGGTATTAATTTCTTCTTCAAGTTGCTTCATCTGATCTGAATTGTCTTTGTCTGAATCTTCTTTTATCTGAACCACAAGATCCTGTCTCTGACTTCTGGAAAGTTCAAGCTAGTCTTTGAGTTTCTTTATAAACTTCTCAACTCTTTGCATGTTGAATGTTAATTCTCCATTCTCTTCTTTTTCTTTATCAACGTCTTCAAGTGTAGCATCAAAGTTTTCTTGCAAACTGTCCAAATCCATTATGATCTCCCTTATGCTGTTAGACTCTCTCTCCAAGGGCCAAAAGCTCTGATACCAATTGTTAGGATTAGGTAATACAAAGAGAGGGGGGGGGGGGGGAANTACCAATTGTTAGGATTAGGTAATACAAAGAGAGGGGGGGGGGGGTGAATCAGTATTACAACACTTATTAAAACTTTTCAACCAATTAAACATTAAACACATACTTGCAAAAATGAAAAGAACATAAGAAAATAACATAGTACTCATAACACCATAATTTTGTTGTCGAGGAAACCCTGGCCAAGGGAAAACCCTGGTGGGGATGGTACCAACAAGCATGCACTAAAGTATAGGGGTATGTGCAGGATCATGGTATGCCAAACTAGGCCTTAAGTGGTAATGAAAATTCAGAAAAAAGGGTTAGGAAACTTGACATAAAAAATTGGACCAATTATCAATTTTATATAAAAAAATGTGTAAGAATAGAATCTGTAGAAAATTGAATTTAGTTTCTATGTTACTATCCCTTATTTTAAAAAATATATATTCTATATGGTGATATTTCAAATTTCAATGCAGTAGTATGAAAATTTTAGGAAAAAGATAAGAAGAAGGTGTATGTATGTCCACCTTAAAAACAATCTGTTGATGGGACCTTGTGATCGAGTCTACCAATAGAGGTAAGTTGTCACTGGATATTGGGGTACTAGCCAACTCCACCTATAAAGGTTGTCTGGGCAAATGAGATTCCCTAGGCCTCCAAGCACGTGAGAGTTGGGTCTCGATAGTACGAGGCTCAGTTTGGAGATGTGACTATTTTGTTTGAGGGGGATAGCTGGTTATCTTCAATTCACCTTCTCTGGGGACTCAAGTGAGTGGGGTTTCCTGCAAGTGTACATTCATCTAACAAATAAACTTCAAAAGATACCACAAATTTAAAGATATTTCATCTACCTATAGTTATACCGAATATTCAAAACAACAACAATGCTCCAACACACTACACTAAATACCAAAGAAATATACAACCATCAATTCATTTTTATCATTAGCAAAGGAAAGGAGGTCATTAATCTACTCTAAGTACTAGAGAAAAGGACATGAAGAACACAAAGCATAAAGTACGGTTAACCCAGAAGACAGAATGCTAACAACATCATCGAGAGAACTCTTCATTCTTCATTAACATCTTTTCCAGCAAGCACTGGTGCATGGTACAATGGTGGCTCCAAGGGAGCATTTAACCACTAAAAGCTTAAAACTATGGAGCATTGAGCTCTGCAACTTAAGAACTGAGATAAACTAGATTGCTATTAACTATGGACTACAAAATCATCAATTTTGCCGACCCTTGGAATGAATTCGGACTTATTATTTATACCCATTACTTGACCTAAACCTAACCCTAACTTATTTATACTTTACAATATAATACATTATCCAATGGCCGGTACTACCTACACCACGCTACAAAAGACCTCGAGATGGAAAAGGTTTGACATGTTAGAAGAATAAGACAGGAAAGTGGAGTGCAAGAATCGGCCTTGAGAAGAGAGTCGGGAAGAAAGAGAAGAAATACGATCCTCCAGGGATTGAGTCTACATGCCTCATAAATGGGAGGGTGGCTCACTTTCTCTGATGTGCCAGGTGTAACATTGAAGCTACACCTCAGGAAGAACATCTGTCAGAAAACTTCTTGTCAAGCTAACGTGCCTAGTTGCGGTCAACCACCTTCTGACAACCTTTATTAACTACTTTGAAAGTGACAGGTCAGCTTTGGGAACCAGGACACGGGTCTCTTAAAGAATACAAAAATGTGGGATCCATAATTCTAGGATCCAGGAACTCATGTTCCACAAGAACAAATGAATACAACACATCTTCCACTGAACATCTCCAGAATTTGGAGGGCCTTATTATTCCTTATGATTTTTCCCAAGATTCCAACACTTGGCCTATGCTTTCTTTGTCTATACTTCGGATGCTACCCCACCAACTGTGGATAGCCTCCACTACATCCTCAACTTCTCCGGCCCTATTTTGGAATTCATCCACCCTCTTGGTGAGCTCGTGTGATCGGATCATTATTTTAGACAACGTAGATAGCCTGCCCTGGTCAAAATCTCTGGCAGGCGGATACAGGGACTCCATTCGTTCATCAAACTTGCTAAGGACATAGTCCTCCAGGGTACATGTGCCAGTGGTAAAGGGATAAACTTGAAATACCCTAGCCATGAATGTTTTAAATAAGCCCAAGGGATATTGAGCTGCTGTCACCTTCTCTTTCTGGGCCTTAACCATTTCCTTGTACACCTCAACCTTGAGGACATGTCTGGACTACTGGGCCTAGAGGGAATCAAATGATTCTTCTCCCAAAATTCTTGACTCTGTGGAAAATTCTTCGCTGATGTTTCAGATCTCTTCTAGCTCAACCTTCCATTTTTTGTACTTGGCTAGATCCTGCTCCCATATAATAACAGATCCTTTTGCCTAGTTGAGGAGAGAATTGACCCGGTAAAGGTCTAGGAGGGACGTAGCCAAAAATTCTCTCATTGCAGTCACTTGCTCTACTACCCACCCATCCATAGCTTGCACTTTCTTCATGATGCACAGAGAATCCAAATCGCCTTGTGTAAGCGGCAATCCAGAGGAAGGAGTTCTGGGGTGGACTTCTGACAAGGGCTGTGTCAGTTCTACCAAAAGCACGAGGAGATTGGCATTTGTTTCTCTTTCCTCTTGCAGCTTCTAGCCTTTCTTTATGTATTTGGCCTCTATTGCCTTGGTGGCCTCCTTCAGTAAATCTAGCTCACCTTGCTTCTCCCTCTTCCCCAATTCTACTTCTTCTACATTGTAGTCTTCGGGCCTTATGGGTGTTGCATCTGCATCTGCATCAAGAGGGGGTGTTGCGATGGTCACAATGGTGACACCGGCTGGGTTAGTCTAGAGAGTATGGACTACACATGATTTCTTGGGATTATTAGCCTCTATATTTCTGGCCATCATTTTGGCCAACGAGAGTGGAGTGCTTATGGTTTCCGTCGGTGCTTTTCTTTTCTTGGATTCCACCAGCCATTGGGGTGGCTAGGGTGGCTTTGCTGTCAACACCTCTTCATCAAGATTCCTTTCAAAATCTGGTGGCGTGTTCCCAAAATGTATATTATCTTCGGGCTCTTTATCCACTTCTCATTCTGGTTCCCCCTGTTCTTGTTCCTTTTCTATTTCTTATTCTCCAGAACCCTCAATGTTTTCCACCATATCAGCGTCTATTGTTGCACTATCCGAAGCCTTCTCTCTAGCCTTAATCTCTTCTATATTTTTAGGGACTTCGTCGCTCTGAGCATCAGTTGTTTCTTCACTTTCTTTATCTGGGACCTCTTGGTCTATTTGCTATTGCTACTCCTGGGCCACATTGGCTTCATCTACTGGAGCATTCTCCTCCACCAGAATATTGTCCAGAGGTGGGTGAGGTCTCTATCATAAATTTAGCAAGGCGGTCACCGTTACTACCTCACTGAAAGTGCTCTGGGGCACTTGGTCACCCAGAGTTACGAAAGGCATTTAAAGTGTGATGGTTGGAGGTACGATTGCTCCCTCAAGTCTAGGTTCTCTAACCATTAGTTTTACATTTGTCAGCTACCTTGGCATGTTCTCGGTCCCTTGGACCGGTATCCTCTCTTGCTCAGGTTCTGTTTGGATTTCTTCCCGAGTCTCTTGCTATGATGTATCCTTTTCTATAGGGGCCTCCTCTTTGTCCTAGGCTTCGATTTCTTCCACCGCATGGCCAATACCCTACTAGATCTCCAGGAGTTCCTCCACCGAGAAGGTGTCATCAAAATCATCATGCAGGGGCAAGGAGTCTCAGATATCTTCTAACTCCAGAGAGTCTAAACTTAATTCCACCGAGAGAATCGATGGCATACCGGGGATGGTGGCTGCGCTTGGTGCAGGGGTCATTGTTGTTTTCTTCTTCCTTATGAGTGAAGCCCCAGTATCCATAATTTTAGTAGACTCCATCTAAGTGAAAGTCTATCTAGTCATCATAGCTTCCAATGAGGAGGATCCTGCCGAGAAAGCAGATGCCATTGGAGTTATGGGGAGACTGGCGGATACCTGCATGCTTAGATGCTGACTGGTCATCTTTGATGACTCCATTTGTTGATGTAGGTGGGCCATCAGAAGTGTAGGAACCTAGGGAGGCACCTTGGGAATTGGGGCACCCTCCTTCCCTTTCCATTTGCTTGTGCTTGCTTCAGTGGCCACGGAAAATGAAGAAGGTCCATCGTCAGCTGAAGAGGGAATGGTCTTCTTGACCATTGATTTCTTTCAGGTGGTCTTAGGACACACCTGGGAGAAGTACTGGTGACTTGAATCCAAAATGGGGTGGCTTACCCCTTCAAACATTAGATCCTTCAGGATAGCCCAGTCCACTGGAGGAAGATCCTATTTGTCCAACCCTTGTCCTTTGTATGCTGGATCCTCCAGCGGCCCATCATCCTTAAATCCCTTTGGGAAGGTTTGAATGTCTAGTGCTTTCATGATCCCTTTGATCATCCTTGTATTTTTTCATGCCTGGAGATCAAAACCATCTTGGTAGTCTACCCAAAAGTCTTCAATATCCACTTCATGAGGCTTAGACGCCGGAGGTAGTGTAGTGGCAATCTTGCCGCAGGGGTCATAATTTTTTCGGGTGTGGTTGAATTCTACCAGCCCAAGGTTTTTCAATTCATTGTCTGTCTCCATGGCTGCAACGAGGCTACATGTGTAATTCCCACAAGAGAAAGGGAATGGGATGTTGACAACCTTGTTCAATGTGAAGAAGGTGTGTAGATCCATCATCTTCTTGCAAAACTCCAAGAGAATAATTCTATCCCTGTAATACCAGGGAAGAAGATAGGGCTTCCCATTTAATCCTATCACCCTAATGTATGTGTGATGCCAAAACTAAATAGAATACTGACCATAGGAGCTGACCAGAGTCATCGCCACCTATGAGAGGTGGTACCCAAAATCCCAAGTAAGTATTAAAATGTTGTTGTAAACAAAAGCATCATTTCCCCTGTAGAAATTTTGGAGACTAAGTTCCCACTGCAACTAGGGATAATGATCCCATGGTATGACTTGTCCTGGCCCATTTCCAAGTTCTCCAACTATTTCCAAACCTGGAAAATCTAGTCTTTGTTGTGCTAATGCCCATAGAACATATGAAGTCATATAAAACTAAGAGGTATGGGCGATGGTCCTCATCTATGTATCCACATGGTTGGCTATGATAGTCACCCAGTTGAAGGTCCTGCTGTGTGTGGTGATGCAGTATAGGAAATAATACATCCATGCCAAGAATTCCTAGGTGTGGGGCCATCCAAAGATCCAGCATAAAAATATGATGCCCGCTTGAATGGGCTCCTTGAAATCCCTGTGGGGAATTTCCAACTTCATTCTTTTGTGGTCTCACTTTGGAGACTTCAGCCATTGACTGTTGAGGTATTGTTGGGAAATGACTTTGGCCTCGCTGAACTCCTTCAGTGAGTCGACTCAGGTGATGATAGAGGACCCTTTGAATTGAGGAATCCCCAACCCAGAAGCAAAGGTTGGAGCATCCAAGGTGACGATGGTGGTGGATTATTGTAGCGGCCGGGGATCCGAAAGTAGGATTGTGCGAGTAGGTGCATTGTATAGTATTTCCAACTGCTTTATCAATTTTGGTGACTACACCAAACATGGGAAGTTTGCAGCCTTTATGATGCCAGATGCGGCCAAGCAAGTGGATACCTTGTCCCCTTCAGCCTTTAACCTGTAAATGGTCTGGATTAGACCCTGTAATTCAGCCCAAGTTTTGGGGTCCATATATGTTATTTCTTGGACTTTCGAGTCCACCTTGGACCCTACAATAGCTCCCCCCTTTGGATATTTGGAGGTAAGGGGCAGCTTTGCTAGCATTCTTTTCATCTTTGTCTTTGTAGCTGCCGGGTAGAAGTTTTAGGTAGTTCCAGACTATCAGGAGGGGTAAAATCGTCAGACATCTTGGATCAATCTATCCGCAACCTGCAAGACTGGAAAACCATTAGGACATATAAACATTAATTTATAACTTTGGGAGATCCTTCACCAAACCGCACCTATCAAACAATGTTAGTACATACATCAAGAGTTTCAGAGCATCTAGAATGAACATGACTAAGCATTCCAGAGTGTGTTAACAAGGCAGAAGGAGGAAGTGAAAGACAAAGTTTTGCTGGAGGTCCAGAGTTTGGACAAACTAGCCATTGCCAATTTGACTAGCAAAAGGCTGTACTTTGGTCGATGTGTAACAATACGTGGTAGGATGATAGGTGGTGTTAAGATATTTATGACAACAAGTGAGCTGACATGGGGGAATTAAATGCCTGATGGGACATGGTTTGAATGCCCACTCATGGGAAATTAATCCCTCCTTTATGGTGATGAGATGGAGGAGAGAGAAAGTTGCCATTGCTTGAACTAGTGAGGTGCTAAGTTCAAACCATGGAGGCTCCATCTCGACAATCTTGACCTTGTAAGGCATGAAAAATCATGAAGAACTCATGAGCTTGGATGGATATATAGAACATATACATGCACAAAAATGTACAGAGGGCCGAGGGATGAAACAAATATACATAAAATATATAGAAATATACATCATTTATAGACTAAAAAACACTAACGTAGGCACAGACACTACCCTAAAAAAATATACAAAATGTACACTAACCTACAGCTACGCAGAGGGCGAACAACCCTCTAGTAGAGCAAACCCACCAACGGGTGGTAGACCAGAAATAGAAAACACAAAAGAAACATGACCCAAACTAGAACAAAACAAAAACCAAAAAACCAAAAGCAAACAAATGAAAGCAGGAACCATAAGGCCTACCTGGAAATATGAAGAATGGTAAAGAGATGGCACTAGGACTACTCTGCAACAACTTTAACCTCCAATGATCATGAACAACCATCAAAAATAAACTCGTAGTTATCCACTAAGCTCAGAGTAATTCACACTTAAATGCACTCAAATCACCAAGGAATCTCTCTAAAAAGATCTAAGTGTTTTAATCACGGTAACTGTGAAAGTGACATGTAATTTCTATTTATACCCAAGGTAAAAAGCAAGTTACCTTCTCTTCGCAAAATCCAGAACAAGCAGACCTCCGGACTCTGGTCCTAGGGATTTTGCGCGACCATCTCTTCTTACGAAAAGAAGACATCGTGGTGGAGAATCCCAGAGTCCAGAATCTGGCTCTGGAAAGAACAACCAACTCTAGGACCGGGTCCCGGGGACACGAAAGACAAAAGCAAGAGAAAAAAAACCTTGCGGGAAAGAAAACCTAGAGGACAAACAAGGGAAAGAAAAGGAAAACAAGGCAAGAGCCAAAGTGAAAAAGGGGACCCAATATTTTGCACACAAAATGTAGGGATGGGTATGCAGGGCATAACAAATGGTGACTATCTGGGATGAATGCCTTGTGCATTCAAGAACCGTAGAATCTTTGGTTAGCAAAATTGAAACCAATCATTACTCAGAGCATCTTGTTTGCAAGGCTTGAAGCATTTGAGAAAATCTGGCTCGTACATGATTCAATCCTTGGTCTTTCGTCAGTTGTGAAGTGTGTGCTTTTGAAGAAAATCAAGTCGATGACCTCTGGGAGAAGCAGAGAAGAGGCACTGAATGCACCGATCCAAAGTCGTCAAGTTTGCTCGTTCCTCCCAGATACTAGATTTTTCATCCCACCTTTTCTTTCTTTATTGTTTTATTCTTTTCTAGATGGGAGGGTGGTACTCCTTTCACCATTAGGCTCAAGCTTAGCTTAATTCAACAGTAGTACTTCTTTCAACCTTCCATCCACCTTAGTTTGTTAAATGGGGAAGAAAACTCCAGACCTAGGAATAATTCTAATAGTTTAGACTTAGGCCAACAAACCAGTGTGACTGATCTACCCTCACTGTGTCTGATTACTTGTTCCTTTTAATTTTGATTTGATTGATTAACAGATTTTTGGGGATAAATCTTATGAAGACTACTCATAGCTGGTTACCAAACTCACAAAATAACTCTGGAGGCTGGACCAATTCCACCATGCTAACAATAGATTCTGAATTCAATATAAAATGTGGAAGGTGTCATCCCAGAGACTAGATGTTATGCTAAGCATACCCGCCTACAAAGGGGGGGAGTAAAACACTGGAAACCTAGGAAGAAAAAACAAAACAAAAGCAAAACCAAAGGGGGCGGTCTTGGAGGACAGCTAGCAAAAATATTTACAAGACAAGGCACCCCAAACGGGGCACCCGGAGAGAAATATCTACAAGCAAGAAAATTTACATATAATACAACTCTGGACAAATCTGCCTCATTCAAAGTAATGTTTGAGAAACTTTCCATTGACAGGTAGTGGGATGGGTTCTCTGGTCATGGTATTGAGGTAGTAGGTATTTTCCCTGTAGATCTTTGAGATCAAATATGGTCCGAGCCAGAGCCATTGGAATTTGGTGTGCTTTCCTTTCTTTTCTCAAGCTTTGTCTCACAAGAGGACCAAGTCTGAAATCTGAAAAACCTTATATTGGGCTCTTCAGTCAAACCATCATTTTACCACTGCTTGGTGGCACACAAAATGTTCAAGGGCTGTGTCCCTTTGTTCCTCCATTTGCACCAGATTTAGGAGCCAAACCTCCATAATGTTATCCAAGTTGCCAAATTCCTTAATAAATTGCAAAACTTGGATCTGTAAGTTAATTGGAAACACTAGGTTCTAGCTGTAAACCAGATGGAATGGGGATGTCCCTAGGGTGGCCTTAATGCAAATATGATTTTCCCAAAGAGAGAATCTCAACTTTTGGTACCAATCCCAGGGATTATGTTCTAATAGGTGTTTGATCACTTCAAGCAAATTTTTTTTGGTTGATTCAACAACACCATTCCCCTAGGGGTAATAGTTGCTAGAGAAATTCAGAGTGTTCTTCTGGTCATAGGTCCACTCAAGTAGCTGTACTGAAGAAAATGCCAGACCATTGTCACACAATATAGAAAAAGACATTCTAAATCTTGTGATGATGTTTTCTTCCAAGAATTTGATAACTACGTCCGCCGTGTTTTTTTTACAAGGAATGGCTTCAGACCACCGGGTGCAGTAATCGGTAGCAGTTAGGATGTATCAGTGGTTGGCAGATGAGTTGGGGTTAATTTCCCCAATAAAGTCAAATGCCCATTTGGCAAATGGTCTATCTTCGAAAACTTGCTGCAAAGGCATGGCTGGGTTCCGCTCACGATGTGCCGCGGTTTGACACGTATGACACTTTTAGATGTGAGTGTAGACGTATTTAAAGATACAGGGCCAATAGTATTTGGACCAAAGGATTTGATGGGTAGTGGTTTTAGCTGAGCCATGCCCAGTTCCAAACTGCTCGTGAAATTCCTCAATTATTTTTGTAGCTTGAACACTGTCGATGCACTGAAGGTACACTCCCTCATGATTCCTAAAAAAAAGTGTGGAGTTTTTGATCATGAAGTGCATGCTTTTCAACCGTAGGGCATGACATTTTTTTGGAGGCAATCCCTCCAGGCATCGATTATTTAACAACAGGTACACCAGATCTATGTACCATGGATCCCGAGTGATGGACTCCACCGTATATGTTTGGAATTTGATGTGGGGAGTTTCTTCTGCCATCTCTCTAATTAGTCCCTGGCCTCGGATTATTTTCATGGGTTGCATTTCTTGGTCATATTCCTAGAGGATGGCCATCCATTTCCCCTGTCTTTCACCCAATTCACTCTACACCAGCAGAGATTTCACCGCTTGGTCCAGGATGATAGCATGAATCTTGCTCCGGAGAATGTAATGCCAGAATTTCTTCATGGCGTGAAGAAGAGAAAAGGCCTACTTTTCCAAGGATGAATACCAGACTTTGGAATTCTTGAAGGGGGAGCTTATGAAAGCTATTGATCATTCTTCCCCTTTGAGCTTTTGGGTCAACACTACCGTGGCAGAATGTGGCGAAGCAAAGGAATAAATGTAGAAACGGAGGGAGTAGTCCGGACTAGCCAGAGCTGGTGCCTCTGTTATCATTTTCTTGATTTGGGCAAATGCCTACTTTAATTTAGGACTCCACTCAATTTTGGTATCTTTCTTCATCATTTTGTTGAGTTGCTTTACTATCTCAACAAATCCAGTGATGAACTGCCAGACAAAATTGATCTTTCCAAAGAAAGACCTCATTTCCTTCTTCCTTCCAGGCATTTGTAGGTTTAGCAGT
Organism: Thuja plicata; assembly: GCA_018584345.1. Taxonomy (NCBI): domain Eukaryota; kingdom Viridiplantae; phylum Streptophyta; class Pinopsida; order Cupressales; family Cupressaceae; genus Thuja; species Thuja plicata. The sequence continues at coordinate 64,678 of MU223332.1, forward strand.
GCTTCAACTCTCTCAGGGTCAATGGATATACCCTTCTCAGAGACAATATGCCCGAGCAACTTCCCTTCAGTGACCTTGAATATGCATTTCTTAGGGTTGAGCGATATTCCATACCAGTGACATCACTCACAAATTTGGGCGAGGTGGGTGGAATGATCATGCCTGTCCCAGGAAAAGATGGTCAAATCATCCATGTAGATGATTATGCACCTATTCATAAGGCCCTCGAATTCAATTTCCATGGCCTTATGAAATGTAGCCCATGCATTAATCAAGCCAAAGGGAATTCTTCGGTAGGCAAACATTTCCCACTTGGTGGTGAATGTCATTTTGTCTCTATCCTCATATTTAACCATGAATTGGTTATATTTGGAGTACATGTCCAAGAAAGACATCATTTGGGACCCATTCACTATTTGCAACACCTTATCCAACAAGGAGAGAGGGTGATTATATTTCTTGGAGGCCTTGTTCATATTTCAGAAATCCACGCAAAGGCGAATCTCGCCACTTTTCTTCCTTATAGGGACTAGATTGGAAACCCACGTAGTATGCCAAATTTGAAAGATTATCTGGGCTGACAATAATTTCTAAACCTCCTAGTGAATTAGGGGCTTGATTAGTGGGTTGACCGGTTTCTACTTTTGTTGAAAAGGCTTAGCATCAGGTTTGAGTGAGATGGTATGAGTCATAATGGATGTGTCATATGTCTTCATATCCTCATACCCCCATGCGATCACGTCTATGTATTCTTGGAGGACCATGAGAATCTTCTCCTTCTCCTCAGGGGAGAAGGAGGTGCCGATGTGTATCACCTTGTCTTCACTAGGCTGGCCGATGTTCACTTTCTCAAATTTTCCTCCCTTAGAGGAGGATGATATCTTTTCCTGGCCCTGAGGGCCTGAGTCGAAGATTTGTTCAAGTGCAACCATCCCCTTGGGAATGGTGTTGGTTGGCAGGTCCATGATCCCATTATCTTCATCACCCTACCTAGTGTCATCATCATCCTTTTCTTCCACTATCTGGTTTTCAAAGACACCAACATTGGTCATGAAGGCTAGGATATGCTGATTGTCCTCAAAGACCTGAAAATGGGTGATGTTATCTAGAATGGACAGGGTGGGGATCATCTCAATAGAACATTTCTAGATTCGTGAGCCTGACATGGGCTCAAGTGTACTAGAAAAAATAGAAAGGGCATCCGGGACATAGTTCTGTCTCTGGGGAATAAGATCAATGTCAAAGGAATCAAAATATTCAATAAGGCTCCATGCCCTATTACAGTATGCAACTAGCCTCTTATCGTGATAGGTGTACTGACTTTGGACCTGTTTAACAATCAACTCTGAATCACCCAGGGCCCGGAGGTGAGTGATTCCTTTCCTTAGTGCAAATAGGAGTCCAAGGACCAAGGCCTCATACTCTATGACATTGTTCGTGTAGATGAACTACAGCCTATAGGATGTGAGGAAGGATTTTCCCTATGGGTTGATTATCTCCACTCCGGCCCCAAAACCCTACTTGGATCGGGACCCATCAAAATTAAGGGTCCACAAGTCGTCATTTGTTGTCTGGGGCTGGGAAGATGAAGTGGTCTTTGGATTATTTTTGGGAGACTTGCGAGGAGTTTCCTTCGGTGCTGGTGGCATGTGGGTGAAGTTTACCTCTAGATAGACTTCTGGTTGGGATTCCTAGAAAAATAGTGTCGTAGAGGCACCGCCAGGAGAAGTATTGAGTCCTGGAGAATTGGTTGTGTGTTCTTTCCTCTAGAGGGCATCAATGTGCCAGGTGGCAGCGGCAAGGTAGGGCTCACACTCCAGCATTGAATGTTTCTAGTAATGTACCTGACACCAAGTGCTAGACAAGAGTGTGGTGGGGGTCGCTATGGCACCTTGAGAGTTAACCTCAACCCTTAACTTTTCTTCCAGGTCCTCTATTCTCTACATAACTATGGGATCCTCCCTGGGGGTGAAATCAAATGTTAAGATGTCAAGAGGTTGGTACACCCTGGGGTAAGTCTCAGAGAATAATAACTCATTTACCCAACCAACTTTAGTGAGGGCCTGCTTCATTTAGGGTTCACTCTCAACCCAAATTTTGTTAGATTCTCCTTCTCATGGGAGCCACAAGTGGGAGAAATCAGTCAAAAAGTAGCCATTCAGGGACTTAGACCAATTCTGACTTAACAACATCCCATAAGTCTCTGGGATGTCCACTACTTGGATGTCAATTATGTTGGCTATCCTGGGGTCCTAGATAAGTTGAATCTAGACATTCTTTAGTTCACTCACCATTTTCACAATAGTTTTATCTAGCTAGATTATTGCACCATTAGATGGGGTCATTCAGAATCCAAGCTTCTAGCATATGGATAGGGGCATGATGTTGCCCGAAGCCCCATAATCTACTAGGAAGTTGTGTATGTTTTTACCCTGTATGTTTAGGCCTAGTAGGAAGGGAGGATCTTCAGTATTTCCTCAGAAGACGGCCGCGTTGGCGTCCTCAAAAGAGACAGTCTTGTGTGGGCGACTGACGACTTTCAGGTTTCCCAAGAGCTTCAGAAGGGACTTATTCTGCTTGGGACAATTTAGTAAAACCTCCATCAAGGTCATGGAGGTGGTGGTTTTTTCTAATGCCTTCATGATATCAAACCTTCCTCCTGGGAATTGGTGGCTTTCCTTGGCCAGGTCCTTTGCTTGGTTAGAGCTAGAACCTTTTGGAGGGACAGACCAGTCGGTTGTATTGTCCCAGGGAGGAGTGTTCTTAGGAGGTGTTGGCGTGTAAACTGGTCCTTTACCAACCTAGCTTCGAGTGTTGTAGGGAGCACTTGGGTTGGTGAAGGCATTGGGCTTGAAGGTCAGAATTGACTCGTCAAAGAACCCCTGTAGTTCAGATTCTTATTTGTCTTCACTGGCGGTCCCAAAGAAGATGGTCTCATAGGTGAATACACCGTGAGTGGGCTCTTACACAGGAGGTTATGGGGGAGTAAAATCAGATGCTTATTGTCTATCTAGCTGGGAAATCATGATGACTTGCTCTAGTGTGGCACAATTTACCTCATTGTGGGAGCTTGTGTCATGCAATCTACACCAGTTGGTCATGGACTAGAAGTCTGTGACTGGCGTGAAATGGGACGGTCCTGCGTTACCCTGATTGGTGTTTTGGTTCAGAGGTGGACCTCTGGTATTGGCGTTGTTATTCCATTGCTGTTGGTTGGGCCAAGGCCCATTGTTGAAATTTCTTCCTCTAATATTATTGTTTCGTTGGCCGGAGAAAATATTCCCTCTCTGGGAATTGGAATTCTGGGGTGCATAGGACCCCGCCTTTAGTTGATCCATGTCCATAGTCAGCATGGACAACATTCGCCAGAGGGATTCAACCTCAATGATCAACTAGGTATTTGCGTCATAGTGTGACGACTGTTGCTGTTGGTTCCCTGGGAAAGTGGCAGCGTTCACCAGAGTCAAGGGAAGAAATCCTCCAGCCGTAGATGACTGGAAGAAAGGCACTCTAGATGGTTGTGTCTATGGTTGTTGTGTTTTTTGTGGCTGGTTCCAGGGAAAAGATTCTAGACTCAGTATTGTATTGGTTTGTGATGGATATATGTACCGGGCCTGCTGGTCTATCGACGGTGGCAAGGGATTCATAGTCATCGTGGGGGCACCCATTGCCAGATTGGGGTTATATCCCCAAGCGTAAGAGGTCCCATCAGGGATCATGTTGAATGTTGTGCTATGTCCAATCCCACCCAGGGATTTGTTGAGACCACGAGACATCTCTAAGGCTAGGTTGTAAACCTTTGCCAAAGTGTCCCAGTCACCCGAGGTGGTAGTTCTCCAAAGGAGAGTGGCAATGAAGGGGTCCATCATGTTGAGATAGGTCTGAATAGTCACTTCCATGGATGGGATGAAAGGACCAGTGCACCACTTCAAGGCGTATTAGAAATGGTGATTTAATGCTACAAGGGGTTCATTTGGTTCCTTCCTGATAGAAATGAACTGGCTGTGGGACCATGCTGGGTCCACATGTACACAGAAGGAAGCTAGGAAGGCATCCTCCATGTCTTGCCAACTGTTGATGGAGTTGGTGGGAAAGTTTAGGTACCAGTTCAGTTTGTTCTATCCCAAGGATAGATGGAACATCTGGGTCACAACATCTTGATGTTGGATCTGGTGTTTGTTCATGACATCTTTGTATTCCTGCAGATGCTCTTTTGCGGTGTGTGAGCCTAAGTGCTCATATCAGGGACAAATCTTTTCTGGGTGTGAAGGTAAATCATTGGCTACACCCAAAAAAGTTCCCATTGGGGACCTGATGTTTCCAAAATATGCAGCCATTGGGGGAGTTGGATTTTGACTTGGTTGAGCACTAGTTCCTGGGATCATCTGGGGGACTTGGGTATTTTGTGGTATGCTAGATCCCCAGACAATGGTGGTTGACTTAACTTTTGGGGTCCATTTCTTTTGAGTGGGAGGCTCAAGTTTGAAAAACCATCTGGGATTGGGAGTTGATCTAAGGACTCTTTTGAATCTTGCTGGTGAAACTGATCCAATCCCATTGAAGGCTTGGCTCCTAAAACTATGGCTTGGGGAATCCTCAGGTGGTGTAAAATCTAAATATTCAGAGGGGGATGAGTTCATGCCCTCCTTCTAGCGCTAGTTTCTGTTGACGGGACCTTGTGACCAGGTCTGCCAATAGAGATAATTTGTCACCGGATGTTGAGGTACTGGCCAACTCCACTTGTAAAGTTTTTTTGGGGAAATGAGATTCCCTGGGCCTCCAAGCACATAAGAGTCGAGTCTCGACAGTACGGGGATCGATTGGGATATGTGACTATTTTGTTTGAGGGGAATAGCTGGTTATCTTCAACTAGTCTTCTCTGGGGACTCAAGTGAGTGGGGTTTCTTGCAAGCGTACATTCATCTAACAAATAAAATTCAAAATATATCATAGAGTTAGAGAGATTTCATCTACCTATAGTTATACCAAATATTGAAAACATCAACAATGCTACAACACACTACACTAAATACTGAAGAAATATACAACCATCAGTTCATATTTTATCAGTAGAAAAGGAAAGGAGGTCATTAATCTACTCTAAGTACCAGAGCAAAGGACATAAAGAACACAAAGCATAAAATACCGTTAACTCAGAAGACAAAATACTAACAACATCATCAATAGAGCTCTTCCTTCTTCATTAACATATTTTCCAGCAAGCACTGGCGCATGGTACAATGGTGGCTCCAAGGGAGCATTTAACCACTGAAAGCTTAAAATTATGGAGAATTGAGCTTTGCAACTTAACAACTGATAAAAACTAGATTGCTATTAACTATGGACTGCAAAATCATCAATTTTTCCAACCATTGGAATGAGGTTGGACTTATTATTTATACCCATTACTTGACCTAAACCTAACCCTAACTTATTTACACTTTATAATATAATACATTATTCGATGGTCGGTACTACATGCACCAAGCTACAAAAGACCTCAAGACAGAAAAAGTCTGACATGTCAAAAGAATAAGACAGGAAAGCAGAGTGGAAGAATCGGCCTTGAGAAGAGAGCCAGGAAGAAAGAGAAGAAATCTGATCCCCCGGGGATTGAGACTGCATGCCTCATAAATGGGAGGGTGGCTCACTATCTTCAATGTGCCAGGTGTAACGTTGAAGTGGCACCTCTGGAAGAACATCTATCAAAAAATCTCTTGTCAAGCCGACGTGCCTAGTTGCGGTCACCCACCTTCTGACAACCTTTATTAACTGCTTTGAAAGCGATTGATTGACTTTGGGAACAGGGACATGGCTCTCTTAAAGAATACAAAAATGTGGAATCCAAAATTATATGATCTGGGAACTCACATTTCAAAATAATAAATGAATACAACACATCTTTTGCTAAACATCTCTAGAATCTGGAGGGCCTTATTGCTCCTTACGATTTTTCCCAAGCTTCCAACACTTGGCCTATACTTTCTTCATCTATACTCCTGATGCTATCCCACCGACTATGGACAACCACCACTACTTCCTCAACTTCTCCAGCCCCATTCCAGAATTCATCCACCATCTTGATGGCATTGTGTGATCGGATCATTGTTTTAGACAACCTAGATAGCCTGCCCTGGTCAAAATCTCTGGCAGGCAGATACAGGGACTCCATTCATTCATCGAACTTGCTGAGGACATAGTCCTCTATGGTACATGTGCTAGTGGTAAAGGGATCAACTTGCGATACCCCAGCCATGAATGTTTTAAATAAGCCCAAGGGATACTATATCACCTTCTCTTTCAGGGCCTTAACCATTTCCTTGCACACCTCAATCTTGAGGACAAGTTTGGAGTACTTGGTCTGGAGGGATTCAAATGATTCTTCTCCCAAAATTCCAGACTCTATGGCGATTTCTTTGCCGATGTTTTGGATCTCTTCTATCCCAGCCTTCAATTTTTCGTACTTGGCTAGATCCTACTCCCATATAATAGTGGAGCCTTTTGCCTAGTTGAGGAGAGAACTAACCCGGTAAAGGTCTGGGAGGGATGCTGCCAAAAATTATCTCATTGTGGTCACCTGCTCAACTGCCCACCCATCCATAGCTTGCGCTTTCTTTTTCATGATGCGTAGAGAATCCACATCGCCCTGTACAAGTGGCAATCCAGAGGAAGGATTTTCGGGGTGGACTTCTGACAAGGGCTGTGTCAGTTCTACCAGAAGCGTGAGGAGATTGGCATTTGTTTCTCTTTCCTCTTGTAGCTTCTAGCCTTGCTTTATGTATCTAGCCTCTATTTCCTTGGTGGCCTCCTTCAGTAAATCCAGCTCACCTTGCTTGTCCCTCTTCCCCAATTCTACTTATGCTACATTGTAGTCTTCAAGCCTTATGACCGCTGCATCTGCATCAAGAGGGGGTGTTGCGATGGTCGCAATGGTGACACTAGCTGGGTTAGTCCTGAGAGTATGGACTACCCATGCTTTCTTGAGCTTCTTAGCCTCTGTATTTCTGGCCATCATTTCGGCCAATGAGAGTGGAGCGCTTATGGTTTCCATTGACACTTTTGATCTTTTCTTGGATTCCACTAGCCAGTGGGGCGGCAGGGGCGGCTTTTCTTTCAACACCTATTCATCAAGATTCATTTCAAAATCTGGTGGTGCATTTCCAGAATGCACATTATCTTTGATCTCTTTATCCACTTCTCATTCCAGTTCCCCCTATTCTTGTTCCTTTTCTATTTCCTGTTCTCTGGAACCCTCAATGTTTTCTGCCATATCGACGTCTTTTTTTGCACTATCTAGAGCCTTCTCTCTAGCCTCAATCTCTTCTATATTTTTAGGGACTTCATCCCTTCGAGTGTCAGCTGTTTCTTCACTTTCTTTATCCAGGACCTCTTGGTCCATTTGCTGCTGCTGCTTGTGGGCCACATTAGCTTCATCTACTGGAGCGTTCTCCTCCATTGGAATATCCTCCAGAGGTAGGTGAGGTCTCTGGCCAAAATTCAGCAAGGCGGCCACCGTTAATACCTCACTGAAAGTGCTCCCTGACACTTGGTCACCTGAAGTTACCAAAGGCGTTTGAAGTATGATGGTTGGAGGTATGGTTGTTCCCTCAGGTCTAGGTTCTCTAACCATCATTTGTACATTTTTGGGCTACCTTGGCGTGTTCTTGGTCCCTTGGACCGGTATCCTCTCTTGCTTAGGTTCTATTTGGATTTCTTTCCGAGCCTCTTGCTCTGATGTATCCTTTTCTATGGGAATTTCCTTTTCTATAAGTGCCTCCTCTTTGTCCTAGGCTATGATTTCTTCCACCACATGGCCAATACCCTGCTGGATCTCCAAGAGTTCCTCCGCTGAGAAGGTGTCATCAAAATTGTCATGTAGGGGTGAGGAGTCCAAGATATCTTCTAACTCTGGAGAGTCTGAACTTAATTCTACCTGGGCCATCAACAACATGTCGGGGATGGTGGCTGCGCTTGGTGCAGGGGTCATTGTTGTTTTCTTCTTCCTTATGAGTGAAGCCCCGATATCCAAAATGTTAGTATACTTCGCATCAGCGAAATTCTGTTTGGTCATCATAGCTGCCAACAAGGAGGATACCGCGGAGCGAGTAGAGGCCATTGGAGTTATGGGGAGACTGGTAGATACCTTCATGCTTAGTTACTGACTGGTTAGCTTTGCCAACTCTATTTGTTGATGTAGGTGGGCCATCAGAAGTGTAGGAACCTGGGAAGGCACCTTGGGAACTGGGGCATCCTCCTTCCCTTTCCCTTTGCTCGTGCTTTCTTCAGTGGCCATGGCGGATGAAGAAGGTCCAGCGCAAGCTGAAGAGGGAATGGTCTTCTTGACCATTGATTTCTTTTGGGTGCTCTTAGGACACACCCAGGCAAAATACTGGTGACTTGCCTCCAAAATGGGGTGGCTTACACTTCAATCGTTAGATCCTCTGGGATGGCCCAATCCACTGGAGGAAGATCCTGTTTGTCCAACCCTTGTCCTTTGTATGCTGGATCCTCGAGCGGCCTATCATCCTTAAATCACTTCAGGAAGGTCCAGATGTCCAGCGCTTTCATGATGTCTTTGCTCATCCTTGTATTTTGTCAGGCCCAAAGATCAAAACTGTCCTGGCAGTCCACCCAGAAGTCTTCAATATCCACTTCCTGAGGCTCAGACACCCGAGGTAGTGCTGTGGAAATCTTTCCGTGGGGATCATAATTTTTTCGGGCATGGTTGAATTCTACCAACCCCAAGCTTTTCAATTCATTGTCTACCTCCTGGGCTACAGCAAGGCTGCATGTGTAATTCCCATAAGAGAAAGGGAATGGGATGTTGACAACCTTCTTCAATGTGAAGAAGGCGTGGAGATCCATCATCTGCCTACAAAACTCCAAGAGAATAATTCTATCCCCACAATACTGGGGAAGAAGATAGGGCTTCCCATTGAATCCTGTCACCCTAATGTAGGTGTGATGCTGAAAGTGAATAAAATACTGGCCGTAGGAGCTAACCAGAGTCATTGCCGCCTGTGAGAGGTGGTACCCAGAATCTAGAGTAAGTGTTAAAATGTTGTTGTAAATGAAAACATCATTTACTCGACATAAATTTTGGAAAATAAGTTCCCACTACAACTGGGGATAATGATCCCACGGTGTGACTTGTCCTGGACCATTTCCAACTTCTCCAACTATTCCCAAACCTAGAAATGCTGGTCTTTGTTGTGCTAATGCCCATAACACATATGAAGTCATATAAAACTAAGAGGTCTGGGTGACGGTCCTCATCTGTGTATCCACATGGTTGGCTATGATAGCCGCCTAGTAGAAGGTCTTGTTATGTGTGGTGATGTAGTATAGGAAATAATACATCCACGCTGAGAATTCCTAGGCATGGGGCCATTCGAAGATCCTACATAAAAATATGATGCCCTCTTGAATGGGCTCCTTGAAATCCCCATGGGGATTTTCCAACTTCATTATTTTGTGGTCTTGCTTTGGAGACTTTCACCACTAACTATTGAGGTGTTGTCAAGAAATGAATTTGGCCACGCCAAACTCCTTCAGTGAGTAGACCTGAGTTACGACAACGGACCCTTTGAAGTGAGGAATCCCCAACTCAGAAGCAAAGGTTGGAGCATCTAAGGTGACGATGGTGGGGGGGGTATTGTAGCGGCTAGGGATCCAGAAGTAGGACCGTGCGAGTAGGTGCATTGTATAGTATTGCCAACTTCTTTATTAATTCTGGTGACTACACCGAACATGGAAATTTTGTAGCCTTTATGATGTCAGAGGCAGCCAAGCAAGTGGCTACCTTGTCCCCTTCGACCATTAACCTATAAATGGTTTGGATTAGACCCCGAAATTTATCCCATGTTTTGGGGTCTATATCTATTATTTCCTGGACTTTGGAGTCCACCTTGGACCCCGTAATAGCTCCCTCCTTTGGATATTTGGAGGTAAGGGGCAGCTTTGCCAACATTCTTTCCATCTTTGACTTTGTAGCTACCCGGGTAGAAGTGCTAGGTAGTTCCAGACTATCAGGAGGGGCAAAATCAGCAGACATCTTGGATCAATCTATCTGCAACCTGCAAGACTGGAAAACCGTCAGGACATAAATAAACATTAAGTTATAACTCTGGGAGATTCTTCACCAACCCGCACCTGTCAAACAACATTAGTATATACATCAAGAGTTCTGGAGTATCTAGAATGAACATGACTAAGCATTCTAGAGCATGTTAACAAGGCAATAGGAGGAAGTGAAAGACAAGGTTTTGCTGGAGGTTTGGAGTCCAGACAAACTAGCTGTTGCCAATTTGACTAGAAAAAGGTCATACTTTGGTCAACATGTAACGAAACGTGGTAGGATGACAGGCGACATTAAGATATTTATGGTGACAAGTGGGCTGAAATGGGGGAATTAAATGCCAGATGGGACATGGTTTGAATTCCCACTCATGTGAAATTAATCCTGCCATTATGGTGATGAGATGGAGGAGAGAGAAAGTTGCCATGGCTTGAACCAGTGAGGCACCGAGTTCGAACTGTGGCGACTCCATCTTGACAATCTTGACCTTGTAAGGCATGACAAAGCATGAAGAAATCACGAGCTTGGAAGGATATATAGAACATATACATGCATGAAAATGTATAGAGGGCCAAGGGCCAAAATAGATATACATAAAATATACAGAAATATACATCATTTACAAACTAAACAATACTAACGTAGGCACAGACGCTACCCTAAAACAATATACAAAATGTACTCTAACCTACAGCTACACAGAGGGCACAGAACCCTCTGGCAGAGCCAACCCACCAACGGGTGGCAGATCAAAAACATAAAACATGAAAGAAACATGACCCAAACCAGAACAAAACAAAAACCAAAAAACCAGAAGCAAAAAAACAAAAGCAGGAACCAGAAGGCCTACCTGGAAATCTAAATAATGACAAAGAGATGGAACTAGGACCGTTCTCTAATAGCTTTAACCTCTAATGATCACAAACAACCACCAAAAATCAACTCGTAGTTATCCACTAAGCTTAGAGTAATTCGCACTTAATTGCACTCAAATCGCCAAGGAATCACTTTGAAAATCTCTAAGTGTTTTAATCGTGGTAACTATGAAAGTGACATGTAATTTTTATTTATACCCAAGGTAAAAAGAAAGCTACCTTCTCTCCACAAGCTCTAGAACAAGCAGACTTCCAGACTCTGGGCCCAGGGATTCTGCATGACCATGTCTTCTTACGAAAAGAAGACATCATGGCGGAGAATCCCGGAGTCCAGAATTTGGCTCTAGAAAGAACAACCAACTCCGGGACCGGGTCCTAGAGACACAAAAGAAAAAAGCAAGAGAAAAAAAATATCACAAGAAAGAAAACCTGAAGGAGAAACAAGGGAAAGACAAGGAAAACAAGGTAAGAGCTAAAGCGAAAAATGGGACCTAACATTTTGCACACAAAATGTAGGGACGGGTATGCAGGGCATAACACAATCAAATGATAATATTTTTTTACATGATTCTAGATATAAGTAGTAGACTCATGTTCGGATGTGACACATATTTTTATGTAATTTTTTTCCAAGTAAATAATTAATTATGATTTATCTACTACAACTTTTCCAGAATATAAAAAATCTCGTGTCTGACCACCTTAACTTAGTTTAAAATTTATCAAATTGAATTTTTTTTAGTTTTTAATTGTAGTAGGAAAAATATAGAATGTGACTCATATTTTGGATTTCAAAAATGTTATACAGTTTGAAAGTTATAGCTATTTTTCAATCAGTCTATCTATCAGGACTAAAAAGATAAGAAGTAGGTGTATGTCTGACCACCTTAAACACAATCAAATGATAATATTTTTTTACAAGATTCTAGATATAAGTAATAGATTAATTTTTGGATGTGACGCATAGTTTTTTGTAATTTTTTTCAAGTAAATAATTAATTATGATTTTTCTTCTACAACATTTCCAAAATATAAAAACTCTCGTGTCTGACCACCTTAAATTAGTCTAAACTTCATCAAATTGATTTTTTTTTTTTTTTTTTATTACAGTAGGTGAACCATAGAATGTGATACATGTTTCAGATTTAAAAAATGATATATCATTTGAAAGTTATAGCTATTTTTCAATCAGTCTACCAATCAAGACTTCTTTTTCACATCACCACTTTTTGGCATACCATGATCCTGCACATACCCATAGTGTCAATGTGAGGAGACATAGCCTTGTTAGGAGCTGAATATTACATAGTACATTTCCTTGTTAAAGGAACAACAACCTTGTTAAAGGTATACAACACCCTTTTAGGGGCCAACTGAGCATACAACTCTTACAATGTAATTTTGTTACAAAATGTTCTCAGTAATGAAGAAAACAAGCATCTATAATGCTTAGATAGTTCCTGTTCATAGCTTATCAATGATCTCTGTCATCCTCTACTTTTCTATTCGTATCTCCTCAAAAAATATCACCCATCCTATAATCTCTCATACTTCGCTCTATAAATCTCTCTCTCTCTCTCTCTCTCTATATATATATATATATATCTATATATATTTATATATATCTTTTCTCTTAACCAAGTCGGCTCTCTTAACCAAATATTACATAGTCAGCTCTCAATACAAAATACATTTAATAAAACATATATCAAATACATAGTAGGTGCTCTTACATTAGAAAACTATAGATTATCAACAATCATAATCCAACTTTGATTGCTAGGATTCCATGTAATCCTCTCTGAATCATCACTTTTGTCAGCTACTCTGTATCACTATTATGTTGATGTGTGTTTGTCTTCAAATCTCTCTCACTTTATGTAAACATTACCAAAACAAAATCAATCTTAGGTTGAGGTCAGATATACCCCATACTATCTTCCTCTAACCTCTCTTTCCTCAACTCATCAAACTCGATCTTTGATACCCAAAATACATCTGTATCTCTACTTTTGTACTTAGTCAATTTCAGAGTCACCGAATCTTAACTTTATAGGAATCAATCTATAACCTAGATGTGTTTCCATAAATGATAACCAAAAAGTGAATCATATCATACAAAATAGATCACTTGCCAACAAAAAGGCCCAATTTATTATGCATGTAATACCAATATTCTCACTCAGTAGACATCAAAAAGGCAAAAGGTCATCCTTGTCAGAAGCCACTTTGACCATATTAAAGCCACCACAAAAAATCCAAGTTACAGGTGACAGAGAATCCACAAGCCAATGCCAAAGGTGAGATCTCTCAACAAAATAATTGGGAGCAAAAACATTAACTAAGCAAAAGAATGACTAAAATAATGAAAGTGGCCCAAACAAATCTTTGCTTGGGATCTGAGCCATGATTCATTAAAAAAGAATTCCAACAAGGAGAGAGGAGGGTAACAAATTCACCTCGCCTAACCTCATGCTGATAATAGAGAACAAGGCTCTTAGGCCAAATAATGTTGCAGGAAACAACAAGCAAGAAACCAAAAATTTTGATTTCCTGGAGGCATAACACATCCAGATGACTAATACGATGACGCACATCCCTGACAAAATACTTTCTGGGCAGGTCTGTCAGATCGCTAACATTCTATGAGATGTACTTCACGAGAAAACATCATTGTCCATACCTTCACTAACCCCAAGGGAAGGAAAATTGTTTGACAAATAAGCTAGAGTGAAATGATTCCCAGGAGACTCCATGGAAATATTTTTGCATTTTCCTGAAATTCCGTCCTGCGTGGTGTCAGCATGCCCATCAAGGCTGCGAGAGTGGAAAAAAATGGGAGGGGAGGAAATTGTGGAATCTTCCTGAGGTGTGCGAACCCAAGGAGGGTTAACACCAGAATAAAAAATCTCAGTCCCTTGCTGGCCAGGGTTTGAAATGGGAGCATTATTCTTAGCATGAGAAGAAACTTGAGCCGTAAGTGGAGGAGGTGGCGGCTATGAAGTGGAAGCTGAAGCGGTAGGCTTGAATTTCTTGTTCTTGCGGCCGACTGTCACCCACCCATTAAGGGAGGTTTTTGAGGATACACGATCATCTATTTTTTGTGAGTGATAAGGAATTTTTAAAATTAAAAGAGGAATTGGAAAATTTATTTACAAGACAAGTGAAGGGACATCAAAGTGTATTCATTAAAACTACATCTTATATGGTTGGAGAGTTGGTCCTATTGATGGTTTGTGTATTCATACCCACTACTAAGAATGCACTAATGGTGAGATAGTGAAAATATTGTCAAAATTTGATTTGAATATTTTATGGAGAGGAAAGGTTTAAAAGTGATTTTACTAGGGATTTAAATCTAAATCTTTGTCATAAGGACTATATATAACATCACTTGGATTTTTTATGATGACCTTGCAAAAGAACTTGTACAAAAGTGTCATTTGAATGTATTTGATTGGGCTCTTGGAGATTGTATTACTTTCTCTAGTGCTACTTAAAAAAGTTGAAAAGTAACAAGGTCAGTTTGGAGGCTGGAGGCACTGTAGGATGGAGGATTTTTACCATTTTAAGGTAGCTTTTGGCTTTGAGATGGCATTTGTATAAGTAGTATTTTTTGGATTTTCTTTCATGATTTATGTTTTCCTTCTTTAATGTTGTTGGCCAATTTTATGAATACATGTATATAAAAGGTTATGATTTGGAGATAGGTTTCCTAGAGAGTTCACTAGATTGTGATTGAGAATTGTCATCCTTTTGAGAGTTAAGAGACAATCCAGAGGATTTTTGTTGAGATTAAATTGGTGTCTATGATTTGAGAGTTTACGATTGAGAAATCAAGGATTCAGCTTGGAGCTTCACCTTTATGAGGGCCATGATAAAATTTGGGGAAGTTTCACTTGATTCTAGTTTTGGTTCTTCAAAGTGTTTACTTGTAGTCATGTACAATGTATAAATAAGCCTTTTGCTAAACTTTAATAATGTAGTTTTCACCCTCCAACTTCAGTTCTAGCCATCTATTAATGTTGATTACTGATGAAAGTATCCTATGTAAGTTGAACTTGGCTTAAGTACAAATAAATTGGAAGAGATTAATGAATATTCATTAATTTTTTATGATATATATAATTATATGATTGAAATATTTAAAATAATGTTTTAGTGTTATATTTTATAGTAAAAATAGTTAAGTATATATTTTTTAATTAGAAATATATGTTATTGAGGATATTTTTAGGATTTGACTTACTTGAAAAAGAAATCTCTATATCATAATCTAGTGGTAAATATGTGTAGGGACATGGATATAATTTTTGAGCTTTCACTATGAAAAAACCTTAGTGGATAATCTTCATCTTTTTTGAGGATGTGGACAAATAGCTATCATGAAGAGATCTAGTGTGGAAGTAGGTTAAGGTAGTAGAAAAATATCCTACATTAGTCTTTCTCTAAGGGTAATGTAAAAAATCTCAGATCTGTACAATAGTTACAAAAACTTAACACAAATAAAGATCAATAGAAGACAGACCAAAATATAATAAGTTACTTAGGGAAAACCTTTTTGGGAGACAAATTCCAAATGCCAAAAACTTCCCAATATACTATAAATATATCAACAATAAATTAAAATATGCATATAGAGAAAGCTTCTCACAAGAATATCAAGTTAATGGAGATCTACAGGCAACTCTATATCTACTAGATTTTCAATGCATCACAATGCATAGCCATAATAAAATTTCCTCATAGAATAAGGTTTCCTTCTAGGGAAAACAAAGAACAAAAATATTCCACTATTAAGTCTATAACCAAATAATTTAAAATTTCAATATTTACAATGATAAATCATACATAAAGTTGGCTTTATTAGCTATCAAGCAATCTAGATGTAGTTTTGCAACATAGATAATGCACTAGTGGCAATACTCATGTGTCTATCCAATATTTACAATGCACCTTATCCAACATTTATAATGTACCTTATCCAACATTCAAACTCCAGCTATAGGGGAAAAATATAAATGTCTATGTAGAATTTTGAATGCATCTTATACAACATTCAATATACATGTATAAATTTTCATTATTGCAAGGTTAAGATACCATTTTACTAAAATAGTGCACTTATAATCATTTATTTAGGTCTTTTCAGTCAGTGATAATTTTTTAGATGCATTCCATGTTTAACAGATGAATGTTATTGTGTAATAACCAATCTAAAAACTATAGTAGGCTAATTGTAAAAGATATAGATGGTATCGACGAGTTCCCTTGGATAAATATAGATATTATTATAATAAATATTAATTTCCATCAAAGCCATAGGGAGCTCTTAGGGTGTAAATTTTGATATAAATAGTAATCAAAGCTATAATTTGAGGATAATATTTTAGTTGAGTATAGTATGAAATTGCACATTTTCTCTTTAGCTATGAGATGATTGATAATGTTCTTAGTTTACTTAGCTATTGGAACAAGTAGTCTTTGTATAATGTTTTAATAGAAATATTGAGATACACACGTGTCTACTTGGACATGCGCTCATCTTGCTTACTGAATAATAGTCAAATAGATATATCCTATATAAATTATATGTACATTTTAATTTCTTTATGGTTACATACGAATGAATCATTATCTATGCTGATACTTTGATCCTGAGTTCATCTTGATATATGCAGTTAGTTTTGAGATTAATATTGAGAAGTAGAGAATGATTCATGGTTACAAGATTATTTCTTAGATGTAAGAATAGATATTTTAACTAAGATATATTCTTTCTAATATTTTCTTAGAACTTTATTCTATAGTAAGATGTTGTGATCCAGAATGATAATGATACAAACAATCCCCCCTCTACACTTTAATCACTCAAAACGCAAAACATAAAATGCCCTTGTGGAGACTCTCTACTTCAAAATAAACATTCAGACTGCAACAGTAGACAAATTTATATTCACATCAAATATAAAATACTAAATTTACAATCATGGCCTTTTATTAGCCTTTCACTCTACACCAAACTTTTATTTTCTATATCTTTGTCTTCTATTAATGAAGCAAGCATTCGTTTCTCTATCTATATTTTTTTATAGTGAGATCTCTCTTACACAAGTTTTCCTATGTCTCCACCCTTGTATCTTCCTTTATATTTCTACACACGCATAATTTTATATTTTTTCTTCCTCGTCACTATTTTATTCCTCTTTGTAGTGTCCACTATCTCTCAAGCTCTATTTTGATCATTATATATAGCCATCATTCAATTCTCCATTTTATCTTCATGTGTACCTTTATACTCAAACCCCATGAACTATATTTCCTCCCCAGGAGCCTATTGTCTTTTATCTATTCATTCCCCATGCTAAGTCCATAAGACTCACACTTTCTATGATTTATCTCTACCTATAACATCTTTCTTCCCATATTATATCAACATCCCCTCTATAACGACTCACACTTTTTCTTGCACAATTACTCCATGATTTTAAATCTGCAGTAATTTATATGTTGATTCCCTTTTAATCTCATACTTGTCTACCATTTTATCTACATCTACCTTTTTTCTTTTCCCAGCACAATGCATTCTATTCCCCATTAGTTTCTCTACTTTTATGCCAATGGTTTCTTTTCTTTCCACATTTAATGGTGTCTCTCTATATTCCATTGATTACTTTTACTTCCTTATAACTTTTTCATTTTTCCCCTACCCACATTCTTCAATTCTTATAATCTTCCATTATTCTACATTTCAAATGGTTTCGCATGTACAATACATGCCAGTGCACTTATCTGAAGGTTTCCAAATCCTGTCATGTAAGTTTTCACATCGTATTCTTGTCATTTATCCTTTATGAATCAATGAATGTTTATACATGTTTGAATTATGTTGACATAAATTTTGGAATTTTCCCTTACATTTTCTACTTTTTATTTTCTTGAAATTTCTAATCCCAACCCAAAAGATCTAGTTTGTGTATATCCTACATTCATTGAAAAGAAGAAAACAACATATCCTTGAGGTCCTTTATCAAATATTTTATTTTTCATAAATATGCTTCCACATTTTGCTTTATTTTTTGTGATTGATCAATTTCCATGGCTTGTTCCACTGCTTTCATTTTGGCTTGCTAAATAAAAAACCTCAAAACGTTAATCTAGATGGAGGTTGATAATGTATTTTAAGTTAATCACTAAATAAATACACTAAATATTATCCATTGCAATGAAATGCCCAGTTAATAACAATGACAAATTAATCTAAAAAATAACCCAATATTTCTTTTGTTGATGTTGATTAACAATTTACCAAGGATTCTCATGGCTCAGACATGCTAGGTAGGAAAAATCTTGTTAGTAAAACTAATAAAAATTATGTATGTAGTTGAACATCCCTTAAGTTTTTAATAACCTTTAGTAAACTCTATTTTTTATGCAGGTGAATATAACTTCTTCCTCCACCCATTCCAACACTTAGTTGGGACATTTATCATCCTCCTCCATGAAGTGTTCACCAAAGTTATTTTGACCTAGGTGGATTCAGTACCACCATAAACTTTCTTCATTTATCAAAGGAATTATTGTCTCCTCTACTCCTTCATGGAATATTGTTAACCACTAACTAACAACCTCCATTGACATCTTATAGTATCCTCAATATACATTAAATGAAAACACACCTTACCTTTATACAATTATACAATATCTACCTAAAATTTCTCTAGCTTCCTCATGCATATGCAGAGAATCCAAACCCAAATCATTTATGTTATTCTCTACTTAGACTTAGAATCTTCATCCTTTACTAATAGAAATATTTCTTCATATCCTATAATTAGAACTACAACTTCTTTAGATAGATGATAACCTTTGTTTGTTTCTTCGCTCGTCATGAACAACCCTTCACTCTGTTGATAATAAAACAAAGAAAAACTAAGAGAGGGGGCCAGGGGAGGCGGGGGGGAGGGAATTAGTTGTTTCCAAAAATTCAAACTTCGAGCCCTTAGTCCTTAAAACCCTTGAAACATAAATACTCTAAATTATGAAAAGAAAATATGCATGCATCGACAAATCATAATTACATCCACACACTTGACACAAGATTTTTATGGGTTCAAACCCTGTTAGGGGAAAAATATTGGTGGGGCTGATTACCCACAATAGTTAAGCACCTTATAAGAAGTATATAATTATTACAATATATGGGGAATGTACATACATTGAGGCTCAACTCTTAGAGCTCACTACTCAAATAAAAATCCTCGAGCTATAACCTTAAGGAAGGCTCACTCCCTTACAATCTAATCACTAAAATGATTATATTTTTGTGAACTGTGTAAGTGACATCTACCTTATGCGTGATACAACTCCAATGTAGCACAATGCAGATATCTATTCAACCTCTTGTTGAAACACTTCTAATCACCACTTAATCGGGTTCTTCTTTTTCTATCTCCCTCTTGTTAGAATAGTCCCAAAGGATAACTGAGAGGGGGGGTGAATCAGTTATCAGTAACTTTAGTTCTTTAACTTTAGAATACAACAAAGTAACAGAGTACACAACACACAATTTGATTACGGGGAAACCAAATGGTAAAAACCCCAGTGGGAATTAGCACCCACAATGAACTATACTTGTTTATAGTAATCCCTATTAGAAGATATCTCAACCCTGTTAGGAGTTGTACTTTACAATGGAATAAGTATAGTGACTTGGTTAAGGGTCGGACCCTATTAGGAGTCTTTTACAAATAACCCTGTTAGGGGTGGTTGACTCACTGTCCAAAATCTCACTACTTGATGGTGAAGGCTACAACCTTCTGTATAACAGATATGCACTATATCTAATGATGAACTATAGAGTAGGCCTTTTGTCTTGAATAGTTCCAGTGTGTTGCAATCTTTCACTTCTTCTTCACATAGACTCTTGATGAATGAACCAACTCTGATAATCTTCTCTATACATCTTTCTTATATTTTTCGTATCATTCACACTTAGCGTGTCACCTTTGACTTGCTATAAGTATCTTCCTCAAAGTATGAGATCATGGGACCTATAAGAAAACTCTTCATAACATCCTTGTCAGATCTACAAAGCATGCAAGCATTATTACAACCGCACAAGTATAAACTGAATAGACATGACGCTTCACTAAGTTGGCCTCACCAATATAACTCTAACTTTGTAATCTTCTTGAAACATGTTTGGCACCTTTGGATTAATATCAACAACTCATAACTGATCATGAATATACACATGCATATACAGAAGATAGGTGCAACTCAAGAAACACGTGATATACGTCAGCCCTAAACAGTTATACTTCCAGAACTATAACTGCCAATAATAGAATTATATAACTTTACTGAAACATCATATCTGGGTCTATGTGTATGAACATAACATAATAAACATGTCAAAAACATGTATCTATCCATGCAAGTCTTCATATCATCATTCTGATAAGTACATACATAATTACTATTGTGTATTATATGTTGTCTTTAATGACAAACATACAATCAATCAACTGCTCAAAATCAAATCTCCAACAATCTCCCCCTTTGACATTGATGGCAACATATGATATCAAAAACATCCTCTGTTAATGGTATCCTCTTTCTTTTACAATATTCTCAATATCCTCATCAAAGATTTCTCTAAACTGCTGCAGTTCCTCTGTCTATATTTTTGTTCCATGTATATACTACCCCAGAGTATATGCTCCCCCTTAGTACATACTCCTCCTTACTATATACTCCCCCTTTGACATCAATGGCAAAGGGTGCCATAGATCTTTAGGTACAGGTACTACTCCAGAAGTAGAGTAGTCAACCATTCATCAGTCACTTAATGACTGATGTCTTTGCTGC
>MU223332.1:88324-103182 GCA_018584345.1 Thuja plicata
GATGTAATCCATCAACATATAGAACATCATCTATCTTGTTCTTTCCATCCAAAGTGATAGAACCTCTGCCTATGATAGGTTTAGGAGTGTTATCTCCAAATATAACCATACCACCTTTGTATTTGTCCAACTGAAAAAATCTATCTTTGTCACCTGTCATATGATGGGAGCATCCACTGTCAATGATCCAATCAGTTCTGATGTCTACTTTGGAGATTAGGGCTAGCTCTTTTTCTTCCTTTTCATCTTTAATGTCCATTTCCTCAAACAACCTTTCCATGTCTCTAAGGGCAATGAATCCAATTTCATCTTCTCCTAAATCTTCATCAGTTACACCTTCTTCAGCATGATAACATTCCTTCTTATATTTGGGTTTGTAATTAGATCTAAACTTCTTGACTCTTGTGGGACACTTATATGCAAAGTGACCAATCTTGTTACATGAAAAACATTTCAATGGAAGTTGTCTGTCATATTTTCCTTTAACTTTCTTTTTGCTTCTAGCAACCATAGCAATGATTTCTTCTAGTTCTTCATCATCTTCTTTCTCAATATGACTGGAAATGTGTAAGGATTTCTTACCATGGACTGAGGCTTTGAAAGTTGTTTCACTTTTAGGTTTAGTCTTCAATCTTGATATCTCAAATGTAGAGATTTTTCTGATCAAGGCCTCTCTCTTGAAGTCTTGTGAGAATTGCATGGTTTCCTCTAGAATACTGATCTTGTTTTCATAGTCTGATGTCAAAGTAGTTAACAACTTGTCCATTATATCTTCTTCTGATATTTCTCCACCATTGTTTCTGATTCCAGATACTGCTTCATTTATCCTCTGATTGTAAGCTCTAATGTTCTCTTCAGGTAACATCTCAAGACTATTATATTTCTTTTTGTATATCTTCCTGCGTGCATTTTTTTCTTGAATATATCCTTCAAACATATCTTCTAGATACTTCCATATGGTATATGCTCTGTCAATTTTCTTGATCTCAGAGAATTCACCGTCAGATAGGGCGCTGATTAGGGCTTCTTTAGAAATTGCATTATGTGTAAATATATCCTTTTGTCTGTTAGTAGCATCATCCTTTGCAAGGTCTTTTAGAGATGGAATTACAACCTCTTGTGTAGAAATTTCAAAGATCTCAAAGCCAACACACTGTAGATGTGTTATCATTTTGTTTTTCCAATCTAGATAATTTTCTCCATCAAACTTAGGGCTTTCTTTTCTAAAGTAAGACAGCTGATCTACTTTAAGCTGTTAGGCTTCTTCTCCAAGGCACTTGGCTCTAATACCAATTTTTAGAATAGTCCCAAAGGATAACTGAGAAGGCGGGGGTGAATCAATTATCAGTTCTTTAACTTTATAATACAACAAAGTAAATGCTTAATCATATAACACAGTACACAACACACAATTTGATTATGGGGAAACCAAATGGTAAAAACCCTGGTGGGTATTAGCACCCACAATGAACTATACTTGTTTATAGTAATCCCTGTTAGAAGATATCTCAACCCTGTTATGAGTTGTACTGTACAATGCAATAAGTATAGTGACCTAGTTAAGGGTCGAACCTTGTTAGGAGTCTTTTACAAATAACCTTGTTAGGGGTGGTGGACTCACTGTCCAAAAGCTCACTGCTTGATGGTGAAGGCTACAACTTTCTATATAACAGATATGCACTATATTTGATGATGAACTATAAAGTAGATCTATTGTCTTAATTAGTTCTAGTGTATTGCAATCTTTCACTTCTTCTTCACATAGACTCTTGATGAATGAACCAACTCTGATAATCTTCTTTGTACATCTTTCTTATCTTTTTCATATCATTCACACTTAGCGTGTCACCTTTGACTTGCTATAAGTATCTTCCTCAAATTATGAGATCATGGGACCTATAAGACAACTCTTCATAACCTCCTTGTCGGCTCTACTAAGCATGCAAGCATTATTACAACCGCGCAAGTATAAACCAAATAGATGGGACTCTTCACTAAGTCAGCCTCACCAATATAGCTCTAACTTTGTAATCTTCTTGAAACACATTTGGCGCCTTTGGATTAATATCAACAACTCATAACTGATCATGAATATACATACACATATACAAAAGATAGGCACAACTCAAGAAACACGTGATATACGTCGGCCCTAAACAGTTATACTTCCAGAACTGTAACTGCCAATAACAAAATTACATAACTTTACTGAAACATCATATCTAGGTCTGCGTGTATGAACATAACATAATAAACATGTCAAAAAAATGTATCTATCCACGCAAGTCTTCATATAATCATTCTGATAAGTACATACAGAATTACTATTGTGTATTATATGTTGTCATCAATGACAAACATACAATCAATCAACTACTTAGAATCAAATCTCCAACACCTCTAGCATTCACATCCATGAGTCACACCTTGAATTTTCCCTAATTCACCATATTATACCAAGAAGTAGGTCAAAAAAATCTAATTCACCATCTTCTCCAATCCCATGCAAAATCTCCTTATTCAAATCCATATTTAACCATCAAATCATAGCCACTACCTATATCAATCACCTCGAGATCATACCACACCCATATTTTACAATTTAGCACTTGTGTAACATGATTTACCAAACTAAGTTAGCCAAGAACATGAATAATAATAAAAATATTATTATTGATTGAAAACTCCACCAATCTGATCCTTTTTAGCCATCTCTATTGTTGACTCATGTCAAGCACATACTTCAAGAACATCCTATAGAATCATGATAAACACTCAAACACTCAAATCCACCATATCCATTCAATTTTCTAGCTCTTTTCACCAAAATTGAAGAACATTGTCGACAATTCTCGAAGACAATAAGATTATGCTTTATGAACCTCTGAAGTAAAGACCCTCTGAGTTGAAGATACCTAAGTATATCCCGATCATAATCCTAGGTTCACTCCATGAAATTCTAATGTGATTGTCCACATCAAACCTCTTTATGTCTTCATGTCAACGTTGTCTTTCACCCAACTTTCCAGTCACCAATCCTGACCTTGAATCATGCCCAAATCTTCGTGATATACTCTAAAACCTAGAGTGAACTAAGAAATGACCTCCTTCAATAATTTTTCACCTGCATGACTTTGTATCTATAATATTTGATTCTCACTGGACCTCTAAACATCATGTTCCACTGGCTAACTTGTAACAATTCAGTTTACAATAAACAAATAGATCTTTTGATCAATTCCTCTAGTTTGTCTGATATGTTGACATCAATGCCAATACATCTAACCATGCCAACATGCCAAAATCTCCCCCTTTGGAATTAATGGCAACCTGTGTTATAAATATAAGTAATATAATAAAAACCAACAATCTCACTCCTTGAAAGATAATCAACAGTACTACCAACGATATCCATAATTATCTTTAAGAGTCTCTCTTAACACTTCTCTGATTTTGGTATTTCTCCCCCTGGGAACATGCTCTCCTTGGTTTTTAGTATAATTACATACTGTTCTCTCCATTAGTTTCTCACTTCTCTCTTATGTCCAAGTATACATAAAATTTATTCTTTCATCTGATCAACTTCCTTCTTATCTTCTCCTCTAATCTTTTTTTTGTCATCCACATCTTTTTCACATATTCTTCTCCCCCCTTTGAGATCAATGACAAAGATGCATGATCTATTTGTATAAAACTTTCTTTTTCATATCAATGTCTCCTTCCTTTTCCTTCTTTGGTTCTTCTACTTTGTCAATCTCATCTTAATCTCTTGCACACACATCTCAAATCCACTAAACACATGCAACTATTAGTCAAACATTAAAAACTTAACCTTTTGATTTTTGTAGTTACATGGAGCTCTCTTCAAACACTTTGCTCCAGATCTTGTTAATCTCTCCATTATACATACTACTCCCCTTGAGTAGCAACCTCGATGCACCAATCCAGGTTGAGTGATATTTTCATGAAGTCCAGTGGACTGATACATTCTTCTACATCTTAAGTTTTTTTTTTTTGTTTTAATACCTGAGAAAATAATCTTGACTTTCCTTTGGGATTCATAGGAGTAGATCCATTTTCTATAGTATACTTTTTCTTCTTTCTTCTTGTCCTCTTCTTGTGATTCTATTCCTTTTCTCCTTTCTTAGTTTCTTTTACTTTCACATTCATGTGTTCATGTTTAGCTCTCTTATCTTATTCTTTCTTCTTGATCTGACCATTCTTCTTTATTTTCTTGTTTTCTCTTTTAGTTTTACCTTTTTTTACCTTCTTGTCTTTGTAATTATCAGTAGTAAGTTAAGATAAGTTGCATTTGATTTGAAGAACAACCTTTTGTCCATTCTTTTATTTCTTTTTTAGAGTGCATTGACAAGTAATGTGACCAAATTTCTTGCATGAAAAACATCTAACCTTTTCCCTCTTGCTAGTATTAGGTTTCTCTTTCATACTTTTGCATATCCTTGGATCATGATCATCCCTTTTCAATTAAAACATAGATATCCTTTTTGCATTCCTCTTCTTTCTGTCCTAACTCATTCTGAGAAAGACTCTTACCTCTGAACCTTAGATCTTCAAACTTCTTCACTAAGATCTTCTTCTTGGTTCTCTTCCTTTTCTTCTTCTCTAATTTAGACTCATTCTTTTTGGATTCAGAGCATTCTCCTTTCTATAACCAAAAAACATTGTTGTCTATTAACCTTCTCTATATTAATAGCGCTTCAAGTTTGGTTAAAAAGATTTTGAGTTTCTCTTTATACTCATTTTCAATTATAAGTTACTACTCCATAACTCTTACCCATTAATCATTTGTACAACATTTTCATACTTCTCTCTCTTTCACCTCAAAAAAAAATCAAGTATGATCTTCCATAATTATTTTCTTGTTCTTCTTATGCTCTGTCTTGAAATTTTCTTCAGTTGATTCCGAAATTCCAAGGTTCACAAATTGTGTGTCATCTATATTTTTCTAGTTATGAATTCTAACATGACTTGAAGATTCTTCCTTATCCCTTTCTTTATCCTTATTATCTTTTATTTCTTCTTTAATTCCTAATCCCATTGACATGTTCTAAATTTGATTCACAATAACAGTTTTCATTCCAATGCTTTGTTCATCTAAGCTACCTTTGCAAGAATCAAACCGACTTTTACTACTCTGGGTAGTCAAATAAATTTTATCAAAATGATCCAATTTGTCATACCTTGATGTTCTTACCTTTACTTGTGACTCTTGAGATATTCCTTTTTGTGTTTTTATCATCCTCCTCATCATTCTTCACCAAGATATTTTTTATTTTATTATGATTTTTTTGTAGTAGTCCTTGATTAATACAAACGTCTTGTTTATCCTTGCATGATCTGGTTGTCACTTTTTCAATCTATGTAATCAGGTATCTTACTCTTTCAATATTCAGATGAAATAAATTTTTATTTCTCTTAGATCCTGATTCAATTTATACTCCACAATAATTGACAATTCTGCATTTGTTTCTCTTGAAATATACTGAATATCCTTTATCCATTAACTATCTAGCACTGAGAATATTGTGCTTTAATCCTTCCACATATAAAACATCATCAGTTGTATTTTTATCATCCAAGGAAATTGCATCTTTACCTTTGATATTTCCTCCAATTCTATCTTCCCATCCAAGAATTCCACTATCATACCTTCATATTTAAAAAACTACGTCACTAGTCATATGATGTGAACATCCGCTATCTAACATCCAATCATTATTCCTATCTAATTGGGTAATTAGGACTTTCTCTTTTTAGTAACACAACTTATAAGATTTTCAAGTGTAATCTCTTTAACATTACAACATGTCAAAACATTACTAGAAGAATTATCTCTAGTAATGGTCTTCTCAATAGCACAATTATCATGAACATCAGTCATAATATCTTTAACACCAATTTTAACAGAAGTATTAATCATAGAGCTCTCACCTTCAGAGTTCTTGTTTCTCTTGATTGATAGAGATTCCATCCTTAATCACACTATTAAAAGAAACATTAGACATGAGATCTTTAATAATAGAAAGAATTTTAGACATGGGATTTACACACTTAGATTTATCCCCTTTCATTACAACAAATACAAGTTCATATTCACTCTTAACATTATCATATTCAACATCAACGACTCCCTCATCATAAGAAGCATAATAGAAATTATTTTCATCTTTAGACTTATCATACATATGGTTAAGAAATGTTTTTGGACATGTAAAGGTATAATTTCCTATCTTCTTACACCATAAAAATTTAAAAGGTATTTTTACTGTGTACTTACAAGATCCTTTTGATAGCCTTGTTGCAACTAGTTCTTCCAATTCTTTAATCTCTTTCTCTCTTCTTCAATCTCTCTCATCTCCTTCTCATATCTTGATACTCTTCTCATAGATCATTCACCTTGAGATGATCTATGAATGTCTCTTCCGCATATTGTAGCCTTGAATGCTAATTCAATTTTAGTTAAATAATTACATAGCTCACTCATTTCAAAAGTGGATAACTTACCAACCAATGTATCCCTTATAACAACATCAATAGTTCTGATTTATTCAATAGAAGCATATTTTATCTTGTAAGTAGGGGGCATAGATCTCAGAACCTTTGAAACAATCTCTCCTTCATCCAATGTAGCACCAACACATATGATGGTGCATACTAATCCATTTATATTCAACATGTAAGAATGTATATTCTCATCCTTAGACATTCTCAGGGACTCATACCTTCCTTAAAATATTTGTAGATTGGCTTGATTGAATTATACATCTCCTTCATGAAGATTTTATGGCTTTATCCATATCACATGACCCGTGTCCAACTATATCACTTTTGGATACTATGTATTTGATAGGACACTTAGCAATGCTTCCTTTTCACTCATGTTATACTCAAAATTATTATTTTCATCTGGGGTAGCCATAGATAGATCTCCACGAAGAGTGTAGGAGTTATTTGTCATGGTCCAATAATCTTCTCCAGTCCATCTTATATGAGTAATCATCCATCCTTTTCATATCGGGTAGTTTGTGCCTTCAAACCTTGGACTTTCCTATTTGTAAGTTGTCATATCAGATCTCCCTTAAAATGCTAGGCTTCCATCAAGAGTCTAGGCTCTGATGCCAATTATTGATAATATTACAAAGAACAACTATAGCAGAGTGAGTTAATTATTTCCAAAATTTCAAACTTCAATCCCTTAGTCCTTAAAAACCTTCAAACATAAATACACTAAATTATGATCTGATTATTTGAAAATAAAATATGCATGAATCCAAAATTTAGAATAACCTCCACACACTTGACACAAGATTTTTATCATGGAAACCTTGTTATGGGAAAAACCACAGTGGGGCTGATTACCCATAATAAGTAAACACCTTGCTAGAAGTATAAATTTATTAAACTATATGGGGAATTCACATTCATTCAGGCTCACTTCCTAGAGATCACTACTCAAATAAAATTCCTTGGATTACAACCCTAAGGAAGGCTCTCTACCTTACAATTTGATCACTACAATGATCTATATTTTTTGTACACAATGTAGTGACATATACCTTATGTCTGATACAGTTCCAATGTAGCTCAAAATGTAGATCTCTATTCAAACCCTCTTTGAAACAATTTTGATCACCAAGGAATTAGGTTCATCCCTTTGCCCCTCTAGTCTTCACATCCATGATTCACACCTTGAATTTTCCCTAATTCAGCATCTTATACTAAGAACTAGGTCGACAAAACCTAATTCACCATGTTCTCAAATAAATGCTCCTAATCTCTTGATTCAAATTCATCTTTGACTGTCAAATCATAGCCACAAACCATATCAATCATCTCAAGATTGTAACACACCCATATTTCATGATTTAGCACTTGCACAACATCAACTAAGTTAGCCAAGAACATGAATAATAAGAAAACCATTATTACAGACTGAAAAAATCACCAATATGATCCTTTTGATCCATATGTATTACCCAATCCTCAACAAAATAGTTCAATAACATTCCTATAGAATCATGATAAATACTCAAACACTCTAATCCACCACAACCATGGATTTTCCAACTCTTTTCGACCGAACTTAAAGAATGTTGTTAGCAAGTCTCTGAGACAATATGATTATGCCTCGTAGACCTTTAAAGTATAAAACCTATGAGTTGAAGAAACCTGAGTATGTCTGAAATATACTCTTAGGTTTTCTCCATGAAATTGTAACTTGATTGTGAACAATGAAACTCTTTGCCTCTCTATCAATGCTGTCTATCACCCAGTTTGTTAGTCATCAATCCTAATCTTGAATCATGCCCAAATATTCATGGTATCTTCTGTAAGTTGGAGTGAACTAAGTACCAACCTTCACCAACAATATCTCATGTGTGCAATTTTTTATTACAATATCTAATTCTCTTCGGACCTCTGACCATCCTATTCTACTCGCTAACTTGCAATAGTTAAGTTAGATAAAGACAAATAGATCTCCTGATCAATTCGTATACTTCCTCTTATTTCTCTGATATGTTGACATCAATTTGAACACATCCATTCGTGCCAATATGCCAATACACTCTTCAATAAATTTTTTATCTTCATCATGTCTTTAATCAACATCCATATTCACATTCTAAACTTCATATTCAATTACTCTAACCTACAAGGTACTATCACCTCTATTATATTATTTTTGAAATCTCGACAATGATCCTTTTAAAAGTCTCCACAACTTCTTATCACTTCATGTGCATATTGCCTCACTATAGGTAATTTTTTTTACAGATCTCCACTCTTCACCCTCACATCTTAGTGTAGAATGCCTCACATTCAGCGATCTCTGCACACTATCATGACCACTAGATTTCATGCTATTTCATGTAGGATGGTCACATACTCTACCCTTTCAACACTCATAACTCAAAATATAATACAAGTTTTCACAATGACTCTCTACTTTAATATAAAAATTAAGATTGTAATAATAAACAATTTACATTCACAATAAATCTAGAAGACTAAATTTAAAATCATGGCCTTTCTCTATATTTCAAAATTTTATCCTCTATATCTTCAGGTAAGTGCACCAAGATGGTGTGCAAAAAAGGGGTAATAAGTGGCCACATTTTTTTTATCAAATAAGGTAACCTTGAACTTGTAAGAGAAATTTGAGAGTCATGCACTAAAATTTAGAAGACGTGAAAACAACAAGAATTGTAGTACTCTGAATCTTTTTTCTAAACTACTAAAGGTTTTAAAAAAGGAATATACTAAGAGGGTCAAATATTTTGTGCATAGAAAACTGTTCTTGATTTTTTTTTAAAAATAACATAGTATTTGATGCGTGTATCAAAAAATTCATAGTTAGATTTTCTATTTCAGAAAATACTTTGGTAGAAAGATAGTTACTAGAAAGAGCTAGAAGTTGTATATTTTTTTTTGAAATTTTTTGTTTAGTATTTTATTTTTTATTTTTTTTTGAAGTGGGCACATCATGAAAATCACATGCTTTTTCATGCGTGAAATATAACTTGCATCAAAATAATTTAAATTTTTTTTTAAAGTGTAAATAATTAAGTGCACAACAATAATATATAATTTATTTTAAATTTTGTCAAGTAGACCAAAAGTTATTTAAAAAATGATACACATGTCTCTGCGAATAATTAAGACACTGGTAAATAAATTTCAACTTTAACATGTTACGTTGTACAAAAATAAAAATAATGATATGGTTAGGAAGCTCAAAAGATATGTGAAATTATGGTGGAAATTTTACAAATACCCAATTGATGACATGTAAACCCGATGATGACGAAGATGATAAACATGTTTGGAAGAACAAAAACTGTGACAAAGAAGGGGAATAGAGGGAAATGAAATTACTAAGCCTTTTCCTTGTTATCCAAACCTATTAACTAGCCTTGTTCTTGGATTAGAAGTTTACCAAACCTAAGGGCAATTAGGTTATTTGAATTTCAAGTAATACAATCGCCTTAGGGGTGTTTGGTTGTTTTTTTGGGTGGTTGTTCCATTTTTGTATACCATCTTGGTGCACTTACCATTTCATCTCTCATCAGTGAACCAACCCTTGGTTTCTCAATGATGCAAGAGCATCCCGGTTGTAAGGGCAATCTTGCATCACCAAAAAATATGTGTTTTCTATTCAATAAGGGCTATTTTGTACAAAGCTTCTATTTTTGGAAACTTTCTATTTATAGTAAGTTGGACGTTTGAACTCAGAATGTTCTAATTTTTCAGGTGAAGGTTCATCTTAGTCATATAAGCATGCCAGTTGAATTTCATTTCCAGGTCATCTGTATTGGAAAAGTTATTAAGGATTTACTGTTGAGATTTTAGGGTGCAAAACCTTTGAGCTCAATTTTTAGGACCTTAGAGGCTCTAGATCAGGGTCAAACCCCTGGTTGACCAATGCTTTGCATGTCAGCCATTGTAGATCGCGATCTTACCTTTTCAAAAAGTGGTTATAATAGCCAATCAGAGCTACGGTTCAAAAGTTATGGCTTTTGGAAGTTGGACTACCTAATCTCATATTTTGTAAATAATTAAAGCCGACCCTTTTGTAATAAAAGTGAAAAATAATTAAATGCTAAGGGTAGTCAACCTTAATGGCTATATTTCTAGAACCTTCTCAGGCGGTGGAAAATTGCCTATTTAAGGAAGGCCTGTAGTGTTTTCTAGGGCAGTTCTGGGTGGTTATTTGAGGCTTGGTCCTACAGATTATTGTAAGAGATGCCCATGTGGCATTTGATATTGTAATTCTGAAGTTTGTAGTTCCACATTTGTGGAGCCAATAAGAAGCTAATTTTCTGTTCTTGCAAATTTCTGTTGTTTCTCTCTGCTTCTATTGTGTACTTGTGGTATTAAGGGGAATCCCCTTCATCAAGTGGTATCAGAGTCAGAAGTTCCTGAGTGTGTAGACAAATCACTGACTATGAGGTAGTTTGCACCAGGACCGTGGTTAGGGTTTCAGCGATAAGTATGAAAATGCCTCCACGAAGGGAGCGTGGCAGAAGAGTTGAAGGTGTGCCACCTAAGGTTAGAGCCCTCCAGAGACAAGTGCAAGCATTGCAGGAAGAGATTCATAGAGGCATGAATCTTGCCGTAAGAGAGGAAAGTGAGGATGAAGCAGAAGTAGAAGGGGATTTTGATCAACAAAGCAAAATTCTAAACCAAGAGGAGGAAAGGCTTTTTCGAGCCATTTCCAAGATCAGGAAAAGACCTCAACAGAAATAGAGAGAAACAACAAAAATTTGCAAGAATAGAAAATTGGCTTCTTATTGGCTCCATGATATGAGATTAGGTAGTCCAACTTCTGGAAGCCATACCTTTTGAACCGTAGCTTCGATTGGCTATTATAACCACTTTTCAAAAAAGGGAGATCGCGATCTACTGTGGCTGACAGGTGAAGCGCTAGTTAGCCAGGGGTTTGACCTCAATCTGGAGCATCTAAGGCCCTGAAAATTGAGCTCAAAGGTTTCGCACCCTAAAATCTCAATAGTAAATCCTTAATAACTTCGCCAATACAGATGATTTGGCAATGAAATTCAACTAGCATGCTTATATGACTAAGATGAACCTTCATCTGAAAAATTAGAACATTCCAAGTTCAAACAGCCAACTTACTATAAATAGCAAGTTTCCAAAAATAGAAGCTTTGTACAAAATAGCCCTTATTGAATAGAAAACACATATTTTTGGGTGATGCAAGATTGCCCTTACACCTAGGATGCTCCTGCATCAGACACCCAGGGTAATTTGAGAAGTGACCTTGTCACATCTCAAGTGTGCAAAGGAAAACCATGACTGTCAACCTCCTCCTTTGTCAGCCATGATGAATCTTCTACAAGTCATCCTCTCCATTTGACCATATATTCTTCATATGTCTTGTTCCTTGTGCTTCTGCCAACACAGCTATCCAGTATATCTTCAATCTCCTTGGTAGCTGAAGTAGTTGCTGGAATACTACACTGTGCTTCTGTGATCTCACCTTCAACACCCCCTTCATGGTACTTTGTTAAATCTACAATGTTAAATACTGGTGAAATATTCAACTCAATAGGCAATTATACCTCATAAGAATTTCCTGAATCATGCTTCTTCAGTATCTTACATGGCCCAAACTTCTTCATTTTTAACTTGTTATATGTACCAACTAGAAATTGCTCTTTCCGCAAATGAACCATGACTTCATCCCCAACCTAAAATTATTTATGCCTCCTTCTCTCATCTACCTTAGCATTATACTGTGCATTCATCTTGGTAATGTGCTTCCTCACCTCCTGATGGATGTTCTTCAAATGTTTTGCAAAATCCTCAGCTTTAGCACTACTTATCTCTCCTTTGTCTATCTTCCTCAACTCTGAAGCATTTCTGGGATTACTTCCAAATATAATCTGGAATGGTGATTTACCAGTGCTCCTACTGATAGAATTATTATAAGAAAATTCTATTGAGGTCTTTTCCCAATCTTGGAAATGGCCCAGAAAATCCTGTCCTCCTCGTGGTTCAGAATTTTGCCTTCCTGATCAAAATCTCTTACTTCGGCTTCATCCTCACTTTCCTCTCTTACGACAAGATTCATGCCTCTGTGAATCTCTTCTTGCAATTCTTGCACTTGTCTCTCGAGGGCTCTAACCTCAGGTGGCACACCTCTGGTTCTTCCACCACGTTCCCTTCGTGGAGGCATTTTCATACTTATCACTGAAACCCTAACCACGGTCCTGGTGCAAACTGCCTCATAGTCGGTGATCTATGTACACACTCAGGAACTTCTCTGTTAGGATCCCATGTGTTCCTTCTATTTATTTTGTTAGTTTAGTGTTGTTGGATGCATATGCTTTGTAAGTCATCCTGTGAGTATATTTTTTTATCCCACATGCATAGGTAGTATTACTTTTCTAGATTGTACTTAGTATATAAGAGTATGTTGACGCCTTTGATGGGCACCAACAAATTTATTGTATTGAGCTTTCTCAAAGGAGGTCACCCCCTTTAAGTGGCCCATGATCAATAGATTCACTCTAAGTTTTGCTATTGCTCTATATTCTGTTATTTCATGCATGTTCACCATATTGCTATAGGAGGTTCCTCTCATCTAGTATTAGAGCATTTTCTTGGGCTCGCTGGGTGGAAATTACGTCAAATTTTTTTTTCCATCCTGGCCTTCAGGTTCCTTTCAATTCCAATATTTGTTGTTATTGCAATACTTCTTTTCAGTTATTCCATATTTGAGTGATTTTCCCTGAGTCAATTTTTCCCATTTTTTAGCCATAGCTTCCTTGCTTCCTTCCTGTTTCCTCTCACAGTTCCTTAGAACCCCTGAAATATCACTCCACATACTTCCTTCCTTGATGACCCTACCCCAAATCCTACATATCGAAGCCCTAAATCCCTCTTTTATCTAATTTTAGGGTTTGCCCTATCTTTTTTGCTTCTCATCCAATCGCCACCAAACTGGGCCATAAGGTTCAATTCCTAATTCTGCTCCGTTGTCCCTCTTGGATCGCTCATCTCATTCTACCTCCCCAACCCTGAACCTCATTTTTATTTTTTATTTTTCATCAGAAAGTGTCCAACCACTCATCAAACACCCATTTCCCATATGAGTTTTGGCCAAATCCAAGTTTGCCCTGACTGAAAAAGTTTTTGTTTCTCGTTTTCTACCCATTTTCAAATTAAAAAAAAAAAAATCTGCTTTATGGTTGTTACAGGTATAGGAGAAAAAATCATGGAGGAGGAAATTGCATCCCTCAAAACCAAACTTCAAGATCTGGATGACAAATTTCTCGGTCTCACCCTTCAGCATTCAGCCATGAACCGAAACCATTCTGGAGACACTAGGTTCTCTTCTGGTAATTTTCGTGGACCGAAGCTTGATTTTCCTCGCTTCGATGGTACTGATTCGACTGGATGGATTTACAAGGCAGAGTAGTATTTCAGCTTGCATAATACTTTGGATAACAAAAAAGTTCCGCTTGCATCTTTTCATTTGGAACATGAATCTCTTCAATGGTTCCATTGGTACATCAAGGCTAATGTAGACCCAACATGGACAAAATTGTGCACACTTCTTTTGGAAGTGCTTTGGCCCTAGTTCTTTTGACAACTTCATAGGAGCACTCACTAAATTCCACCAAACAAGCACTGTAAGAGAATACCAGATAGAGTTTGAAAAATTAGCTAATCACACAGAGGGATTGTCTAATGAATTCTTCTACAGTTTTTTTGTTAGTGGTCTGAAGGATGCACTTCGCTCTAAAGTAAAAAAATTTTGACCCACTACAATGATGGAAGCCCTTGGGTTGGCTAAGTTAGCGGAGGACAAGATTGGTGTTCTACAATGTTCTAGATCCAATTTTGTTCCATTCAAAAATATGGGTTCTCACAACCCTCAAGTCACGCCAGCTCCCAGAACTACTCCTATCAAGCACTTGTCTAAAATAGAGATGCGGGCTAGGCGAGAAAAAAGGCTTTTTTATAATTGTGATGAGAAATGGTCCTGGGGCCACAAATGTGTTTAGAAAAATCTCTATCTCTTGGATGTGGATTCTCCACCTAAACTAGAAGAATATGTAGATGCTCACGAAATAGTGGATGATGAGGTCGAGCCTCCATAGCCTGAACCTCCTTCGCCAGAAGCTCAACCAGAGATATATGTCCATGCTTTGGAAGGAGTCACTACTCTACAAACCATGTAGGTCCAGGGTTTCTTCAAGAAGATCCCTCTTACTATACTCATTGATTCTGGTAGCACTCATAACTTCATTGACCCCTGAATAGCCAAATAGGCTGATTGCTTTGTCCATCCCTGCTCTAGCTTTGAA
>MU223332.1:103395-119180 GCA_018584345.1 Thuja plicata
TACACACTCTTGGCCCCATTCTATGGGATTTTGCTGAACTTTGTATGCATTTTTCAGCCAATGGGCAACAACACACTTTGAAAGGCTTACAACCGGGGTCTCTCAGCATCATCAGTTCACATCGTATGGAAAAACTTCTTAAGAAGAATTCACATAGTGTCATCGCTCAGCTCCATTCCATTCAGATGTAGCCATCCACGGTCTCTAGTACTCCTGTAGATCTCCAACAAATTTTGGATAAGTATTCAGCTATATTTGCTGAACCTGTGGGATTGCCCCCTTCTCGCCCAGAGGGCCACCATATTTAGCTCCTTCCTGGTAGTGTTGTGCCCAACATCAAGCCCTACTACTATCCATTTCATCAGAAGACCAAAATTGAGATGCTTGTTCGTGACTTACTGAAGCAAGGTATTATTCGCCCTAGTACTAGTTCCTTTTCTTCTCCAGTTCTACTTGTCCACAAAAAAGATGGGTCATGGTGACTCTGCATTGATTTTCAAGCACTTAATCATCTCACCATAAAGGATAAGTTTCCCATTCCAGTTGTTGATGAACTTCTTGATGAGCTTCATGGGGCTCATTTTTTCTCCAAGTTGGATCTTCATTCTGGGTATCATCAAATTCGGGTTAATGAGGAGGATATACCTGAAATAGCCTTCTGCACACATGATGGTCACTATGAATTTTTAGTCATGCCCTTTGGCCTCACTAATGCTCCTTCAACATTTCAAGCAGTGATGAATAAAATATTTTGACCATACCTCCAAAAATTCATTCTGGTCTTCTTCGATGATATCCTCATATATAGCAAAACCTAGGCTGAGCATCTCCATCATCTGGAGCTTGTAATGTAACTTCTCTCTGATCATCAACTCTGTGCAAAACTGTCTAAATGTGTGTTTGGCCAGGAGGAAGTGGAGTATCTCGGGCATATTGTTGCACAACAAGGGGTTTGGGTGGATCCTAGAAAAATAGATGCCATGACAAATTGGCCGCATCCTAAAACTCTCAAGAGCCTTCGAGGTTTTTTGGGGTTGACTGGCTATTACCGCAAGTTTGTCAAGAATTACAATAAGATCGCAGTACCACTGATAGCTATGTTAAAAAAGGATGCTTTTACCTGGACCCATGTTGCTGAGAATGCGTTTGAACAACTGAAACAAGCTATGTGTAGTACACCTGTTCTCGCTATGCCATATTTTTCTAAGCCCTTCACTATTGAGAGTGATGCTTGCAACAATGGACTGGGTGTTATTCTCCTTCAAGATGACCATCCTATTGAATTCACTGGTAAAGACCTTTCTGGTAAGAAGCTATCCCTCTCTACTTATGAAAAAGAAATGATGGTTATTTTGCATGTTGTACAGAAGTGGTGGCCATACCTCCTAGGGAGTCATTTTTGCATCAGGACTGATCACCAAAGTCTGAAATACTTCCTAGAACAATGTGTATCCTCCCCTACACAACAGAAATGGGCTAGAAAACTCATGGGGTATGATTATGAGATCACCTACAAGAAGGGTAAGGACAATATTGTGGCAGATGCTCTTTCTCACACATTTGATGCTAAAGCTTTCCTTTCAGCTATTTCTATGCCAATTCTCAATTGGTTAGCATCTGTTCAATAGGGCTATGTCAGTGACTCTTCTTTATCTCAAATCATTCACCAACTAACCAATAATCCTTCTGTTGTACCACATTATTCTTGGGATGGTGTTTCTCTCTGATACAAGAGCCGTCTAATGCTTCCTCAAAACCTAGATCTGCAACAAGCCTTTTTTTTATGAACTCCATGCTTCTCCTTTGGCAGGGCACTCAGGATTCCTCAAAACTTATGAGTGGGCACAATGAAACTTCTTTTGGAAAGGAATGAAATAGATGATTCAATATATGGTGGCTGAATGTGATACTTTCCAATGCCACAAGGGTGAAACGAATCTCCTTCCTGGCTTGTTAGAACCATTGCCCATCCCTACACGGATTTGGACTGATATTTCTATGGATTTCAATGAAGGGATTCCTAAATCAGGTGGCAAGATAGTGATCTTGGTTGTGGTTGATCATCTCTCTAAATATAGTCATTTTTGTGCCCTCAGCCACCCCTATACTGCCTCCTCAGCTGCACAAATCTTCATGGACCAGATCTTTCATCTTCATGGCCTCCCTTCTTCCATTGTCTCAGATCGTGATGCAACTTTTACCTGTCATTTTTGGACTGAACTATTTAAGCAAACTAGCACCAAACTAAAGATGAGTTCAGGCTATCACCTAAAAATTGATGGTTAGACTAAAATTGTCAACAAATGCTTGGAAACTTATCTTCGTTGCTTCACCTCTGGACAACAACATCAGTGGGCCAAGTGGCTTCCTTTAGCTGAATGGTGGTACAATACCTCTTACCACACTGCCTCTAAAATGACTCCATATGAAGCAGTCTATGGTTAGGCACCTCTATTGCTCCTTCCCTACACTCCCAATAGCTCACCAGTCTAGGAAGTTAACATAGTTCTCCACACCAGGGATCAGATTCTTCACACTTTACAGGATAATCTTCACATGGCCCGCAATCGAATGAAACAACAGACAGATCAACATCGTTCTCAGCACTCATTTCAAGTTGGGGATATGGTTTTTCTTCGTCTACAACCATACAAGCAATCCTACCTAAATCTTAAAGGGCATCATAAGCTGGCCACAAAATTTTATGGGCCTTATAAGGTTCTGTAGAAGATTGGTTCAGTTGCTTATAAACTAGAACTTCCTCCTTCCCAAATTCATCCAGTATTTCACGTTTCTTGTCTCAAGAAAGTTCTTGGTACCAATTTCAGAGCACAAACTTCTCTCCATAAAATGGATAAGGAAGGATCCATTATCCTGGAACCTGAGACAATGCTTTCCCAGCGCACTCGTCAGCTTCACTCTCGCTCCATCTCTGAGGTCTTGATTCAATGGCACAAAATGCAACCAGAGGATGCTACATGGGAACCCCTTCTTCAGATTCAGCAAAAATTTCCACACCTTAAGCTTTGAGGATGAAGATTTTTTCTAAGAGAGAGGGGATGTTAGGAACATGTGTGTTCCTTCTATTTATTTTGTTAGTGTAGTGTTGTTGGATGCACTTTGTAAGTCATCCCGTGAGTATATTTTATTATCCCACATGCATAGGTAGTATTACTTTTCTAGATTGTACTTAGTATATAAGAATATGTTGAGGCCTTTGATGAGAACCAACAAATTTATTGTATTGAGCTTGCTCAAAGGAGGTTACCCCCTCGAAGTGGCCCGTGATCAATAGATTCACTATGAGTTTTGCTATTGCTCTATATTCTGTTATTTCGTGCATTTTCACCATATTGCTGTAGGAGGTTCCTCTCATTCTCACTCTGATACCACTTGATGAAGGGGACTCCCCTTAATACCACAAGTACACAACATAAATAGAGAGAAACAACATAAATTTGCAAGAACATAAAATTGGCTTCTTATTGGCTCCATGAATGTGGAATTACAAACTTCAGAATTACAATATCTAAAGCCACATGGGCATCCCTTATAATAATCTATAGGACCAAGCCACAAATAACCACCCAGAACTGCCCTAGAAAACACTACGAGCCTTCCTTAAATAGGCAATTTCCCACCGCTCGAGAAGGTTCCAAAAATCTAGCCATAAAGGCCGACTACCCTTAGCATTTAATTATTTTTCACTTTTATTAAAAAAGGGTCAGCTTTAAATATTTACATAATATGATATTAGGTAGTCCAACTTTCGGAAGCCATAACTTTTGAACCATAGCTCCGATTGGCTATTATAACCACTTTTCAGAAATGGAAGATCATGATCTACAGTGTCTAACATGCAAAGCACCAATCACCCAAGGGTTTGACCTCAATCTGGAGCCTCTAAGGTCCTGAAAATTGAGCTCAAAGGTTTTGCACCCTAAAATCTAAATAGTAAATCCTTAATAACTTCACCAATACAGATGATCTAGCAATGAAATTTAATTGGCATGCGTATATGACTAAGATGAACCTTCACCTAAAAAATTAGAACATTCTGAGTTCAAACGGCCAACTTACTAAAAATAGCAAGTTTCCAAAAATAGAAGCTTTGTACAAAATATCCCTTATTGAATAGAAAACACATATTTTTGGGTGATGTAAGATTGCCCTTACACATGGGATGTTCCTCCATCAGACACCCAGGGTAATTTGAGAAGTGACCCTGTCACATCTTAGGTGTGCAGAGGAAAACCATGACGGTCAACCTCCTCCTTTGTCAACCATGATTAACCTTCTATAGGTCGTCCTCTCCATTTGACTAGATATTCTTCATATGTCTTTTTCCTTGTGCTTCTACAAACACGACTATCCAGTATATCTTCAATCTTCTTGGTAGCTGAAGTAGTTGCCAGAATACTCAACTTGGCTTTTGTGATCTCAGCTTCAACACCCCCTTCATGGTACTCTGTCAAATCTGCAATGTTAAATACTAGTGAAATATCCAACTCAGTAGGCAATTCTACCTCATAAGTATTTCCTGAATCATGCTTCTT
Source organism: Thuja plicata (assembly GCA_018584345.1). Taxonomy (NCBI): domain Eukaryota; kingdom Viridiplantae; phylum Streptophyta; class Pinopsida; order Cupressales; family Cupressaceae; genus Thuja; species Thuja plicata. The sequence continues at coordinate 107,952 of MU223332.1, forward strand.
CAGTATCTTACATGGCCTAAACTTCTTCATTTTCAACTTGTTATATGTACCAACTAGAAATCACTCTTTCCACAAATGAACCATGACTTCATCCCCAACCTGAAATTCTTTATGCTTCCTTCTCTCATCTGCCTTAGCTTTATACTGTGCATTCATCTTGGTAATGTGCTTCCTCACCTCCTCATGGATGTTCTTCAAATGTTCTACAAAATCCTCAGATTCAACACTACTTATCCCTCCTTTGTCTATCTTCCTCAACTCTGAAGGATTTCTGGGACTACTTCAAAATATAATCTGGAATTGTGATTTACTAGTGCTCCTGTTGACAAAATTATTATAAGAAAATTCTTTTGAGGACTTTTCCCAATCTTGGAAATGGCCCAGAAAATCCTTTCCTCCTCTTGGTTCAGAATTTCACCTTCCTGATCAAAATCTCCTTCTACTTCGGCTTTATCCTCACTTTCCTCTCTTACGGAAAGATTCATGCCTCTGCTAATCTCTTCTTGGAATGCTTGCACTTGTCTCTGGAGGGCTCTAACCTCAAGTGGCACACCTTTGGCTCTTTCGCCATGCTCCCTTCGTGGAGACATTTTCATACTTATTGTCAAAACACTAACCACGGTCCTGGTGCAAACGACCTCACAGTCGGTGATCTGTCTACACACTTAGGAACTTCTCGCTCTGATACCACTTGATGAAGGAGACTCCCCTTAATACCACATATACACAACAAAAATAGAGAGAAACAACAAAAATTTGCAATAGAAAATTGGCTTCTTATTGGCTCCACGAATATGGAATTACAAACTTTAGAATTACAATATCAAAAGCCACATGGGCATCCCTTACAATAATTTGTAGGACCAAGCCTCAAATAACCACCCAGAACTGCCCTAGAAAGCACTACGGGCCTTCCTTAAATAGGCAATTTTCTACTGCCCGAGAAGGTTCAAGAAATCTAGCCATTAAGGCCAACTACCATTAGCATTTAATTATTTTTCTCTTTTATTAGAAAAGGGTCAGCTTTAAATATTTAAAAAATATGAGATTAGGTAGTCCAACTTCTGGAAGCCACAACTTTTGAACCGTAGTTCTAATTCTCTATTATAACCACATTCTAGAAAGGGAATATCGCAATCTACAGTGGATGACAGGCAAAGTGCTCATCAGCCAGGGGTTCAATCTCGATTCAGAGCCTCTAAGGTCCTAAAAATTGAGCTCAAAGGTTTCACACCCTAAAATCTCAACAGTAAATCCTTAATAACTTCACCAATACAAATGATCTGGTAATGAAATTCAACTGGCATGTTTATATGACTAAGATGAACCTTCACCTGAAAAAAAAGAACAGTCTGAGTTCAAATGGCCAACTTACTAAAAATAGAAAGTTTCCAAAAATAGAATCTTTGTACAAAATAACCCTTATTGAATAGAAAACACATATTTTTTGGGTGATGTAAGATTTCCCGTACACCCAGGATGCTCTTACATCAGACACCCAGGGTAATTTGAGAAGTGACCCTGTCACGTCTCAAGTGTACAGAGGAAAACCATGATGGTCAACCTCCTCCTTTGTCAGCCATGATGAATCTTCTACAGGTCATCCTCTTCATTTGACCAGATATTCTTCATATGTCATGTTCCTTGTGCTTCTGCCAACATGACTATCCAGTATATCTTGAATCTCCTTGGTAGCTGAAGTAGTTTCTAGAATACTCCACTGTGCTTTTGTGATTTCACCTTCAACACCCCCTTCATGGTACTCTTCCAAATCAGCAATGTTAAATACTGGTGAAATATTCAACTCAGTAGGCAATTCTACCTCATAAGCATTTCCTGAATCATGCTTCTTCAGTATCTTACATGGCCCAAACTTCTTCATTTTAAACTTGTTATATGTACCAACTAGAAATCGCTCTTTCCATAAATAAACCATGATTTCATCCCCAACCTAAAATTCTTTATGCCTCTTTCTCTCATCTGCCTTAGCTTTATACTGTGCGTTCATCTTGGTAATGTGCTTCCTCACCTCCTCATAGATGTTCTTCAAATGTTCTGCAAAATCCTCAAATTCAGCACTACTTATCTCTCCTTTGTCTATCTTCCTCAACTCTGAAGCATTTCTGGGACTAATTCAAAATATAATCTGGAATGGTGATTTACTAGTGGTCCTGTTGATAGAATTATTATAAGAAAATTCTGTTGAGGTCTTTTCTCGATCTTGGAAATGCCCCAGAAAAGCCTTTCCTCCTCTTGGTTCAAAATTTTTCCTCCTCATCAAAATCTCCTTCTACTTCGGCTTCATCCTCACTTTCCTCTCTTACAACAAGATTTATGCCTCTACAAATCTCTTCCCATAATGCTTGCACTTGTCTCTGGAGGGCTCTAACCTTAGGTGGCACACCTTTGGCTCTTCCACCACGCTCCCTTCATGGAGGCTTTTTCATACTTATCGCTTAAACACTAACCATGGTCCTGGTGCAAACTGCCTCACAGTCAGTGATCTATCTACACACTTAGGAAGTTCTAGCTCTGGTACCACTTGATGAAGGGGACTCCCCTTAATACAACAAGTACACAATAGAAACAGAGAGAAACAACATAAATTTGCAAGAACAAAAAATTGGCTTCTTATTGGCTCCACGAATGTGGAATTACAAACTTCAGAATTACAATATCAAAAGCCACATGGGCATCCCTTACAATAATCTTTAGGACCAAGCCTCAAATAACCACCTGGAACTACCCTAGAAAACACTATGGGCCTTCCTTAAATAGGCAATTTTCTACCGCCCGAGAAGTTTCTAGAAATCTAGCCATTAAGGCTGACTACCCTTAGCATTTAATTATTTTTCACTTTTATTACAAAAGAGCCGGCTTTAAATATTTCCAAAATATTAGATTAGGTAGTCCAACTTCTAGAAGCCATAAATTTTGAACCACATTTCTGATTGGCTATTATAACCACTTTTCGGAAAGGGAAGATCGTGATCCGGAGCCTCTAAAGTCCTGAAAATTAAGCTCAAAGGTTTTGCACCCTAAAATCTCAATAGTAAATCCTTAATAACTTCGCCAATACAGATGATCTGGCAATGAAATTCAACTGGCATGCTTATATGACTAAGATGAACCTTCACCTAAAAAATTAGAACATTCTGAGTTCAAAAGGCAACCTTACTAAAAATAGCAAGTTTCCAAAAATAAAAGCTTTATACAAAATAGCCCTTATTGACTAGAAAACACATATTTTTGGGTGATGCAAGATTTCCCTTACACCCGGGATGCTCCTGCATCAGACACCTAGGGTAATTTGAGAAGTGACCCTATCACGTCTCAGGTGTGTAGAGGAAAACCATGACTGTCAACCTCCTCCTTTGTCAGCCATGATGAATCTTCTACAGGTCATCGTCTCCATTTGACCAGATACTCTTTATATGTCATGTTCCTTGTGCTTCTGCCAACATGACTATCCAGTATATCTTCAATCTCCTTGGTAGCTGAAGTAGTTTCTGGAATACTCCACTCTGCTTCTGTGATCTCAGCTTCAACACCCCCTTCATGGTACTCTATCAAATCTGCAATGTTAAATACTGGTGAAATATTCAACTCAGTAGGCAATTCTACCTCATAAGCATTTCCTAAATCATGCTTCTTCAGTATCTTACATGGCCCAAACTTCTTTATTTTTAACTTGTTATATGTACCAATTGGAAATCGCTCTTTCCGCAAATGAACCATGACTTCATCCCCAACCTAAAATTATTTATGCCTCCTCTCATCTACCTTAGCTTTACATTGTGCATTCATCTTGGTAATGTGCTTCCTCACCTCCTCATGGATGCTCTTCAAATGTTCTGCAAAATCCTCAGCTTCAGCACTACTTATCTCTCCTTTGTCTATCTTCCTCAACTCTGAAGCATTTTTGGCACTACTTCCAAATATAATTTGGAATGGTGATTTACCAGTGCTCCTGTTGACATAATTATTATAATCAAATTCTGTTGAGGTCTTTTACCGATCTTGGAAATGGCCCAGAAAAGCCTTTCCTCCTCTTGGTTCAGAATTTTGCCTTCCTGATCAAAATCTCCTTCTACTTCGACTTCATCCTCACTTTCCTCTCTTACGGCAAGATTCATACCTCTGCGAATTTCTTCCTGCAATGCTTGCACTTGTCTCTAGAGGGCTCTAGCCTCAGGGGGCACACCTCTAGCTCTTCCAACATGCTCGTTTTGTGGAGGCATTTTTGTACTTATCACTGAAACCCTAACCACGGTCCTAGTGCAAACTACCTCACAGTCGGCGATCTGTCTACACACTCAAGAACTTCTCACTCTGATACCACTTGATGAAGGGGACTCCCCTTAATACCACAAGTACACAACAGAAACAAAGAGAAATAATAGAAATTTTCAAGAACAGAAAATTGACTTCTTATTGGCTCCATGAATGTGGAATTACAAAATTCAGAATTACAATATCAAAAGCCACATGGGCATCCCTTACAATAATCTGTAGGACCAAGCCTCAAATAACCACCCAGAACTGCCCTAGAAAATACTACGGGCCTTCCTTAAATAAGCAATTTTCCACCGCTTGAGAAGGTTCCAGAAATCTAGCAATTAAGGCCGACTACCCTTAGCATTTAATTATGTTTCACTTTTATTACAAAAGGGTTGACTTTAAATATTTACAAAATATGAGATTAGATAGTCCAACTTCTGGAAGCCATAACTTTTGAACCGTAGCTCTGATTGGCTATGATAACCACTTTTCAGAAACGGAAGATCACAATCTACAGTTGTTGACAAGTGAAGCACAAGTTAGCCAGGGGTTCAACCCCTATCCAGAGCCTCTAAGGTCCTTAAAGTTGAGCTCAAAGGTTTCACACCCTAAAATCTCAACACTAAATCCTTAATAACTTTGCCAATACAGATGATCTGGCAATGAAATTCAATTGGCATGCTTATATGACTAAGATGAACCTTCACCTGAAAAATTAGAACATTCTGAGTTCAAATGGCCAACTTGCTAAAAATAGCAAGTTTCCAAAAATAGAAGCTTTGTACAAAATCACACTTATTGAATAAAAAACACATATTTTTGGGTGATGCAAGATTGCCCTTACACCTGGGATGCTCCTTCGTCACACACCCAAGGTAATTTGAGAAGTGACCCTGTCACATCTCAGGTGTGTAGAGGAAAACCATGATGGTCAACCTCCTCCTTTGTCAGCTATGATGAATCTTCTATAGGTCATCCTCTCCATTTGACCAGATATTCTTCATATGTCCTACTCCTTGTGCTTCTGCCAACATGACTATGTAGTATATCTTCAATCTCCTTGGTAGCTGAAGTAGTTGCCGAAATACTCCACTGTGCTTCTTTGATCTCACCTTCAACACCCCCTTCATGGTACTCTATCAAATCTACAATGTTAAATACTGGTGAAATATTCAACTCAGTTGGCAATTCTACCTCATAAGCATTTCCTGAATCATGCCTGTTTAGTATCTTACATGGCCTAAACTTCTTCATTTTCAACTTGTTATATGTACCAACTGGAAATCAATCTTTCTGTAAATGAACCAGGACTTCATCCCTAACCTGAAATTATTTATGAAACCTTCTCTTATCTACCTTAGCTTTATACTGTGCATTCATCTTGGTAATGTGCTTTGTCACCTCCTCATGGATGTTCTTCAAATGTTCTACAAAATCCTCAGCTTCAACTCTACTTATCTCTCCTTTGTCTATCTTCCTCAACTCTGAAGAATTTCTGGGACTACTTCCAAATATAATCTGGAATGGTGATTTACCAGTGCTCCTGCTAACAAAATTATTATAAGACAATTCTGTTGAGGTCTTTTCCCGATCTTGGAAATGGCCCGGAGAAGCCTTTCCTCCTCTTGGCTCAGAATTTCACCTTCCTAATCAAAATCTCCTTCTACTTTGGCTTCATCCTCACTTTCCTCTCTTACGACAAGATTCATGCCTCTGTGAATCTCTTCCTACAATGCTTGCACTTGTCTCTGGAGGGCTCTAACCTCACGTGGCACATCTCCGAATCTTTTGCCATGATCCCTTCATGGAGGCATTTTCGTACTTATCGCTGAAACCCTAACCACGGTCCTGGTGCAAACTAGCTCACAGGCAGTGTTCTATCTACACACTCAGGAACTTCTCGCTCTGATACCACTTGATGAAGGGGAATCCCCTTAATACCACAAATACACAACACAAATAGAGAGAAACAACTGAAATTTGCAAGAATAGAAAATTGGCTTTTTATTGGCTGCACGAATGTGGAATTACAAACTTCAGAATTACAATATCAAAAGCCACACGGGCATCCCTTACAATAATCTATAGGACCAAGCTTCAAATAACCACCCAGAATTGTGCTAGAAAACACTATAGGCCTTCCTTAAACAGGCAATTTTCCACCACCTGATAAGGTTCCAGAAATTTTTCCATTAAGGCCAACTACTCTTAGCATTTAATTAATTTTCACTTTTATTACAAAAGGGTCAGCTTTAAATATTTACAAAATATGAGATTAGGTAGTCCAACTTCTGGAAGCCATAAATTTTGAATCGTAGCTCCGATCGGCTATTATAAACACTTTTCAAAAAGGGAAGATCGCGATGTAGAAGGGCTAACATGCGAAGCACTAGTTAGTCAGGGGTTTGATCTTGATCCGGAGCCTCTAAAGTCTTGAAAATTGAGCTCAAATGTTTCGCACGCTAAAATATCAACAGTAAATCCTTAATACCTTTGCCAATATAGATGATCTAGCAATGAAATTCAACTAGCATGCTTATATGACTAAGATGAATCTTCACCTGAAAAATTAAAACATTCCATGTTCAAACAGCCAACTTACTAAAAATAGCAAGTTTCCAAAAATAGAAGCTTTGTACAAAATACCGCTTATTTAATAGAAAACACATATTTTTGGGTGATGCAAGATTTCCCTTACACCTGGGATGCTCCTTCATCAGACACCCAGGGTAATTTGAGAAGTGACCTAGTCACATCTCAGGTGTGCAGAGGAAAACCATGATGGTCAACCTCCTCCTTTGTCAGCCATGATGAATCTTCTACAGGTCATCCTCTTATCGTTGAATTCTGGAGGCATTTTCATATTTATCGTTGAAACCCTAACCATGGTCCTGGTGCAAATTGCCTCACAGTCAGTGATCTGTCTACACACTTAGGAATTTCTCACTCTGATACTACTTGATGAAGGGGACTCCCCTTAATACCACAAGTACACAACACAAACAGAGAGAAACAACATAAATTTGCAACAATAGAAAATTGACTTCTTATTGGGTCCATGAGTGTGGAATTACAAACTTTAGAATTACAATATAAAAATCCACATGGGCATCCCTTACAATAATATGTAGGACTAAGGCTCAAATAACCACCCATAACTGCCCTAGAAAACACTACGGGCTTTCCTTAAATAGGCATTTTTTCACCGCCCGAGAAGTTTCCAGAAATCTAGCCATTAATCCTGACTACCCTTAGCATTTAAATATTTTTCACTTTTTTTACAAAAGGGTCGGCTTTAAATATTTACAAAATATGATATTAGGTAGTCCAACTTCCAGAAGCCATAAATTTTGAACTGTAGCTCCGATTGGCTATTATAACCACTTTCTGGAAAGGGAAGATTGCGATCTATAGTGGTTGACACACGAAGCACTAGTTAGCTAGGGGTTTGACCTCGATCTGGAGCCTCTATGGTCTTAAAAATTGAGCTCAAAGGTTTTGCACCCTAAAATCTCAATAGTAAATCCTTAATAACTTTGCCAATATAGATGATCTGGTAATGAAATTCAACTGGCATGCTTATATGACCAAGATGAACCTTCACTTGAAAAATTAGAATATTCTGAGTTTAAACGACCAACTTGTTAAAAATAGCAAGTTTCCAAAAATAGAAGCTTTGTACAAAATAGCACTTATTGAATAGAAAACACATATTTTTGGGTGATGCTAAGTTTCCCTTACATCCGGGATGCTCCTGCATCAGACACCCAAGGTAATTTGAGAAGTGACCCTATCATGTCTCAGGCGTGTAGAGGAAAACCATGACTGTCAACCTCCTCCTTTGTCAGCCATGATGAATCTTCTATAGGTCGTCCTCTCCATTTGACCAGATATTCTTCATATGTCCTATTCCTTGTGCTTCTACCAACATGACTATCCAGTATATCTTCTTTCTCCTTGGTAGCTAAAGTAGTTGCCAAAATACTCCACTATGCTTCTGTGATCTCACCTTCAACACCCCCTTCATGGTACTCTGTCAAATATGTAGTGTTAAATACTGGTGAAATATTCAACTCAGTAGGCAATTCTACCTCATAAGCATTTCCTGAATCACGCTTCTTCAGTATCTTACATGGCCCAAACTTCTTCATTTTCAACTTGTTATATGTACCAATTGGAAATCGCTCTTTTCACAAATGAATCATGACTTCATCCCCAACCTAAAATTCTTTATGCCTCCTTCTCTCATCTGCCTTAGCTTTATACTGTGTATTCATCTTGGTAATGTGCTTCCTCACCTCCTCATGGATGTTCTTCAAATGTTCTACTAAATCCTTAGCTTCAGCACTACTTATCTCTCCTTTGTCTATCTTCCTCAACTCTGATGCATTTCTGGGACTACTTCCAAATATAATCTGGAAAGGTGATTTACTAGTGCTCCTGTTGACAAAATTATTATAAGAAAATTTTGTTGAGGTCTTTTTCCGATCTTGGAAATGGCTCAGAAAAAGCCTTTCCTTGATGGGGAGGTCACCTTGCTCCTAGACTCCTACTCTTTCTTAGGAATCTCACCTTGGATCCTATTCACTTAAGGATCCTCTAGACTCACACTTGAGTCTCTTAGGGTTACTCACAGACCCTAACTAGAAGGATTTCTATTCTCCCTCTCCCTTAGGTTTCCTACCCACCGAAATGCTTCACTCTTCATCTACTCTTCCTCTCCATGACTGAATGTAGTTAGTCATGCACCTTCTCCTTCTATCTCTCTCTCCTACAAGTTCTCTAGCCGGACCATTAAGCTCGCCTAGGACTTGTCTACCATTCTGACTAGCCACTTCTCAGTCACAGACACAAAAATAGAATACAAATACATGAGGGATGCTTCTTGACAGTCACACTCCATAGGATGGATTATTAGAGTCAAAAAGCATCCATGAGGCTTAACTGAATTCAAAATCCTACTCTACAGAAGTTTGCACACAACAGAAGAACACACAGAACACACAAGAACTCTTCTTTATTGAAAGACTGAAAATTACAAAGCAAATTGAAATCTTCTTCACTAGTCTACTCAGTCTCTAACTTCTCCAACCTCTCCAACCTCTGGTATGAGTTTCCTTCCTTGCTTATATATTCGGCCTCTTCTTGATTTGTAACCGTTTCTAGGTTACCTGCCGCGTGAAGATTCTAACTACCTTGACTCTTCATCTTCCTCCTACAACTGTCATCATTCTCAGCATGGCTGTCGATGTGGACAACATTTTCCTCCATGGCGTTCTCTTTTTATCTTGGCATTTTCTTCCAATGTTGGCAAGTCAAATCTTCCTTTAGTCACGATATCGCAGTACTGATAAAATTCACTGCTTGTTATCCTGCGATAACACGACTCACAGTCATCTCGTTGTCACAACACTTTTTGACTTAACCGCCTGTGATCCTGCGACCTTGCTACACACTATTGTTGCGTCATCACCACACTGAGTGACTTAACCGCCTGTGATCCTACGACCTTGCTACTCACTGTTGTCGCGTTATCGCAGCACTTAGTAACTTAACTGCTGACCTTCTTGCAACTTGGCGATACACTGTCATCGCATTATCGTGACTATTTCAACCTAACCGCCGTTCATCCTGCGACTATGCGATAAGCCTTGTCGCGTCATCGCCAATTGTTTCTTGTTAACCACTGTGCATCTGCCGACTTGGTGACAAGCCTTAGTCGTGTAATTGCAGACCATTTGATGCTAACCGTCGATCATCTTCCGACTTGGCGACCAACCTTTGTCGTGTCATCGCAGACTATTTGATGCTAACCGCCGATCATCTCCCGACTTGGCGACCAGCCTTTGTCGTGTCATCGCAGACTGTTTGATGCTAACTGCTGATCATCTGCCGACTGCGCGACTGACCCGCTCTTTTTCTAGGAGTTAAGAACTGTTAATGTTTAGGACAGAGACTGACTACTAACTGTGATCTTCTCCCAGACCACCATTTCTAAATAGCTAGGGCTTCGAAGCTAAAACCCTAGGGTACTCTGCACCATACTCCCCCCTCTGCGAAGGAAGAATTAGTTTGAATTAGTCGGCAATAATGCCGAACTAATTCCTTGTCTTCTGCAGTCTTCTTTGTCCATCCATGTAGCTTCTGCTTCTGGTAACTCTAGCCATTTGATAAGGTATTCTCTATATACCCTTCGTTGAGTTGTCTTCTGAACTCGTGAATCCAATATTTTCTCTACTTGCAACTTTGACTTAGCTTTCACCTGTATATCCTGAACATCTTTTCCTATTTCCATCTGCTGAGTACTCTCAGGTATCACTGGTCCTCTGTATGGAATAAGATCCTGCACATTAAAAATAGGTGACATATCCACATTGTTAGGTAAATCAATTTTATAGGCATTCTACCCATATTTCTCCAATATCTGACAGGGACCTATTCTCCTCATTTGCAGCTTAGTAGGAATCCCCTTCTGTAATCTGGCTTTGTTCAGATGTACCATTACCAGATCTCCAATTTGAAATTGGACTTCTCTCCTTCCTTCATCTACCTTCTCTTTTAATCTTTGATTTGCCTCAATCAGATTCTTCTTCACCTGATCGTGTATCTCCTTCATAGACTGTGTAAAGTCATCAGCATGTCCACTTATCACTTGCTGTCCTTTTAACTCTCTGAGTTCACAAACTCCCCGTGGATGTATCCCATATACAATGTGAAATGGGCTTTTCCTTGTAGTTCTGTTAACACTATCATTATAAGCAAATTTTGCCTGTGGCAACACTTGATCCCAGGCTTGTCCATACTCCTTTGTTAAGCATCTGAGCAAGTTTCCCAGCACTCTGTTGATAACTTCTGTCTGTCCATCTGTTTGAGGATGGTAGGCAGAACTGTGGGACAAATTAGTTCCCAATCTTCTCCATAAGGTCTTCCAAAAATGACCCATGAATT
>MU223332.1:123229-156730 GCA_018584345.1 Thuja plicata
TGACTAGCCACTTCTCAGTCACAGACACAAAAATAGAATACAAATACATGAGGGATGCTTCTTGATAGTCACACTCCATAGGATGGATTATCAGAGTCAAAAAGCATCCATGAGGCTTAACTGAATTTAAAATCCTACTCTACAGAAGTTTGCACACAACAGAAGAACACACAGAACACACAGGAACTCTTTTTTATTGAAATACTGAAAATTAAAAAGCAAACTGAAATCTTCTTCACTAGTCTACTCAGTCTCTAACTTCTCCAACCTCTCCAACCTCTGGTACGAGTTTCCTTCCTTTCTTATATATTCGGCCTCTTCTTGATTTGTAATCGTTTCTAGGTTACCTGCCACCTGAAGATTCTAACTACCTCGGCTCTTCATCTTCCTCCTACAACTGTCATCATTCTCAGCATGGCTGTTGACGTGGACAACATTTTCCTCCATGGCATTCTCTTTTTATCTTGGCATTTTATTCCAATGTTGACAAGTCAAATCTTCCTTTAGTCGCGATATCGTAGTACTGATAAACTTCACTGCTTGTTATCCTGTGATCACGTGACTCACAGTCATCACATTGTCGCAATACTTTTTGACTTAACCGCCTGTGATCCTGTGACCTTGCTACACACTGTTGTCGCGTCATTGCCACACTGAGTGACTTAACTGCCTGTGATCCTGTGACCTTGCTACTCACTGTTGTCGCATTATCACAACACTTAGTAGCTTAACCGCTGACCTTCTTGCGATTTGGTGATACACTGTCATCACATTGTCGTGACTATTTCAACCTAGGCACCATTCATCCTACGATTGTGCGATAAGCCTTGTCGCATCATCGCCAACTATTTCCTGTTAACCGCTGTGCATCTGCCAACTTGGCGACAAGCCTTAGTCATGTAATCGTAGACCGTTTGATGCTAACCGTCGATCATCTTCCGACTTGGCGACCAACCTTTGTCATGTCATCGTAGACTATTTGATGCTAACCACCGATCATCTCCCGACTTGGTGACCAGCCTTTGTCGTGTCATCGCAGACTGTTTGATGCTAACCGCTGATCATCTGCCGACTGCGCGACTGACCCGCTCTTTCGCTAGGAGTTAAGAACTGTTAATGTTTAGGATAGAGACTGACTGCTAACTATGATCTGCTCTCGGACCACCATTTCTAAACAGCTAGGGCTTCGGAGCTAAAACCCTAGGGTTATCTACACCATTCCTCCTCTTGGTTCATAATTTTGCCTTCCTGATCAAAATCTCCTTCTACTTCAACTTCATCCTCACTTTCCTCTCTTATGGAAAGATTTATGCCTCTGCGAATCTCTTCCTGCAATGCTTGCACTTGTCTTTGGAGGGCTCTAACCTCGGGTGGCACACCTCCAGATCTTCCACCACACTCCCTTCATGGAGGCATTTTCATACTTATCACTGAAACCCTAACCACTGTCCTAGTGCAAACTACCTCACAGTCAGTGATCTGTCTACACACTCAGGAACTTCTCGCTCTAATATCACTTGATGAAAGGGACTCCCCTTATTACCACAAGTACACAACAAAAACAGAGAGAAACAACAAAAAATTGCAACAACTGAAAATTGGCTTCTTATTGGCTCCATGAATATGGAATTACAAACTTCAGAATTACACTATCAAAAGCCACATGGGCATCCCTTACAATAATGTGTAGGACCAAGCCTCAAATAACCACCTAGAACTGCCCTAGAAAACACTATGGGCCTTCCTTAAATAGGCAATTTTCCACCATCGGAGAAGGTTCTAGAAATCTAGCCTTTAAGGCCGACTACCCTTAGCATTTAATTCTTTTTCACTTTTATTACAAAAGGGTCGGCTTTAAATATTTACAAAATATGAGATTAGGTAGTCCAACTTTCAGAAGCCATAACTTTTGAACTGTAGCTCCGATTGGCTATTATAACCACTTTCCAGAAAGGGAAGATCATGATCTATAGTAGCTAACATGCAAAGTGCTTCATATCTTGGGGTTCGACCTTGATCCGGAGCCTCTAAGGTCCTGAAAATTGAGCTCAAAGGTTTCACACCCTAAAATCTCAACAGTAAATCCTTAATAACTTCACCAATATAGATGATCTAGCAATGAAATTCAACTGGCATGCTTATATGACTAAGATGAACCTTCACTTGAAAAATTAGAACATTCCAAGTTCAAACGACCAACTTACTAAAAATAGCAAGTTTCCAAAAATAGAAGCTTTGTACAAGATAGCCCTTATTGAATAGAAAACATATATTTTTAGGTGATGCAAGACTGCCGTTACACCCGGGATGCTCCTACATCACTCAACCTATATTTTTGGTAGTCAAACCTATTTTATATAAATTTTCCTATGTCTCCACCCTTTTATCTTTCTTTTTCTAGCTACACAGCTATATAGTTATCTATTCTCTTAGATGTGACTAAATTAGATTCCTCTGTGTGGTGTCCAACCTTCTTTCAGTATCCCCCACATTCTCTATCTTAATTAATTAATATATCTTCTCTACTATTCTCTATACTATGTTTATACTCACATTTATATTCAAAACCCATGTGTTGCATTTCCTCCCCAACAACCCATGGTCTTTTTTTCTATTCAACCCCTATGCCTGGTCTAGACGACTACCCCTTTCTTGGGTTTATCTCTACTTATGTTGTTTGATTTGAGCATCATTTATATTGAGATATAGAGCTAGATTTGAAGATAATTTTTAGAATTAGGGAATGATTAGTGGCTATGAGGTAATTCCTTAGTTGTAAGAATACATATTTTAAGAAAGATATTTTCCTGCTTAGCTTATATTACAAATCTGGTCTAGAATATGATGTTGTGATCTACTATGACAATTGGATTGTCAAATGTGACAAAGAGTACTACTTTTCATGTGTAATAACATAATCTTGTTTTAAATTTTGGAACATATTAATTTATTTTCTAGATTTTAAGAGTATGGGAGAGTTTACATGATTCAAATAGTTTGAATATTATTTATCCCTAAGAAGATAATTTATTTATTATATGTTTGAACCCTAATATTAAAACTAGGACATAAGAACAGCTTTATAAAATTTTCACAAAATATTTAATTGTTTATTTAGTAGCGAACCAATTTTTAGGTGGAGAAGCACTTTTCTACAAAGTTGTGGTGTGTGAAAATAACATTTATTGTATGTGGGAGTTCACATGAAGACATGATGTCTAACATAAGAATAAAATCAAATTGTTATATGGATTTTGACTTGGAGGTTGTAGTGGCTTTTAAATATTGATTAAAATTTAAAGCATTTCATATTGAAAATGTAACTTGGGTGCATACGTTAGATAGGTTAATAATTTCTATATATAATAGATAAGTTGCTAATTTCTCACAATTTTGTATGTTTTTAATAAATAGAGTGCACAAGATTAGATATTTATAGTGAAAAGGGTAGACAATATGGTTATAATATTGGGTATTATTAATGGATTGTTTCACTCTAGGAAGAATGTTTTGGATGTGATATATCATCTTTTGGATTGATAACATTTAATTTATTCTAAGAGAGTAGTGATACTTTGATATTATGTTAAAATATATTTATTAAAATATAATAAATATATTATGTGTGCTTCAAAGACTAGGTTATTTCTTGAAAAGGGTTTTCCCATGGTAAACCTTGTGTAATATGTTTATTTATATTTTAGAAAATGTTGGTTTTTTTCATTTGTACAAGTATAATATTACTGTATCAGTATTATTTTCTATAATTAGTATTAATATTAATCTATTGAGGATTGATGCTTGCATTAGAATTCTTACAAGTTTATGTCCCTTAAGTAAAAAAAATTAAAAATATGTAAATACAAAAGCATTTTTTTAATATTATGGACAAATATTTGCTATTTGACTTAGAAATTTATTGGTGATCACTTATCTAGTGTGTCGTTGAAAAATGGAATCACTTCCATTATAGACTGGTTTATCCTTCTAAGTAAGTGGTTTGGGGTCATGTTAAGCGCCTTGAATGGGTATCTGACTTGGATCATGATTTTTCTCTTGTTCTTCCCCATTTCCCACTTTTCTCCAGTCTGTTTCTGACATCCTAAACTGCAAAATTGAGATTTTTGACCTCAGGGTCAAAATTGACATTTCTGGGTCAAGGTCGGCCTCGAACTTGACCTAGGTCATAATCGACCTTTTTTTTACCAAAGATCAAGATTTCAAGTTTCTGGGGTTTTTGGATGTCGGGCTTTGAAAAGATTTAATTCCTGCTTCCAGGTTGGCTATTTTGGGTTCCAAAATGATGACTCTTAAATTATATTTAATATAGGTCCTCTTCTAGGGATATAGGTCTAATGGGAATTTAATTATCCTATGTAGGCCTCTCTAGAATATTGTGCCTTTAGATTTGTATATAAGGAAGCCTTCTCCTCTCATTTTCTCTAACAATCCAAGACACAAGAAGCAATTCCATCCATCAAAAATCTATGCATGATCTATTGAAGCAAGAATCTACTATGAAGCATTCAAACATTCAAAGACATTCAAGCATTCAATTGATCAAGGAGACCCATTGGTAGCCATTGAAGGATTAAAACTCTATGGAGCCCTCTTGTTGAAGATTTCTCCATCCATATTCCTCCAAGCCTCTTCCTACTCCAAGATTCATTCAAGATTGGTATTAAATATCTATAAGAAATTGATTTGAGACATCCTACATTCTAAATTCTACATTCTAAATCCATTTTGTGCATACATACTTGTAGATCCACAGATTCAAATCTGCCACAAGGGTTTCCATACAAGAAAGGTGTATTTGTTCATTTAATTTGTTTACTTATGCAATTTCAATTCGATTATAAAGTTAATTTCAAAACTTGGGTTTGACCAAGGCAAACCCCTTCCCCCTACAAACAAACCATTTTTCTTATAGTGACAGGTTTAGAACAGAGAATCAGAGTATAGATTCATATACCCTTTTCAAAATACTATCAGGATTTGGAAACATATTTTATATAAGAGATTGTAGGTCAGAATGAGAGGTCGATTTTGCCCTAGGTTAGAAGTGGAAATTTTGGGTCAAGGTCGACATTGACTTGAGGGTAAAAATCAGAATTGAGTGAGATCAAAAAAATATTTTTGGGTCTTGTAGATCTAACAGATTTGGTTCAGGAATGCGAAAATCAATAGTTTTTGAGACCGTCTGACAGGGTTTTTTAGTAGATTATTTTTCAGAGGTAGGTATTTTATTCCATTATTCTTTTCTTTCATTTCTATATTTACACCCCTTAACAATTGCAATTAAATGTAATGTAGATAATATGTTCATAGGGTCACTTGTATGAGCAAATATGCATTGTTCTAAACCATATCAATATTCTGTCTTTACATTTTGGTGAACCCACGATAGACAACTCTTTCTCTTTGGTGTTATATTTGCATCTTATTTTATATCTTACATGCATATAAAAATAAATTTCTTTTATGCTCTTGTATTTATATTTCAATAATAAAGATCACAAATTTCTTTAAAAATACAAAAAAATTTACATTTTTCATGTTTGTAATGTTACTTTGTGTTCAACATGTATGATTTTTGTTTTGAATACTTTGATGGGGATTTTGTTGCGAAAGAGGATAGATCCCCTAATGAGGTACATGGAAGTGAGGATAAAATTTTTTAGAATAAGATCTCCATGAATCTTATTCCTATTTTATCCTCCTCTACAACCTCTCCAATTGAACTGTACCATAGGGTGTGTGCATGGTTACCTTTATGTTCCACTATTTGCAACATTGATACACCTAGAAAGACTTCATTTAGTGCGTCTGATGTTGCTTTGTCCTCTCTTGAATTACCTTGTGATGTAGAGGACATAGAGTTCTAGTGTTTCCTTCTTCTAAATTGTTTAATACTTCTCCTAACCATCTGATTGTCTACTCCTCTATGTGTTCTTCACCAATATGGATCTCCTAGACCCCTCCTACCAACTTGCCTCCTAGGTATAGTTTATTTGATAAAGACATAAAGTTTACACAATTTCAACTAGTCCAACTAGTTCACCAATCTTCTTGGTTTTTCACTAGATCTTCCCCTAGAACCACAAACCCTTTCTTAGGATCTTTACCATACAACTCATAGAATCTTTCCTATGTTCTTGACACATTAAAATCCCAATGGAAACATTTCCAATACTTCTGGATACTCCAATAATCCAATTGTTGTCATTTGCACTAGTAGGCCTAATTAGGCCTATTTCTAGTAGGCCAGTTATCTTTATTTTGAGCCAAATGATCCAAATTATCCCAAACAACCTCACAGAAGACTCATAAATATGAAATATATCCACTATCCCTTCAAGAATCCAAAACCATAGCTTCTCAAGGCACCCAGAACCCTAATTGCTACCATGCCCTAGTTTTCAACCTATATTTTAGGCCTCTAGACTAGTCAGTGCAATATGTATTCAATTTGGTCTTTGAGCTTCATTTCACCATCTCCCACCTTTTGATCTTTCAAGGAGATAGATTAGGGCTTCTACACATGCATCCATCCAATCTTTACCCTATCCAGGCTCACCTACTCCTAGCAGTCAGCCATAGGGCTTCACTCCAATTCTAGGAATTCGATTGCAAGAATCAAAAGGAAAAAAATACTATGTACAGACCCTAACCCATCAACACACATGGTTTCATCTATATTCAACTATGGATGCTTAGGTTAGAGCCATTTTGGTTCCTGCAACTCTACAAATTGAACTTGTAGACACAGTCACCTAGATCATAATGTAATTCCACACAAACTTAAATTGAAACCAAAATACTATATGAAAAAGAAAGATATTACAATACACTACATCCCCATGGGGTGAGATCATCGAATATAATCTGTACATAGCCATACAAAATGTAGAAAACACTATAATTTACAAAGAAACTCAGTAATTCATCCCTATAGAATGATGACAAAATTAATTTTGAATCCAAAACTCCATTAATCTTTCCAAAATCATCAATCCATGTTCAAATACCCAAACATGGGTGTTTATAACCACTCAAACCTCAATATGCAACTTTTTGCACAAGTTGCTCGAGCAACTTTTGAATATTTTTGATCTTTGACCATTTTAGTCAACTCGATGCATTTTGACCACTCCTATCACCCTAGGTAGGATAATTAGGGTCCTAGAAAATACTAAAACCTCAAGTTAGTAAAAAATAGCAACTTTTACCATTCTAGGCTAAAATGACCACATTGTCACCTAGGAGCACTTTTGCTCTTACAAACAAGAAAAATTAACAAGTTGGAATCCAACCTAGTAGATCTTATTAAAACCCAAACTAAACTCCTAACATAACCATAAAACACACAAATCACATCAAAATGGGAGGTTCTCTGCACCATACTCCCCTGGGATAAAGAACTCAAGTCCCTTGAGTTAGGAGGTCTTCAATGACGACCCCATGCTTCAGAATGTCTACTTCAGTCATCCAAGTGGCCTCAGATTTAGGTATTCCCTACCACTTTACCAGATACTCTTTGTAAGTACCCTCCTGGTCTTCTTAGTCACCTTGGAGTCCAGTATACTATCCAATTGTAGAGGCTGTGAGGTAGGCAAATGTTTAACCCAATCTTCTTCTCCCAACTCTGAAAGAGTTAGTTGACCTATTTTTGTGGGTAGACACTTATAGGGATACATCTCAAATAGATTAAAAATGGGTGAAATTCCAAAATCTGGAGGTAACTCCACCTCATATGCATTTTTTCCATACTTATGCAATATCCTCAATGGTCCTATTTTTTTCATCAGCAACTTAGTTGGCTTAACCTTAGGTATTCTTTCCTTTCTGAGATAAGGAAGTACAAAATCTCCACCTTGAACTAAAAATCCATCCTTTTCTTACCTGCCTTGGCCTTATATTTATCTACTTGTTTTTACAAATTCTTCTTGACTTGTTCATGCAACTCTTTCATCTACTCTGCAAATGATTCCCCTTGTGCACTCCTCTTGTCCTATATACTGAGATCCCTCAACTCCAAGATCCCTCTAGGATTAGTCCCATAAACTATCTCAAATGTGCTTTTTCTAGTACTCCTATTAATGGATTCATTATAAGCATAATCTTCCTGTCCAATGATATGATCCCATGACTATCTATGATACTTAGTTAAGAATCTCATTAGGTTGCCTAAAGACCTATTAACTACCTCAGTTTGGCCATCCAACTCAGGGTGATAGACAGAAGAGAAAGATAATTTTGTCCCTAACATCTTCCAAAGAGTCTTCCAAAATTGACCCACAAACTTACTATCCCTATTGGCTATCACTTACTATGTTTAGTGGCAATCCATGGATTCTCACTATGTTTGTGAAGAAGAGGCTTGCAATATGTGAAGCATCGTTGTTTTTTTTGAAAGGAATGATGTGTTCCATCATGCTAAACCTATCCACCACTACAAACACACTATCATGTCCCTTTGGTGTCTTTGTCAAACCCAAAATGAAGTCCATACTCAAGCACTCCCAAGGTCTCTGAGGTATGGATAGGGGTTGATACAATCTAGTGTTTCTACTTTTTCCTTTTATGCTCTGACATACCTGACATTGCTCAAGAAACTTCCTAAGATCTGACTATAACCTAGGCCAATAGTAATGCCTATTCACTTGCTCAAGTGTGTTGTCCATTCCAAAGTAGCCTCCCAAGATTCCTTGGTGTTTCTCCTTGACTATGTTCTCCCTCATTGAGAATTAAGGTATACACATTAGGTTTACTTTGACAATAATCCCTCCTCCAACATATAATCAATAAAATCCATGTTGAATCCCTATTGGAACTTCTCACATGCCTCAAAGTCATCTTTGAAATCTTTGTCCTCTTTGTAGTGGCATTTCCAGTCATTCATTCCCACACTTTATAATTATATTTCTTGTATGGCTAGTACTCTTCCACTAAGAGCATCATCAACCTTGTTGCTAACTTCTTTCTTGTGCTTGATGAAAAATATGTATGCTTGTAAAGATTCTACCCATTTAAGGTGCCTCTGATTTAACTTCTCTTGCCTATTCAAGAAACATAGGGCATGGTTATCTGTCTAGATGACACATTCCCTAGGTAGGAGATAATGTCTCCACTTTTTGAGTGCTTGCACCATTGCATACAACTCCAAATCATAGGTAGAGTACTTTTTTTTGGCCTCATTCAACTTCTCTGAGAAGAATGTCACAGGGTGTCCCTCTTGGCTCAACACTTCCCCAATGGCTAGCTTACTAGAATCACACTCCACCACAAATCACTGATTGAAATTGGGTAACCTAAGAGTAGGTAGTTTTTCTATCCTTTTCTTCAACATTTCAAAGCCTTGATCTGCGACTTCTGTCCACTTGAACTGACATTTGATTCCTCCCTTAATAGTGTTGAGGATAGGTGCACATACATGACTAAATTTTCTCACAAAATTCCTATAGTAGGAGGCTAATCCATGAAAAATTCTATCATCCCCTATGGATCTAGGTGTTGGCCATTCCAAAATAGACTTTACCTTATCAAGTTCCATCTTCATACATCCATTAGCAACCACAAAACCAAGATATATTAATTTAGTCTTAAGGAAATCACATTTTTCCTTTTTGATCATCAATTTATCTTGGTGTAGCCTCCTTAATGCCATTTCCAAGTGCTTCATTTGATCCTCCTTATACCTTCTAAATATCAAAATGTCATCAAGATAAACTATTACAAACTTACCTATAAAATCTGCAAGCACTTCATTCATGAGCCTCATGAATATGCTAGGTGAATTTGTTAGGCCAAAGGGCATTACAAGCCACTCATACATCCCTTCATTTGTCTTGAAGGCTATCTTCCATTCATCACCAGACCTAACCCTAATGTGGTGATACCCTGATTTCAAATCCAGCTTGGAGAAATAACAATAACCCCCCAAGTTGTCTAGAAAATCCTCAATCTGGGGCATTGGCAATCTATATCTAATTGTGATCTTGTTAATATCCTTGGAGTCAATGCACATCCTCCATTTTCCATCCTTCTTAGGAGAAAGGGTAGTTGTCACATCACAAGGGCTCAAACTCTTCCTTTTTAGTCCTTTCTCCAACAAATCTAGAATCTATTTCGCTATCTCTGCATTCTGACTTGGTGTCATCTTATATGTTGCCTTATTGGGAAGATTATCTCCGGGTATGAGGTCTATCTAATGAATCACATCCCTCATGGGTGAAAATTCACTAGGTAATCCATTATCCACTATTTTATGGTACCTTTCCAATAGTGCTTGTACCTTTGCTGGCATGTTGGGTATGTGTTCCATACTATATTATCCACAATAGTAAGGTATGTGTTCCATACTATCCTTGTTAAGGGAATTAAAGGAATCCAAGAATACCTTATATTATTTATCCATCTCCACTTCTTTTCCTTTTCTATTTGTCTCTCTTGTTTGGCTTTCATCCTCTTCATCACTTTCATCTCCCCATTCAGTGACTTTCCTCTTACCCTTTTGTATCTATCAAATTGTCCTTTGCCAATAGATTTTGGACCAAGTAAACTATGGAATATTTTCTCATTTCCTTGGGTGGCATTCTATCAAAATTGTGTATTTCCTCTCCTTCAGACATACACTAAACTTAAAGAAATTCTGGCTCTGATACCACTTTGATGCAGAGGGTCTACAGTTCTAGTGTTTCCTTCTTCCAAATTGTTTAATACTTCTCCTAACCATCCAATGGTATAATCCTCTATGTTTTCTTCAAAAATATGGATCTCCTAAACCCTTCCTACCAACTTTCCTCCTAGGCATAGTTAATTTGATAAAGACACAAAGTTCACACAATTTAAACTAGTCCAACTAGTTCACCAATCTTCTTTGATTTTCACCAGATCTTCCCCTAGAAACCCAAACCCTTTCTTAGGATCTTTCCCATAAAAATAATATAATATTTCCTATTTTATTGACACATTAAAATCTCATTGGAAAAATTTCCAACACTTCTGGATACTCCAACAATCCAATTGTTTTCAATTGCACTAGTAGGCCTAATTAGGCCTATTTCTAGTAGGTCAATTTTCTTTGTTTTGCGCCAAATGCTCCAAATTATCCCAAAGAACATCACAAAATACCTAGTAAATCTGAAATATAGCCACTAACCCTTCAATAATCCAAAACCATAGCTTCTCAAGGCACCCACAACCCTAATTTCTACCAGGCCCTAGTTTTCAACCTATCTTTTAGGCCTCTAGACCAGTCAGTGCAATATGTCTTCAATTTGGTCTTTGAACTTCATTTCACCATATCCATACTTTTGATCCTTAAAGGAGACACAATAGGGATTTTTCACATGCCAATAAGTCATTCATCCAAGATCATGGGTGCTCTTTTCAATCTAATCTTTACCCTATCTAGGCTCACCTACTCCTAGTAGTCAGCCATAGTTCTTCACTCCAAGTCTAGGAATTCGATTGCAAGAAAAAAAAGGGAAAAAAAAACACTATTTATAGACCCTAAACCATCACCCCACATGGTTTCATCCATTTTCAACTGTGGATGCTTAGGTTAGAGACATTTTGGTTCCTACAACTCTGCAAATTGAACTTGCAGACAAAGTCACCTAAATCCTAATGTAACTCAACACAAACTTAACTTGAAATAAAAATACTATATGAAAAATAAATATATTACAATACACTACATCTTGATGGGGTCAGATCATCTAATCTAATCCGTACACATCTGTACAGAATGCAGAAAACATTGTAATTTACTATGAAACTCAATAATCCATCCATGCAGAATGATCACAAAATTAATTTTCAATCAAAAACTCCATTAACCTTTCCAAAATCATCAATCCATGCTCAAATACCTGGGCATGGGTGGTTACAACTTCTCAAACCTCCATATGCAACTTGTTGCAAAAGTTGCTCGAGCAACTTTTGAGCAGTTTTGCTCTTTGATCATTTTAGTCAACTCGATGCATTTTTACCACTGCTATGAACCTAGTAGGATACTTAGGGTCCTACAAAATAATAAAACCTCAAGTTACTCAAAAATAACAACTTTTACCAATCTAGGCCAAAATGACCACATTGTCACCTAGGAGCACTTTTGCTCTTACAAACAAGAAAAATGAACAACTTGGAATCCAACCTAGTGGATCTTATTAAAACCCCAAAAAAACTCCTAAAACAAACCTAAAACACACAAATAACATGAAAATGGGAGGTCCTCTGCACCTTATTGTAAGGATACCTTAGAGAAAAAAGATGACTCTAATCTTTCTCCTTATGGAAATGAGTTAAGGATTGATGTTAATTATTCTCCTAATATATGTCTTTTCTATGAGTCTACTTTAGAATATAATTTACCCTCTTTCCCCTTTAGGGATTAAGCTTTAGTGATTTATGGAGCTCCTACAAGGTGCTTTATTGATAGGGATGATAATACTCCTATTTGGGATGAACCTTTGGATTTAGATGTTGATTACTCTCTTCCTCATGAAGCCATTGTGGATGATTCTACTTTTTGGGATGAACCCTTGGATAAAGACATTGATTTATCTCATCCTCCTGAAGATTCTTTGATACAAGATGGTGTTTTATTAATGGATGACATATTCATACAGGATGGTGATTGTTTATCTTAAACACACTCCCCTTATATAGACATTTTAGAGAAGGAAGAAGACATTATATATGATTTACCTCCATTTAGGATTCCTTCTAGTGATGAGGCATTAGAGGAGAATGATATCAATCCTACCTCATCTCCTCCTAGGATGTATTCTTTGCTTCCTTCTTGTGAACCTGTTTATAGTGTTGAGACAACTCACATGGTTTATCTAAAACCCTTGTTGAATATTAAAGGTTGTCCTCGCATTAATATCAAAGGTAAACCTAGGGAGTCTTTAGAGTCTATCAATGATCAAGATTGGATAGCTCACACCTATCATACAAGTAATAACCCTCAACCTAATATGGTAGTTACTACTTCTTTACCACCTTCTCAACCCATTCTTCCTCCTCTTCCCTGTCCTCGTAGCAAGGAGTATGATTTGATAAACCAATTGTGAAATACCCCTGCCAAGACTTCTTTATGGGAGATTATTCAAAATTCACCTACCTACAATGAATATTTGAAAAAAGATCTAGCAATTCTTTCTACTCCACCTCCTAATAAAGAGAGCATAAATGCCTTTTTATAGTGCATGCATGCTACCTCGAGTCATCTTGACATTGTATTTACTCAAAATTATTTACCACCTAAAGAAGTTAAGAATCAATATGATGGTCTTATGATTGTTGTTACTATCAATAAGAGTATCATTTGTAGGACCTTGATTGATAATGCATCTAGGCTTAATATTTCTAGCATGGGAATGCTCAAAGAGATTAAAGATGATCTTTCAACTATTCAACCTTATAATGCTCCTATACGTGGCTTTGATAACATTGATAAGAAAAATTTGGGCATCACTACCTTACCTATCTAAGTAGGTTTGGTCACCCTGAATACTCATTTTCATGTTATGCTTGGACCCCTTAATTATAACCTCCTTTTGGGTAGACCTTGGTTGCATGAGATGTATGTTTTTCCTTCCACCCTTCACCGTAAAGTCAAGTTTATTCACAACAACATGGTGTATACACTTCATGTGGATGATGCACAAAATACTTGTTTGAATATTCAAACCCACAATATTCCTATTCCTCATAGTAATCCTTCTTCCTCTAATTTTCTTCCTGAAGATGATTGGGGAACCTTGTATCTTAATCCTACATTTATTGGAGAGTATAAGGTTTCTGATCTTGATTTTATGAAGCAACAAAGAGAGTTTGAACAACAAGCGTTTGCTTCTACTTCTAATGCCCTTCATAATTATTTTGTCGCTGCTTCTACCCACTATGAATATATTAAACCTACTAATGATGACATAGTGACTACTAAAGTTTCATTTAATCCTTCTGATATGGCTTCTCATTATGGTCTTGGTTATCATTTACTAGTTAAACAAGGATTCCATGGTCAAGGATGTGGTAAGCATAAACTGGGAATTGAAATGCCCTTATAGAATGGGGGGCATAAGAATTCTTATGGATTGGGATTTAATCCTCAAACACACATCAATGTTACCAACATCTCAAATAACACTTCAAAACATGATGAAAATATGAAGGAATTTGACCAAGAAGTTCTTTTGCCTAAATTCATTTGTGCTAAGATGATTACTAGACCTAAATGCAAAAATAAACGTAGTCCACACTTCAAGACTATTCATTTTTTTTCTATCATATATTTCATGATCACTGTAATAATTAATGTCAAGCTTTACATTATAAGATTAGGCAGCTCATTGATAGTAAAGTTATTTATTTAACATGTGGCAATGAGTTATATTCCAATCATGTTATCTTTAAATAACACTTATGTTCCTATTATGGAGCTCCATATTATGTAAACAATGTTAGCCTAATCCTTGGGGGCTCATTGTCTTGCATAGTGTTGTGAGAAATATAATAGGTCCCCTTTCATCCTTGTTCCTACGCTTGGGGGGCAAGGATGCCATCTCCTTCTTTTCTGTCTTTCCAGGATCTAATTTTCCCTTGGTTAAGAAGTATCTATTTATTATGTGACATCCAATCATACATGAAAATTTTGGTTTACATTTAGGATCTATGTCCTTGATTATAACCTATTTCATTGTTTGATATTGGGTTTCCATTGTTGATAAATATCCCACCTTGGAAACTGAATAGTGTGCTATCCCTCGCAAGGGTTACTTTTTCACTTCTTTCATGATAACCATTGCATTCATCCCTTCCATAGCCTCATAGGAGCTGTGACCTTCTTGGTATAGACTGGGTGTTGTCTATGGATATTTTCTTGATGTTGAAGAAGGCTTTATCCTTGCTATTTCTTTCCTTAACATGTCAAAATAGTATGTATTTTTGCCATCTTAAGGACGGGGGCATATAAACGGCCTCCCTCATTTTATATTATGCATTTTTTTTCTAACCTTTTGTTTTTCAACATGCTAAATCCTCTAAAGGTAATGCACATAAGTTGCTAAATCCTTAAGAGATACACATTCAATTACAATTCAATATGCTAAATGCTCGAAAGGTAACACATAAGTTGCTAAATCATGAAAAGATACACATTTTAGAAATCTATTCCATGGTGATATAAGGATATGGATCCTTGGGTACTTCATAAAAGATGTTAGAGGATGCACTACATACATGCATAAAGCCAAAAGAAGGCACACAACTTTATGGGGTGACTATCAAGTGCTTTCTTGGTCGGCCATCCTATCCTTTTGTGGTTCACAGTGAGATACACACATCTTACTGGATGAGCTAACCACTCCTCTCTATCTTTCTCTTTGACTGGTGATGTATCTCTTATCGTGATCTTAGGGTTGATAAACACTTAAGAACCTAGGGGCTTGAGGATTCCTTTGTCCCTTTTGATTTCAATAAGATTCTCTTTTGTTCATGATCTCCTTTACCAAGAGTTTGCATCGAGTCCATACTCTTGCTAAAGTGGGTGCTACATGTATAGTAAAAAAGTGGAATCACTTCCATTGTAGAGTCATTTAGCTTTTGGAGTAAGTGGTTTGGGGTCATGTTAAGCACCTTGAATGGGTCTCTGACTTGGATCTAGTTTTTTCCCTTGTTCTGCCCCATTTCCAACTTTTCTCCAGCCTATTTGTGACATCCTAAACTACAAAATTGAGATTTTTGACCTCAGGGTCAAAATCAACCTTTCTGGGTCAAGGTTAACCTCAACCTTGACTAGGTCAATTTAGACCTTGACCTTGACCTAGGTCAGAATTGACCTTTCTCTGAGCCAAGGTCTAGATTTCAAGTTTTTAGGGTTTTTGGATGTTGGGCTTCAGAAAGATTTAATTCTCGTTTCCAGGTCACCTATTTTGGGTTTCAAAAGGATGAATCTTAAATTATATTTAATATAGGTCCTCTTCTAGGGATATAGGTCTAATTGGAATTTAATTCCCCTATGTAGGCCTCTCTAGAAGATTGTTCCCTAGATTTGTATATAAGGAAGCCTTCTCCTCTGATTTTCTCGAACAATCCAAGACACAATAAGCAATTCCATCCATCCAAAATCTATCCATGATATATTCAAGCAAGTATATACTATCAAGAATTCAAGCATTCAAAGACATTCAATTCATCAAGAAGATCTATTGGTAGCCATTGAAGGATTCAAGCTCTATGGATCTCTCTTGTTGAAGATTTCTCCATCCATATTCCACCAAGCCTCTTCCTATTCCAAGATCCCTTTAAGATTGGTATTGAAGATCTACATGCAATTGATTTAAGACATCCTACATTCTACATTCTACATTCCACATCCATTTGGTTCATACATACTTGTGGATCCACGGATTAGAATCTACCACAAGGGTTTCCATACAAGCAAGGTGAATTTGTTCATTTACTTTGTTTACTTATGTAATTTCAATTTGATTATAAGGTTAATTCCAAAACTGGGGGTTGACCAAGGAAAACCCCTCCCCCAACAAACAAACCATTTTTCTTGTAGGGATAGGTTTGGAACATCAAATTGGAGTGCAGATTTGGATAACCTTTTGGGAAAACTATCACGATCTGGAAACATATTTTCTGTCAGAGATTTTAGGTCAGAATCAGAGGCTGATTCTGTCCTAGGTTTGAATCAGAAATTTTGGGTCAAGGTCGACATTGACTTGAGGTTCAAAATTGAAACTGAGCCATATCAGAAAATGATTTATGGGTTTTGTAGATCTCATAGTTTTGGTTAAGGAAACGTGAGAAATCAACAGCTTCTGAAACCGTCTGATAGGGTTTTCAACAGATTATTTTTCATTGGTAGGTATTTTATTCCATTATTCTTTGCTTTCATTTCAAGATTTACACCCCTTATCAATTATAATTAAACGTAATGTGGATAATATGTGAATAGGGTAATTTTTATGATAAAATCTTCATTGTTCTAAACCCTATCCATATTTTCTCTTTACATCTATAAATACTACGTGATATTTGATGTATAATATAGAAAAATCTTAAAATGAAACCATACAATTTATTAAGAATTAACTAAAATAAAATTCCAAAAAGGTATAAGATAAAGTTAAACTAAATGTATTAATAAAATATTACAATAAAGTTCAAGGTATGAAAGCAAAATATAGAATTCCTCTAGAGTATATAAAAATCCCTTTCAAACAGTAAAACAATGAAAATAATTAGTACATCCTATATATATTGCATTAATATAACCATCTAAATTTTACATATCGAGTACTTAACAAGAAATAAAATTAGCAAATACTCAATATATTCTGAACATGCATATGTCATCCCTTTTCCCAAATAATCATATGGAAGTATTTAACTACACAAATTTTTGAGTGAGATTTGTAGCGAATTCAGATGATCATTTTCTCCAAAAAATGTATCTTTTTAAGAAATCACTACCATCCTAATTAATAATTTCATAAGAGGTTATTAAGTCATATTATGAATCCTACGGGATATGTTGGACATGTTTCACTTGTAGGGAGTTTGCAATCCTCAAGGGAGATTCTGGGAAAATGTCAAGGAGATCGCCTTTTTCATGATTAAATGAGGTTATTATTAATAAAATTTTGTAAGAATAAAAGCGGAGAATAAGTTTTCTATTAAATATTTCATTTAATATTTTTTTATTTTTAATAGAAATGTTTTCATCACAAAAATGGAAATATGTATTGATATATGAGAAATTTTAAAATAACTTTTTTTTCATAAAAGAATATCCTTCATATTGATGATCTTCACCAAAATTATAATATTAGTTTATGTATATAAAAAAATTTGTTTATTAATTTAAAATAGTTATTATTATAGTTTTCAATAATTAAAAATAAATAAATGAAAGAAAAAACACTATTTACAATATGAGTGCCATGTTGGTGATCTATATTTAACAAAATTAAAGAGATTTAATTTGTAATTCAAGTCATAAGATACAAGAAATCATTCTTCATTAAAATCTTTCATAGACTATAAGAAACATAATAATTTTTTTAAAAAAATTCCCAATCAACTAAGGTGCGATGAGTGGGAGGAGGAGCACGGGTTTGAACCAAAGAAGGAAAGAGATCAAATTTCAACCAGAGTTTTAATGTGATATAGGTTGGGATTGAGGGATAGAATGCAAGTGCAACTGGGGGATCTTTGGTAGCTGGAGCTTCAGGTGAAGGTAAGGCTTCAGATTCCCTGGGTAATGTTTTGAAAGGTGGAAATGGCATAGATGACAGGGCTAATTTTGCATCACCTGATCGGGGACATGGTAAGCCATCCTTTGTCTCCCCAAGTGGATTTAACTAATATGATAGACTGTGGTTATCCTTGTTTGCTAAACAACCTCCTGGGAAATCTACCTTGCCAGGGGTCAACAATATTTTAGACCTTTCTAAAGGTGAGTTTAGCATTTGTGTTGCTCATATGGTCTTGGATAGTTCTATAGAAGCCATGGAACTAGTTCTTATTGGAAAATTTTCTAGAACATTACCTAATATTGATGTGGTGCAACGATTTGTTAGTCAGAGATGTTTATTAAAGGGTTAGGTCGATATTGATGCTATGGCTAAAGGCGCTCTATTCTTCTCATTCACCAATAGGGAGGATATGATGAAAGCCCTTTGTGGTTATCCTTGGATGGAGGGAAAATAAACCTTGGCCTTGAAAAAATGGATTTTTAATCTTGATCTGAATGGATCTTTTGTGGAATCTGCCCTAGTTTGGGTGAAACGTTTAGGGCTCTCTCTAGAATTTTGGAATGAGGGGGTGTTTAAGGGAATCATGAGTACTATGGGAGAACTTTTTTCCATAGACACCACTAAATATTCTAAATCCAGTTTTGTTTATGCAAGTTTATGCATTAATATTAGTCAATCCTTTGATTTCCTCCTTTCTATAGGTATAATGTCCAAATTGGGAAAATGGCAGCAGCCATTGGAATTTCAATATTTTCATTTTTTTTTTCTTTACCTGTATGAAATTGGGTTATTGAGTTAAGAAGTGTCCTCTGAAAAAGGGAAAAGAAAAGGAAATCCATGTTAGTAGATGAGATAGAAAAGAATGGCATGTGAAGGATGATAATGAATCAAAGGAAGCTAGTGATAGTAAGGAGGATGTGGGGAGAAAGGAATAGATGGTCTCCTTGAATGAGGAGAACATCTTGGTTGAGGTTAGTCATGATCAAACTCAATGTGTAGCATTGCATCAGACTTTAGCCAATGGGCATATTGATATTGAGAGTGAGTCATTTGAAGTATTGTTTAGTGAATTGATTCTTTTCTCGTCTCAGGAATTAGAAGATTTAGGAAAGGATCATTTTTCATAAGGGAATGAATGCACCCCTATTCCAAGCTATGATATTGTTACCTTGAACAATTTATGTGGGAAGACTGATACTGCACCCCTCCCTTCCTGTATTGATTCTGAAGAGTTCCATAATATTAACAACACTAGTGATATGGAGACTATTGGAGTCAAAAATATAATGGTTGATCTATCCACAAGTTTGTTTAATCCTATTGGATCATCTGGAATATAAGAATAACCTTTGTTGGATTATCAAATGAATTAAGAAAAAAATTAAAGATAGTAAGTAGTAAAAATAAAAACAACAAAGGTGGGGGTGATGGTTCAACAATACTAATTGGCTTGGATGACATCAATACTAGAAGAAAGAAGGTGTATTTTGAGAAAAGTGGATCTAAGGGAAGACCAATGAAGCATAAAAGAAAAGATAATCATAGTTGGTCAGATGTAGCGGCTGGAAAATACAGGACCATTTGGGAGGTTTTTAATCCTAGTAAGAAATGAAGATCGTGTCTTGGAATATAAGGGGAATGAATGCCCTCATAAATAGGATGTCCTTAAGAATTTCATTAGAGACTTGAAAAGGTTAATTTTTTCCATAACTATGGGATCGATAGTAGTATATTTGAAGGAGCTTCTAGAGGTATGACCATTTTTTGGAATAAAATTATTATATAAGGTGAAGTTATTTTTGAATATTTTAACATGGTTTCAGTCTATATGCATCATATCATGGATAACTTTGATTGGGTCCTCACCAACATCTATTCTCCCAACACCGAGGGTGGGAGTGATCACTTTTGGCTGAAGGTGGGTAACTGTAGATTCCAATTTTTGGATAATTTATTGATGATCATGGGTGACTTCAATACCCCTTTGAATGATTATGAGAAAAGTGGTGGCTTGGGATCACATCTAGATAGAAGATTAGTTTTAATGAATTTTATCAATAGCCAAGTTCTGTTTGATGTTGTATTACAGGGTATAAGTTATAATTGGTCCAACCAAAGAGCTGGAAGAGATTTTATTCAAGTTAAAGTCGATAGAGCTCTCATCTCCCATTACTTGTATGGTAAGTATCTTTTCTCTTTATCCTCTTTTTAGAAGATTGGCTCTGACCATTTCCCTATTTATTTTTTTGCTGAACCTTTTTCTTGTTAAAGGAATTTCCCTTTTCATTTTGAAAAAAATGTAGAATCTTCATCCTAACTTGGAGAGGAGAATTATATATTGGTGGAGCACTAAGATTCATAGACTGACAATGTTTAGAGTTGCTAAGAAATTTGGTATTATCAAAGCTAAAATCAAACATTGGAAAAAAACAGGTCTTTGGTGACATTTTCAAATAGAAAGACTCTCCCAAATCCAACCTAAAGAAAATACAATATTCTATCCAATAATTTGGGTATTTTGAAAATGTTAAAAATCAAGAGAATAAAGCTCTCACTGATTATCATAATACTATTTCAAACGAAGAGATCTACTAAAGACAAAGATACCAAGTATATTCACATGACCACCATGAAACATAGGGCAGCCAACAGGATTAGTCATATTTATAAGGGAAGCATTCTTTTGAATAATGAGGAGGAGATGAAACATGAAGCAGTGGACTACTTTTCCAAATTTCTTGCTGCTAATCACAATCTTGATGAGTCTGAGAAAGATAAGTTGCTAAGTGCTATCCATAGTATTATTAAGTAAGATAAAAATAAAATGTTGGGGGCTATTGCCTCTTCTAAAGAAATAAAGGATATTTTTTCTCTTTCAATGGTGATAAGGCGCTTGGTCCTGATGGTTATTTGATGTTTTTTCTTCCAACAATTTTGGTATATTGTGGAGAAACATGTTTCTAATGTTGTCAAATAATTCTATGGATGCAGGAGTATATTGAAAGAAATCAATGCTACTTTCTTAACCCTGATCCCCAAGAAGATGGGTACCAACTCCTTTGATCATTTTAGACCAATTAGCTTATGTAACTCATTTTATATGATCATCTGTAAATTTTTAACCTTGAGACTCCTTAGGATACTTGTGTTGATCAGTTTGCCCTAGAATAATGGATTTTCCCCTGGTAGACAAATTCTAGACTGTATTATTTCTGTGCATGTGAATATCCTCTCTCTTTTAAAATATAAGAGGTAGGGCTTTCTCCTAAAGTTGGATCTTGCTAAAGCTTACGAAAGAGTTAATTGGTTTTTCCTCACTGAAGTGTTGGATAAGTTCTGGTTGTGGCCTAGAATCATCTAGATTTTACACCAACTTATGCCTTTATCCTCCTTTGATGTTTTGGTTAATGAACCTTCTTCATACTTCTTTAATAACTCAAGGGGTATTAGACAGGGTGATCCTATATCCCCTATATTAATCACAATGATGGTGGAGTCTCTCAAACAATCTGTCTAGAAATTGATCATTAAAGGGACCCTCAAAGGGCTCCATCCTTCCACTGCTAATATTATTTTATCACATTAGAAATTTGTTGATGTTACCAATGTTATAGGTAAGGCTACTATTCAAGAGGCTATAAATATGAAGGAAATTCTTATGTCTTATACTAAGGCTACTAGTCAACTCATTAATTGGAATAAGAGATCTATGTTCTTTATAAATACTCTGGAAGAGAGGCATAAGAAAATTGCTTCTATTCTAGAGTGTAACATTGCTTCTTTTCCTTCTATGTATTTGGGTTTCCCCTTGGATGATAAACCAATAGATTCATTTTGGATGGATATTATTGTGAAGTGTAACATCAAACTTTCTGGGTGAAAGGGTATTTTCCTATCTAAGGTGGGTAAAATCACTTTGCTCAAATCCAATTTACAAAACATAGTCATATATGCCCTTAGTCTCTTCACAATTCCTTTTAAGTTTTCTGATAAATTTGAGACCATACAAAATATATTTTTATCGTCAAGAGATGAAGAGAAAAAAATGGATTCCCCTGTAAGCTTGGGACAAGGTCTATAAACCCAAGAAGTTTGGAGGGTTAGGCATCAGATCTATCAAGCAAATGAATTTGGCTCTTCTTTCTAAATAGTTATGGAGACTATAAGGAGAGGATAAGGAGTGGAACAAGATATGGAAAAATAAACATATATTTCTAATCTCCCTCTCGACCAAATCATTTAGAAGGATTTTGTTAATGGTGGATCTAAAACATGAAATAATGTTATGAAAGCCAAGAAATTGGTTGCTAAAGAGAGTAAATGGAAGCTTGGTGATGAAAGAAAAATGAGCTTTTGGGAGGACATTTGGCTTCTTGGTAAGCCTTTATGGTTTCTTATAGATGTGCAAGACTTAATGAACAAATGCAAATTAGTTTTTGGCACCAAGGATAGGGGTTACTGGAGAAATAATAGCTAGGTGAATTTGAATGTTCTTATTAATAAAGCTCTATATTCCCGACAAATTATTGATAGTAAGGAACATACTTTAATTTGGGACCTGAAACCTTCTGGTACTTTCTCTGTTGCCTCTACTTATAGAATTTATCTCCATCCTTCCAATGAAACCCCTTTTTGGACGAAAGCATGGAATAAATATCTTACTCCTAAAATTGAGATCTTCTTCTAACTATTTCTCCAGAATAAAATCCTCCAAGTTGATAATTTAATTACAAGAGGGTTCTATTTTCCCAATAGATGTTTCCTCTTCTATAAGGAGAGTGAATTGGCTTCTCCTCTTCTCCTCATCTGCTCTTCCTCCCTAGTTATCTAGGAAAATTTATTACATAGATAAAATGTTTGGTGGGTATTTCCTAGTACTATCTAGAACTTTTTCCAGCAATAAAATTTTCCTAGCCTGAATAAGAGAACCAATTTGGTCTGGAATACTATTATTCCTCACTTTATTGTGAATATATAGAAAGAGAGAAATAATCATACCTTTAGGGATAAACAAAGATCTCCTTTGGTTCTAGAGAATGTTATCTTCAAAAGCATCCAGGAAAATGTCTCTCTGTAGGCCAAAATGCTTGGGAATTTGAAGCTGAAAATTAATT
The DNA here is from genome assembly GCA_018584345.1 of Thuja plicata. Classification (NCBI taxonomy): domain Eukaryota; kingdom Viridiplantae; phylum Streptophyta; class Pinopsida; order Cupressales; family Cupressaceae; genus Thuja; species Thuja plicata. Next base: position 146,628 of record MU223332.1, read on the forward strand.
GCTGGAATATTAATATGAAGGATGATAAGAAATAAGGAAGGGAAAATTTTTGTTGGCTATCTCCTCCTGAGGGCTAGATCAAAATCAACTTTGATGGCGCTACCAAAGGGATCTCGATTAAAGCTAGCTATGGGGGTATCATTAGGGATCAGTAAAGGTAATTTTGTTATTGATATTTATATTCCTATTGGGTCTCAATCTAATCATGTGGCTAAGGCTCTTGGGGCCTTTTTCTATTTATCTTTGGCTAAACAGTTGAACCTTAAAAATGTGTTTTTAGAAGGTGATTCACAAAAAAAAAAAAAACTATCTTAAAGGAAAATTCAAAGTCTCTTGGTTGATTAAAAATATTATTAATAAGGATAAAGATATGTTGGGATCCTTTAATAACTCCTATGTTTCCCAAGCCTTTCGTGAGTCGAATAAAATTTCTGACTTGTTCACTAATAAAGGTGTCACATTGGACTCCCACATGACCTAACACTATTTAAATAATCTTAATGGAAAAGATATTAGTCTTATCAATTATGACAAGACAAACAGTAAGGAGGGAAGATTGTACAAAAACTATGGAAAGATTGTAGAATGGTAAATACATCATGATTTATTGTGGTAGGCGCAGAAGCTTAACATATCATAATGACAACGTTTATTCACATGCTTTCTGGGCGCTTCATGTTTTCTCTTTTACCTATTTTTTTCCTTGGATTCCTTGTGCCTGAATACTATTGTTGTGAGCTTGAAAGATATGGGAGGCAATTTGAACAGAGAAGAGTCGACTGCCTATCTGAAATGGAAGGAGGACCCTGAGGCTTGGAGGAGGCTAAGAAAAGGCCAGCTTACTCTCTGTTTGGAAAGACTTCATGGTTATGACAATTAGAGTAATCATTATTTTTCTTATTAATTAAATCATGTTGATTTAATTAGTTAAGTTATTACTCATTAGTGCTTAAGATTTTTCTTAGGTGCATTAATAATTAATTCTTTATTCATTGATTCAAAATATATTTTTGCTCTCATATTTTGAGTAATTTTTGAGTACTACTTTTTCCTCCATTCAACTTCTCTCATGTAACAAGTTATTTACATGCCGGTGTATTCGAGTTCTAAGGATTTGTATTTCTCAAATCCTACATGGTATCAGAGTTGTCTTTCTTCTTCCTGGCCTGGTGTTTTTGAAGCAGAGATTTGAAAGAAAAAATCTCATATTTTTTGGATTTTTTTCTTCAATCTAAAAGTGACAAATTTTTTTGGTGCATTTTGAGCACAAATGGACCTCACGACCATGCTCAGAAGGCATGGAAAACTACATTTTTATATAAAGTTTGTAATTTTTGGTCATAATAACCTCTAGAAAAACAATTTCTCTCTACTAGGTCATACGACACAAATTTTGAGAAACAAATAAAAAAAACATGTAAAAACACTTGTTCTTTGGCGCAGGCAATGTGCACCACCACTACTGTGTATCCTGCATGCCACCCGTGCCCAACTCACTACCCATGCACCATAGGGACAATGCCCCCACCTGGTCAAAGCACCACCTCCCCCACCGTGCACTTCTAGGGAGAAACCTTTGTCGACCGGACTTGGTGATGTCAGCCTGTAAGCCAGTGACGTTACTTTTCAACAAGGTCCAAATTTTTCCGGCCGGTTTCAAATTTTTTCAGCCACCATATTTTTTTCTTCAGGGATTACATTAGTGACGGGCTGGTGACAATCATACGAAATTCAAATTTTTTTTAATGCTTGGCCACGGTCATTTGAATGTTATTTTTTTCCATTGACTGGTTTTTTCTAGAGCACTTGTTTTTAGAGGTCATGTTGGTTTTTTGGCCATAACTTGACCATACAATATTGGTTTATGGAAAATGAGATATTGTCAGAAAGATCTTTCTGAGCCAGAGACCTCCATGTGGGTTTCATCTACAAATTTGGCCATTTGAGTTCCTTTTTTTAGCGTCAAAGTAGCGGCCTCAGTTTCTCTCCTCACTGCATCAGGTCATTAGGTTTTCTTCTTGTTTTTTGTGCTCTCTAAGTTATTTTTCCATGTACGAGGGATATTTTACCCTATTGGGGGGGGTGCATTTATATTTCTATCATTTAATTTAGAAAGACCCTTCTTCTTTCATCTTCTTTCTCTCAATGTAAGATCCTTTTGTTGACCGGCTAACGCCGCATAACTACCATATCTAGAAAGTGCACATGACCAGATTTATCATATCACAGGGCTTATGGTCTTGTCTAGATGAAAACCAACCTTTTTTGTAGCATCCATTTTAGATTCTTCAGCACAGGAAAAAGATGGTTGAAGTCATGGGATTAATTGCACTAAATATCTCTGACAGTCTCCTATTTCATTTGGAGAATTCACACACTCCTTGGGCCATTTGGGGAAAGTTTGTAGAACTGTTTGGCATAGTGAATGAGTTTAGGGAACTACAGCTTGATGCAGAGTTGACATCATTCTCTCCTAATAGTTTTTCCACCATTGAGGACTTCTTGATGAATTCTAATGCTCTCCATTTATTTTTACAGGGATGTGGGAAGACTAAATTAGATAATGAGTGTATCTTCTTGACACTCTCAAAGATTTGAGGATAGTTTCACATCTTCTCCTCTACTTTCTATTCCTTTGTGGCCTTTTTTGATTAGTTTACTCAAGAGAAGTCAAAGATTCAAAAGTTGGATGATACTTCTGGCTCTATGAGCCATGCTTTGGTTGCTCATTCATCTTCATGAAAACCAGAGCAGAAACATGTATCACCAAAAATAGAGTTTTGGAAGGATTCTCCTTCTCACCATTCCTCTAGCCCACCTCCTCCAAATAAGGGGAAATTGAAGAATGAAAAACCTAAGTGTTCTTATTGTGATAAGCCCAATCATGATGAGTCTCAATGCTTTTAGAAGAAGGTAGATATGTAGACACCTAAAAATGGTTCATTATCTATGCCCCCTTTTTAACATGTCTTCTATATTGTGTGTTTGATCTTTATCATTCACTAATATTGTGTCATTCTTCCATGTCATCAATTACTAACATTTCTACTCTCTTTATTCAATCCATATTTTTTCCAAATCATTTTCGATCAACCCTAAACTGATCCTAAACCGATCCTATTCAATCCTAAACCATTCCAAACCTTCCTAAATTAATTCAAACCCATTCTATTATATTCCCAATCACTTGTAGAATTGTTTAGACTCATTCTGACCATTCTGGGGCATTGTCCAAGATCATCGATGCCTAGTTAACCCAATTTCAAACCAAGCGATTAAACCCTATTTCAATTCAATCAATCTTGTCATCATTTCAGGATCATTTTCCAAGATCATCGATGCTTTTTATACCCTAATCATCCATTTTATAACATTGTCAAAGATCATCGGTGTTATCGCTATCAATCTATCAATATCAATTCAATAGTGTTGCTCATTATTGTCAATACTATTTTTTATTATCATTACAGGAACATTGTCAAAGATCATCGATGTCTCCCCATTTCAATTTCAATCTTACGATGCCATCAAAGTTCATTGGTGCTTTTCAATCATTTCCAATCATCATTATTCGGGTGTATTGTCAAATTTCATTGATGCCTCGTAATTTCCAAAACTATTCTAGAACCCTAGGAATTGATCTTAATTCTTATCAGTATCATCAAAATCATTTCAAATTGACACTAACACCTTCAATTTGATCAATAATTCACTAATTTCCCTCTTTGGATGAATAAATCATAGTTTATCCCTAGGTCCTATTTGAATAAATAAATAAACTTTATGTATTCCCCATTTCCCCAAGTCTTCAATAATTAATTAAATTTTATTAATTAATTAGCTAATTTCAATTTATGAGATTTTTATAATTTCATAGATCTAATTTGGATTTGTGAGGAATATTGATTTATTAATTGAATTAATATCCTCCTAATCTCGCCTAATTTCCATATCCCTTAATTGAGGATTTACATCCTTATTAAGGTGCTTCTTAAATATCTTAAATATCCTCCAATATCTTCTTATTTCATCTCCCCCATTTCATGATTCCAAGCATCTTACCAACAGAAATCTGCATTTATACATGGATTTTGTGCAATCTCACCAAATTGTATCTCATTTTTGATAAAAGGGATGCATTTCTATCATTCAAGGTTGAACCACAAGATTTTGAGAAAACCTCAAGATCACTCACTTCTAGTACTATCATTAGCAAAATTGGCTTTTGTGCAAAGTGTGTGTGCAAAGAGCAACATCAATCTCATTATGGAGAAGAAAGAAGGACATGGGAGCTTCCTTTGAAGGGGGTTTTTGAGTTTTCATGCTTATTTTATGAATTCCCTTAGCAAATAGCTTTCATGATAGATTAGATAGGTTTACCAAACTATTTAGGGTTTATAGTTACTTAATATGCTAAATGTGCCTTTTTTGGTTGTACATTTGGTGAACCCTACGTGAAATACTCTTAACTGATGAACTTTTTTGTGTTTTTGTGTCTTTTTCAGGTTCTGGAAGAGAGTTTCATAGGTGGTCACTGAAGCTGCATAGGTGGTAATTTCTCCTACGCAGGTGGTCACTATTTATGCATAGGTAGTTAAGTCCTATGCAGGTGGTACCCAGACTTGCGCACTTGGAGCCTAGAGCTACGCAGATGGCTTCTTAGCTACACATTTGGTCGGACAAGATGCTCTTTTAGGGTTTAGGATCATTTCTTGAATGTTTAATAAGCCATTCTACATTTAGGGCTTGCTCCTCTTTTTTGTTTTTCTATTTTCAAGCTAAAATGAACCCTAAACTATTCAAATGAATCCTAAAGTTGGTTAATGAACTATAATAAGGTTAATGAACCTCACACTTTTATTTTCAAGGCCTAAAATGAACATGTACATTTGTATTTGGGCTCCTAAAATGAATCTCATCTAGTCTAGGGTTTCATGTTGTCAAGCTTTTTCAAATTTCAAACAACTTGCAATATAGCCTAACTAGGGGTGGAAATGGACTATTTCATGCAAGATAAAGTTGTTCAAGTTGTAAAGGGGCCTAAAACAAACATGCATATCTTTTTTGGGTACCTAAAATGATCTCTAACCTAGTTTAGGATCAAATGTAGATTTTGGCTTTCAGGTGTTCCTAAACCTTTTTCATGCACATGCAAGCTAGTTAGGGTTTCAATTTTACTTCAATCTTTGTAAATAAATTTAAAAGGCATGATTAATGAACCCTAGCTATGTTTCTGGTGATATTGCATGTTTAGATGTTGAGAAAAACTCTATTTTTGCAAGTTTTTGGTCATTTTTAGGCTTCTAATCAGTTGTTGTGTAGGTGGTCATTGTTGCTGTGTAGGTGGTCAGAAGCTGCACACGTTGAGGCATGTTCTTGCATAGGTGGTTTCCCTGATGTTGTGCAGGTGGTAGCCTTTTCCTGCACAGGTGGTAAAAGTGATGTTTTTCAATGCTATTTTTGGATTTCTGCATTCCTATACTTGTTTCTGCACTTAGACTACTGGATTTTGGTGTTATTGATGATTTTGTGCAATGTGTTGGCAATCATGGTATGAATATTGAAATACTAAAAAATACTAATGTTTTCAATGCAAGATGTTTTGTAGAAGACTGTGTGTTTCCCCAAACTCTTGTGCTTGCTTTTTGTAGTTAGAAACTACTTCACTTTGGTGCTTGAAATGAACCTTTTTCTTTCATGTGTCTAATGTTTTTTCTAGATTTTTAAAACCCTAAGAATAATATGAGGGTATCCTCTCCCCTCGCCTCTGTGGATCTTGGGTGTAAGAGATACTCATATCATTCTTATAGAGTGGCTACCTCCCAAGTGCTTTAGTAGAGCCAGTGAACGTGGATGCCCAACCGGTGATAGGCTACAACCAAGCCCATCCAACTGGGATACAAATATGCCATTGTGATTAATCTTACAATGGACGGGTGTTGAATGCGTTATACCAGGAATAAGATCTCCCTCAATACCCTTGTGATGTGTTAAAACCTACAGAACATAACTTCTGTAGGCTGGGAGGCCTCCATAACGGAGCTAATATGCCACACGTATAACCACCCAAATGGATTCCCTTATTAAACACCATGTCATAGTATGAAAAAACCTTCTATCTATTGGCACAGAAGGTTGGAGACTAACTAAGACACCCCACACTTTCACGGCTATTAGTCAAGACAACAATTCCTTGGGTATTGATGTCCCTTGGGAGTTGAAGCTTGGAGTGCCTGAGAAGTCAGTGCACATGTAAGGAAGAGCACGTGCCTCCAAGATTCTAGGTTGTCCACTATTAGTAAGCATAGATAAACTTTGGTTCAAGTGGGGATTCAACAGATACTGTCCTTGCTATCCTTAGGAAGTGGTGTGTTTGTTCCTTTTTACAACAACCATTTTGAATGATGTATCTTGTGTGGGTGTTCAAACCTTAATAAAAATGAAAACATCTTAAAAACACTCTCTTTAAAGAATTTTTTTTCAAATCAATCTTCAAGAACAAATAAAATGGTCACAACAAACCTTGTCTTTGAGTAAACATATGGAACCTTGAACTTTTCACTTGGAACCTTTTGGCATGCTTGATAGCCTTCATATTTCATATTCATGACCTAATATCCTTGCATTGTGCATTTCAAAATTTCCTTTCATTATAGACCTCATTTTAATCCTCATTATCATCCTTTTGCATAAGTCCTAATCATAGTCTTCTTTCATACATAGCTCATTTTGGATCCTCCTTAAATTTTTTGAAAACAATCCTAGAAAGTATCCAAATCACGGAACCTCTCTTTATGATGTTGAAAATAGGATCTTGACTTGATCCCCCTTTTTGCCAAATTTCAAACCCCCCTTTATCAATTTGGTCTTATTCCACCTTTTTCATGATGGATTTGACCTAAGCCTTTTTTATCAAACTTGTCCCTTGTTTCAAAAATCCTATCTTTTCAAGTCAAGATCCTTATTCAACCTCCTAAGGTTATTCTCCTAGATTTTTCTCCTTTCAAAATAATAATTGTTAAAGTCCAAAAAACCAAAAACACAATTGCATTAAGCCTTAGATTGCATTTTTCATAAGCTCCTTACATTTCAAAAGTTACATTTCAAAACTTGCATTTCCAAAAATTCCAAAAAAATCTTGCATTTGCATATAGTCATCATGTCAATCTTCACTAGGTTCCAAGCATCCAAAAGGAAACAAGACACTTATCAACCCATGTTTCCATCACAATAAAAATCCCAATTACCTTTTGACCAAAGAAAATATATACCTTTGCAAAAACAATCTTTTGAGCCAAGGCAAGTGACATCAATTCAACCAAACAATCAATTGCATCAAGCCCATTCAAACATAATTCAAAAGTTGCAAACAAAATTGGCTAAAGAAAAGAATCTCTTGGAAGAGAAGGTTACCAAGATGATAAAGAGTAGATAGGATATGGTCAAACTCCTTGGATTTCCAAGTGAACCTTTTGGTGAAATTTACACACAAATTCTCATTGAGAAATCAAAGATGCCAAAACTCATTTCATAGCTCAATGAGGCAAATGAACAATTTAACAAAGCCCAATTCAATCATGTGCAAGAGACAATATTTTTCAATCAAGTCCCAGATCAAGCTCAATTAAATCAAATTTCAAACAAGTCTCCATGTGCTCAAATTTCAAATCAATCATTCAACCAAGTTCCAAATCAAACCTTTCAACTTGATTGTGGCATAATTTCAATGGGGCCACCACCAAATTATGAACCAATATTAATTCCAATGCAACCAAGTGATCTTCGAACAATTTCACAACCTCTTGTGCCAACCATGTAGACAAGAAAATCAATACCAAGATCAAAAACAATAACATTGCATGAGGGACCTTTTGTGTCCTCCAATTCACCACCAATGTCTTATCAAACAAAGGAGAATTCAAATATGAAATCTTTCGAACATCAACCAAGCATAATCAATAAGAAACCTTTTGTTGAACATGTCCATTCAAAAAATTCTTTCCAATATGTAAATAATGATTAGGTATCACAAACAAGACCCATCAAGCAGTGCAAGTTCAAATCCAAACTTTTAAATAATTTGTTTCAAAAATTGTATCAAACAAATAATTTACCCGTGTATAGCAATGGCTCACCCCAAAACAATCAAATGTATGACATACATATTTCCCCTTAGGACATTGACCTTCAAGAAACATCCATGTTTCCTTCCACCCCTTCATCCCCACATTCCTCCTAAGAGAAATTTACCCCATCCCCATCAAGTGATTCTTTCAAGAAGGCCACCTTCCAATGGCTATCCATGAAAGAAATACAAGCTAGCCCCATGCATAGAAAAAGTTCCTTTGAACAAATTCCACCATGTCCTCCAATTTCAATCAAGTCTATTCTTGAGATTCCTATCCAAATTCCATCTTCCTCATATCAAAATGTTGACCTCTTTCAAGAACCCCCCTTGAATGTCCAAAGTCATATCCCATGTCAAGAGTATGATAAAAAGAATGAAGAAACATGTCTAAAAACATATCAAGATCAAGACCCCTTCAATGAGAAATTATATCCTATTGTTTACCAAGACCCCATTCCCCTTGAGCCTCATGATGATCTGATTCAAGACGATCCCCTTCCATTCCCAAACCAAAATGTTATTCCAAATTCCATTGACCTTCCACTTCCTAAGCAAGATCATGATCTCCCTTCCATGTCTTCCCAAGATCCCTTTCCAAGTTAAGATCAAGGTGTCCCTTCACCTTCATGTCCTCCAAAATAACCCATCATCCCTTTGGATCCCCCAAAAGATCCCATTATTCCTCTAGATCCTCCTCAAGATCCATCCATCCATTCTTCTCCTTGTCATAATCCTTCAAATCCCCCTTGTGATTCAAGCACATCTATGCAAGTTGTTCATGAACCCCTTACACTTCAAATGGGTTCCCCTGGTTCTATTGAATTTTGGTCACCTCATGGTCCTACAAGTCCTTCCATATCATTCAAACTTCATAATAATGGACTCTTTTCTTGTAGCAAGTATCCTACTGGTCAAAGAAAGCAATATCAAGTCAAAGGGTTAGACGTCCATGCAAAAGGTATATTGAAACCCTTATGTGTCCAAGAAAATTCAAATTTCCATTTTATTAATAATAAATCCACATCTCAAGGCGTTGGTATCCCCTCAAAATCCAAGTCCAGACATATACCCTCGCCCTTCAACCTTTCCATCCATCTTAGGTCTATATGTTCCTCCCTCCACTAGCTTGAAATCCCCTTACCCTTTCCCAAATACAAGTAAAAAAAGGCACACATCTTGGAGAACCTTCCATCCATCCAAGATGCCTCCATACAATTCCTATCCATCCATGAATTCCATTCCCTTTCAAAGCAATTTTGATGCCAAGAATAAAATCCACAAATCTAGCAATCCACATGCTATCAAGGATCAACATGTCCAGTATAATCGACATGTACAAAAGAAGACAAATTTGATCCAAAATAAAAAAGAATTATCAAAAAGTCTACAGAGGCCCATTAAGCAAAAACTAAAGTTAAAAGCCATATGGGTTCCAAAATCCATTGTGCAAGAAATATATTCAAAGGACCCACAAAATAATGAAAAATCAAAAAACATGTGGATTCCCAAGAAGCTCCTTGAAGCACAGAGTCCTAAAGAAAAATCCAAATTGGCATCCAAAGTTTCTATCCCTCTATCTAAATGTGTTATAATTAATCTTTCCTTGGTATCTATGTAATTAAATGATATACCAAGGTCTTGTCATTTTATTTGTAATTCCTTTAATAAGGAAATTAGATATTCCTCCTTAAGAGGAATCACACATTTGGCACACACACAATGTGGATGTGGTATTCATAGGAGAAGGGAGTTACATGAAAACTCCTCCACTCATCTCTACTAAGAGATGCCTCTCACACACTTGCAATGATAATCTTCTCCTCTCTCTCATTTTCTTCTCTCAATCTTTCATTGCTCTCAATATTGTATTGAGCTTATTGCTCTCATTCTTTAGGCTTTGTGCCATATTCATATTATTCACAAGGGGTTTTTTCTTGCTTTTCCCCTTTCAAATCCTTGTGTTCTTGTCATGGTT
>MU223332.1:168905-225433 GCA_018584345.1 Thuja plicata
ATGCATCCATAGATAAACATCCATACATAAACATCTAGAAGAAACATCACACATGCATTCATCTACATCATGTATATCTAGTACATTTGCATAAATTAGGGTCATTACATTAATAATTAACATCATTGCACTAATGCATGATCTAATAAATACATACATTAACCATCGAAACAATGCGTCCATCTAAACATCCATAAAAAAACATCTAAGAAACATTGCACATGCATCCATCTACATCATGTATATATCTAGTATATTTGCATAAACTAGTGTCATTACATTAATAATTAACATCATTGCATTAATACATGATAATAAATACATACATTAACTATCTAAACAATGCATCCATTTAAAGATCCATACATAAACATCTAAGAAACATCGTATTAAGACCCATTGATCCTAAGTGTACATAAATAGCTCGTAGAATTCCTTAGGGTTTGTAATAGGTTTTGGGGTTAACTAATTAATGTTAAGGGGTCATAATAGGAGCTAAGGGGTGTGAATTGATCATAAGGGGTGAATTGATCTTTAAGGTTTAGGGCCATACTAGGAGCTAAGGGGTCATAATAGGATCTAAGGGGTGTGAATTGATCCTAAGGGGTCATAATAGCTCCTATGATACCTTTGGCTTCCTTATGCTTCCTAGGGGGTATTAAGGGCTGGTAGGACCCATTCATAAGTACTAAGGGGTCATAATAAATCTTGTGACCCCTTAAGACCCATTAAGATACATAATAGGGCCTAAGGGGTGAAAATTGATCCTAAGTGGTCATAAATAGGTCATAGAAACCCTTAGGGTTTCTAATAGGTTGTGGGGCTGCCTAGTTAATGTTAAGGGGTCATAAAGAAACTTGAAGTCCTTAATGGGTCTTATGACCCCTTATGGTACATAATAGGTTCTAAGGGATTTTAATGGGGCCAAAGTGGTCTTAATGGTTGGTAGGGCCCATTCATAAGTACTAAGGGGTCATACTAGAACATGTGACCCCTTAAGACCCATTAAGATACATAATAGTGTATGCACCCTAAAATGGTTGCCTAGACTTTGGGCCCCATTTATCATTTTATCATTTATCAATTTCCTGAATCAATGCTTTGGAACATTTTCAATTCAAATCAATTTCCTTGGTCAAATTGTAATTAATTCAATTATTCAATTATTTCAATATTTCCTAAGGTTTGATCATTTTTATCTAATTAAAAGATTTAATCACCCTTTTAATTAAATTCATCTTATTTAATTAAATTAAATTCCTCCCATTTAATTAAATAAAATTCTTCTAATTTATTTAATTGAAAGAAAACCTCTTTTAATTAAATAAATAAAAATCCCCACTTAAAGCACTTTAATTGATGAAAAAGGAAATAAATTAAATAAAATCCCTTTTTCTTCACATCCTCCTAAGTGGTGGGATTTTTGCCTATTAATCATAGCCTTTGATTTTTGCCTCTTAATCTCAATCGTTCACTTTCCTTTAAAAGGAGACCTCTCCTTCTCATCAATGATATAGAAATTTTTAAGTATTGTTATGCTGCAGGTTTGGAGAGCAATTTTGGAGGAGGATTTGAGCACTTGAGCTTGGATATTGCAACTTCTCTCTTCTTGTCTACTTCTTCTTGCATTCATGGCTATTCATATAGATTAGAATCATGTTTATTTTCATAGATTAATCTTGCATTTGTATTTCCTTTCATAGATTTAGCCATGCATTGTTATCATTTAGATTAATTTTCTTTGATGCATTGTTATCATATAGAGTAGATCTCATTTTCATGCATTTGAATCTCTTGTTTCATGGTGTACTTGCATAGGCACTAACTAGGTCAATATGAGGGCCTCCATTTCAAACCTTTGCATGCCATGACTAGAGAGCTATGGATCGATATTTGAGGCCTCATTCTTGAGAAACCCTGGATGGAATGATTCATAGAAGTGTGTCAACATTTATGCACACAAATAGGTCCTAAGGGGTACAAATTGATCCTAAGGGGTCATAAATAGGTCGTAGAAATCCTTAGGGTTTGTAATAGGTTGTGGGGCTATCTAGTTAATGTTAAGGGGTCATAAAGAAGCTTGAAGTCCTTAATGGGTCTTACGACCCCTTATGGTACGTAATAGGTCCTAAGGGCTTTTAATTTGGCCAAAGTGGTTTTAAGGGGTGGTAGGACCCATTCATGAGTACTAAGGGGTCATAATAGATCATGTGACCCTTAAGACCCATTAAAATACATAATGGGGCCTAAGGGGTACAAATTGATCCTAAGGGGTCATAAATAGGTCGTATAAACCCTTAGGGTTTGTAATAGGTTGTGGGGCTATCTAGTTAATGTTAAGGGGTCATAATGAAACTTGAAGTCCTTAATGGGTCTTATGACCCCTTATCGTAGGTAATAGGTCCTAAAGCCTTTTAATGGGGCTAAAGTGGTCCTAAGGGGTGGTAGGACCCATTCACAAGTTCTAAGGGGTCATAATAGATCATGTGACCCCTTAAGACCCATTAAAATACATAATAGGGCCTAAGGGGTACAAATTGATCCTAAGGGGTCATAAATAGGTCGTAGAAACCCTTAGGGTTTGTAATAGGTTGTGGGGCTGTATAGTTAATCTTAAGGGGTCATAATGAAACTTGAAGTCCTTAATGGGTCTTATGACCCCTTATGGTACGTAATAGGTCCTAAGGGCTTTTACTGGGGCCAAAGTGGTCTTAACGGGTGGTAGGACCAATTCATAAGTACTAAGGGGTCATAAAAGATCATGTGACCCCTTAAGACCCATTAAAATACATAATAGGGCCTAAGGGGTACAAATTGATCCTAAGGGGTACAAATTGATCGTAAGTGGTCATAAATAGGTCGTAGAAACCCTTAGGGTTTGTAATAGGTTGTGGGGCTGTCTAGTTAATGTTAAGGGGTCATAATGAAACTTGAAGTCCTTAATGGGTCTTATGACCCCTTATGGTATGTAATAGGTCCTAAGGGATTTTAATGGGGCCAAAGTGGTCTTAAGGGGCTGTAGGACCCATTCATAAGTACTAAGGAGTCATAATAGATCATGTGACCCCTTAAGACCCATTAAAATACATAGTAGGGCCTAACGGGTACAAATTGATCCTAAGGGGTACAAATTGATCCTAAGTGGTCATAATTAGGTCGTAGAAACCCTTAAGGTCATAGAAACCCTTAGGGTTTGTAATAGGTTGTGGGGTTGTCTAGTTAATGTTAAGGGGTCATAATGAAACTTGAAGTCCTTAATGGGTCTTATGACCCCTTATGGTACCTAATAGGTCCTAGGGGCTTTTAATGGGGCCAAAGTGGTCTTAAGGGGTGGTAGGACCCATTCATAAGTACTAAGGGATCATAATAGATCATGTGACCCCTTAAGATCCATTAAAATACATAATAGGGCCTAAGGGGTACAAATTGATCCTAAGTGGTCATAAATAGGTCATAAAAACCCTTAGGGTTTGTAATAGGTTGTCGGGCTGTCTAGTTTATCTTAAGGGGTCATAAAGAAACTTGAAATCCTTAATGGGTCTTATGACCCCTTATGGTACGTAATATGTCCTAAGGGCTTTTAATGGGGCCAAACTGGTCTTAAGGGGTGGTAGGACTCATTCATAAGTACTAAGGGCTCATAATAGATCTTGTGACACCTTAAGATCCATTAAGATACATAATAGGGTTTCTATTATGTGTTAAAAATTTAAGGTTACAATTACAAGTTATGTGTTTCACGTATGTGGTTTGGGTTTCTCATTTGTTTTAGTTTTCTATTGTACATATGTGGTTTATACATTTTTCAAAAAAAAAAAAAAGAAACAAATTTACATAAATATGTATACTAAATACAAGAACAAATTAAATACACTTATTAAACTAATTTTAACACTTAAGAAACATCACACATGCATCCATCTAAAGGGTACGTAATAGGTCCTAAGAGCTTTTAATACGTCTAAAGGGGTCTTAAGGGGTGGGAGGACCCATTCATAGGTACTAGGGTTTCTATTATGTGTTAAAAATTGAAGGTTACAAAATTACAAGTTATGTGTTTCAGGTACATGTGTGGGTTTCTCATTTGTTTTAATTTTCTATTGTACATTTTCTACTGTACATTTTATGATATATATACGAAATACAAGAAAAAATTAAATACATTTACTAAACTAATTTTAACATTTATGTACAATAATTGATTAAATAAATTTGACATACATTGCATTTTTCATAATAAAAATAATAATAAATACTATTAAAAAAATGATAAAAGCAATAATTAAACTTAATATTTAAAAAAAAAGATGTACGTGCAAGTGGTGTAGATGACAAGCGAAGACATAGAGGTCGTGTAGACAACAACTGAAGAGCTACAACTCTGAAGGAAAAAAAAATAACAAATATGATTAGAAAAATAGTTAAAACTACTAAAAAATAAAAAAAAATGACAATAAAACTAAAATAAAGTTGAAAACATCATCACCTGAAGGAATTTGGGTTCTAACAAAATGGGGTAAAGCTCTGAAGTGGGATCACGCTAGCTGAAAATGATAATAAAAGTGTCAAAAAAAAATTATATCATTTTCGAAATGGGGTCACGTATGAGACGTCACCCTATTCTGGAACGGGGTAGCGTTTTAAATGTCACCCCATTTTGAGCGTGACCTTGTTTAGCCTCGGGACCCCGTCCCTTATGAGGTGACGATTTGAATTAAGGTTTGGGGTCCCGAAGTGAAATGTCACCCCACTTTTTATGAACGTCTCCCCGTGTCTTGAAGTACAATTTCAGGAAAACAACTAAGTTAAAAAGTTCCACCTCAAGTGGAATCATCTTCCTGCACACCCACCTTTCATCCAACCTATCCAATTCCTAGCATAAAGCTTGTCCCATCCTTATCTAATCACCCACTTCATATCCCTTTGTCATTACCCTACCAACATCTTTGCACAATATCTTTCAAAAGCACATTTCAAAGAGTAAGGTGCTTGCGTCCTCTGTCCATGTCACCTCATGCGTCCAATGTTTTCCAAAATGTCAAAAAATGTCAAAAAAGTGAAAAAATAAAAAAAAATTATGAAAAAGAAAAAAGTTTCCTTGATGAAAACTTGGAAAATAGGTGTCTTGGTAACACAAAAAAAGAGTCAAGACAAATAATTTTGTCTAATATTGAAAACCTAGCAAACATGCGCTTTGGGCAAGTACCATGATGAAAACATGGTAAACAGGCGTCATGTGTAATTCTATGAACTTCTTGTAGTCTATACTTGGGGAAAGATTTCATTGGTGTCATCCTCCATTATCCCCAACATGTCCTCTATTATCATATGCCTGTCATATCCATTATCCTATCCCCTTTTCCACAACTTTGATCTTGACACAATCTTACTTGAAGCATCACATGTCCTATCTGCTTTACATTGTCTTGATCCCTATGGTCTATATTGCCTATCCTATCAACACCCATATATCCCTTATCCCTGATGCATCTTGCATATCCTATCCATATCCTATCATTTTCCTTTTATGTCCTTATCCTATCCAGGTCCTAACATTTTCCTATCCAACTCCCTATCTTGGTCTTGATGTAAAATAAGGACGTTCAATGCAAAAAACTATTTTTCAAAGAAAAACCTCTTGACATGTCCATTTCTCACATTCTATCCACTGCACTATTTCCTTATCCTATCATTGTCTTAACCAGTCCCCCACCTTGGTGAAAAAAATTTGTTATCCCATTTCTTGGATAGTCCTTGGCATGTACCAGATCCAATGCAGCGACCCTTGGCCTTTGTCCATCTACCTATCCATTTTTTTCCTTTCACAATCTCCCTGCCTTGCTAGACACTGGGGGCAATTTCAAAAAATCCTAAAATATAAAAGTCCTTAAAAAATATCATCACAAAAAAATTCAAATATCTCAAAAATCTAAAAAAATTGCAAAAATCTCTTCGAAAATCAGTAATAAATTTGTACATACTTGTCTTTCTTTTGCGAATCGAACATCATGTTTGCAGACATCAGTGGCAGATTCATCCTTATGTGCTTAACAAAATCATATTCTCACAAATGCGATCTGAATCATTGTGACTGAATATTCAATTTGGTTGGGCTGTTCAATCTTTCGACCTTTGCTATCAATAAATCTGTCCAATTTATCAATCAATTATACAATCAATCAATTTCCAAACTAAGCTAGCAAACAAAGAACATTTAATGTAAGTAAGAAAGGATTAGAATGATTGTTGGCTCACATTGTTTTAGTGAGTATTTTATCTTTTATTGATTTTCTTTTTTGATCATGTTCCTATGCTACTCGATGATATTATTTGAACTTATGAGAGTAGCCAGGATGGTTCATGACCAGTTGCTTTTTCTTTATTTTTCTGCCTGTTTGATGTTCTCATGAAATTCTGGGCATGTCTACTAAATGCTTTTGGGACGGAGAAGATCATCCTCTGTCTGCATCATGTTTGTTTACACAAAAAGCATGACTTTTTTGCTTTGGCTTTTATGCCATGATGCACTGCATCCGGTTTGCAATATCAAAATAAGCTCTTATAACATAATTGCACTTATCAAAGCCAGAATATTTCTATCTTACTAAAATTTCTTCGTCTAATTTCTTCTTTCTGCTAACATTTCTTCTGTCAATCCTAGCAATCATCTTTATTTTTGAAAAATTGTCCTCATATCAATTTCTACCCAAATTTTTGAGGGGGTATCCTACCTCCATTCTGTCGATCCACTAGGGTATGATCTTCTATTTTTCTTTGAGCCAACGCTCATAATCACATTGTCTCAAAGAAGGGAAAAATGTAGACACCTAAAAATGGTGCATTGCATACGCCCCCTTTTTAACATGTGTTCTATATTGTGTGTTTGATCTTTATCATTCACTAATATTGTGTCATTCTTCCATATCATCAATTACTAACATTTCTGCTCTCTTTATCAAATCAATCTTTTTTCCAAATCATTTCCAGTCAACTCTAAACTGATCCCATTCGATCCTAAACCATTACAAACCTTCCTAAATCAATTCAAACCCATTCTATTCTATTCCTAATCACTTGCAGAATTGTTTGGACTCATTCTGACCATTCTGGGGCATTGTCCAAGATCATTGATGCCTAATTAACCCAATTTCAAACCAATTGATCAAACTCTATTTCAATTCAATCAATCGTGTCATCATTTCAGGAGCATTTTCCAAGATCATCGATGCTTCGTATCCCCTAATCAGCCATTTGATAACTTTGTCAAAGATCATCGATGCTATCGCTATCAATCTATCAATATCAATTCAATAGTTTTTGTCATTATTGTCAATACTATTTCTGATTATCATTTCACGAACATTGTCAAAGATCATCGATGTTTCCCCATTTCAATTTCAATCCTATGACGCCATCAAAGTTCATTGGCACTTTTCAATCATTTCCAATCATCATTATCTGGGCGCATTGTCAAAGGTCATCGATGCCTTGTGATTTCCAAAACTATTCCAGAACCCCCGGAATTGATCCTAATTCTTATCAATATCATCAAAATCATTTCAATTCGACATTAACACCTTCAATTCAATCAATAACTCACTAATTTCTCTCTTGGGATGAATAACCCATAGTTTATCCCTAGGTCCTATTTGAATAAATAAATAAACTTTATTTATTCCCCATTTCCCTAAGTCTTCAATAATTAATTAAATTATATTAATTAATTAGCTAATTTCAATTTATGAGATTTTTATAATTTCTTAAATCTAATTTGGATTTGTGAGGAATATTGATTTATTAATTGAATTAATATCCTCCTAATCTCACCTAATTTCCATATCCCTTAATGGAGGATTCACATCCTTATTAAGGTGCTTCTTTAATATCTTCAATATCCTCCAATATCTTCTTATTTCATCTCCCCCATTTCATGCTTCCAAGCATCTCACCAACCAAAATTTGCATTTATGCATGGATTTTGTGCAATCTCACCAAATTGTATCTCATTTTCTATAAAAGGGATGCATTTCTATCATTCAAGGTTGAACCACAAGATTTTGAGAAAACCTCAAGATCACTCACTTCTAGTACTCTCATTAGAAAATTTGGCTTTTGTGCAAAGTGTGTGTGCAAAGAGCAACATCAATCTCATTATGGAGAAGAAAGAAGGACATGGGAGCTTCCTTTGAAGGGGGTTTTTGAGTTTTCATGCTTATTTTATGAATTCCCTTAGAAAATAGCTTTCATGATAGATTAGATAGGTTTAGCATACTATTCAGGGTTTGTGGTTACCTAATATGCTAAATATGCCTTTCTCTGGTCTTACAAATGGATATGCCCAAAAGATTTTTGATTTGACAACTCTTCTTCACAAGAGCAAGATTGATACCCCTTCTTCCTCTTCTCACGGTCTTATTCATCATCTTCTCAGGAAGATGGGTCAGAAAATGAAAAGGGTCATGCATTATGTGCATATGCTATTTCTCCCTCTTGTAGATGGCTTCTAGATTCAGGTGGTTCACACCATTTGACATCTTCTCAGGGTTTATTCTCATCTTTTGAGGCTTCTCTTACACAACACATTCTAATGGGGAATAACACTATTATGACTATATGTGGAAAGGGCTCTATTGACATTGATGAAGGTACATTCCATGATGTACTCTATGTTCCATCCTTTTCCTCTAACCTTCTCTCTATTTGTCATATTACACACAGTGGGACAGGGAAGATAGTTGAGTTGACTCCAGATTCAGTGCACATCAGAGATAGTGTGACATGAAATATTTTTACCATAGGGACATTTGATCATGTCACCTTCTTGTACTCCTCTCATTTTGGTCCACCATCTCCATTGTCAGAGAATATCTCTCCTACTTCACAAGTGCCTATCGAGGAGAAGTCAGGTCACCTGAACTTATGTATTGTTCTTGAGATCAGTTTTGTGGCTCCTACACCTCCTCCACCTATTGATTTTGCATTTTTTCAGCATGATTCCTCTACAGTAGTACCTATTATGGTTGATCCCTGCATCAAGCCACCTACTCCTATTATTGAGGGCATATCCGAGGAAATTCATCTCCTCCCAGATGATAGATTCAGCCCATCTATTGGCCCACCTTCATTGGGGATTCCACTACACAAATCTAATGCATTCTCCTTTGAGCATCAATTAGGCCTTCCAGTTTCACCTCTTATTCAAGGGTTTCCTTTTTGTTCCCTGCCTTTGTTCCTTCTACATTGGAGTTCCATTGGTTCGATCATTTCCACAAGGGTTCTATCTTTTTGGGGGGCTTTGGTGTCTCCTCCCTCTCTCATGTGGGGATGGTTATACTTATGATTTTAAGAGAGTCTCTTGAGCCATTTCTTTTCTACATTTTTGTATCTGTTTTTGGATACAGGTTTTTTCCACTTGGTTTTCTCCCTTTTCTTTGGTTTATAGAGATTTCCTTGTATTGGGTACCTGATTAGGCCTTGTTGTTGGGACCCATTTCCTTCTTTCATAGCTATGCTCGGTTATATTTCCCACTGAGCTTAGCTTAAGGGGGGTGTTAGATTAATCATTAGTTTTCTTATTAATTAGATCATGTTGATTTAATTAGTTAAGTTATTAGTCTTTAGTGCTTAAGCTTTCTCTTAGGTGAATTAATAATTAATTCTTTTATTAATTATTAGTGTGTGACCTAGATTTTTGGGGATTTAGGGTTTTGTTCACCTTTATAGGTTGAACCTTGTAATTCTTTTTTCATTAATTCAGAATATATTTTTGGTCTCACATTTTGAGTACTTTCTGAAATCTTCTTTTTCCTCCATTCAACTTCTCTCCTGTAAGAGGATATTTGCATGAAAGTGTATTCAGGTTCTGTGCATTTTTATTTCTCAAATCCTACAATGACAAGGGAACAACCCAAAGTTCATTTTTGGGTGGAGAAAAAATTCTGTGATTATCGACAGGATCCAGGTTTATCTGAATGTGGAGCTTATTATGCAGGCAACTGGTTTACCCTTATTTGGCATGAATTTTTACAGAAATAGGAAAGTGTCTAAATGTCGGTTAATAAATTTCCCAAGAAGGATGTGGAAGGGTTTTTATGTGGTGGATAATATTGAGGAGCTTTGGCACAAAATTTTTATCGTGATTATGGAGTATATTACTTTGGATGGGCATTTTACTAGAGCTCAATCTCATGATTTTTTGGTGTTGAATCACTTTTGCCACAAACTTGTTATTTCTTGGCATTTTTCCTTTATAAATCTTTGTATCACTACTTGGTTGAGAATAGGGAGGACTTGAGCAAGACTTTTCTTCATTAGGGCCTAATCTTGTTGATTCCAGAGTACATTAAGAACAACATCCCTGAGACTATATTTAAAAGCCCTAGGGATAAGAGGAAAAGCATCATCTCTGGAGCTGGTAAGGTTGAGACGCTTACTAAAAAAAGTAAAAATGATATTTCCACCACAAAGAGTACTGAAGCCCTTCCCTCTTCTTTGAAGGTAAATAATATCAAGATGGTTAACTATTCAGTGGACTCAGAGGATGAGAAGTCAGGTCAGGGTTCTTCTTGGGAGGAAGATTCTGATTATTGTTAGAGCTCTAGCAAGTTGTTAGTTGTTAGTATGGATACCTCATCTTAAAGGGATACACCTAATGAGGAAATCGAGGAAACTAAAATCAGGAGGGAGGAAGAGAGTGCTATTAATAAATCTAAGGAGATTGATGTGGAAGATAAAGAGGACCCTACTACGAAAATTGATCCTAGCTATAATGCTCAAGATAAAAATATTATTGACCTTGACGGGAATAATTTGCTTAATTTGAATAAGGATAATGCTAGTATAGATAAGAAGATTAATTTGAAGGATGGTGAAGGAAATATTTATATGGATGATGAGGAGAAACATAAGCCCAGTATTAAGGATATCCTTTCCCTTTCCAAGGATGGGAAGGATAACGTTTTCAAAAGTGAAGAGGGGCCCTGCAATGGGGATCAGTTGCAGGGAACTGATTATGATATTCTCTACATTGTTGAGGAGATCGCGAAGGCAGAGAAAAAGGAGAAGGAGGAGAATAAAGGCACTGATGAGATTGATCCCTATGTCACTAAGGTGATGGAGGATTTTTCTTAAAAGGAGGATAACTCTACTGGGTTTCTTTACACTACTAAAGAAAATGCCCTCTACTCCTTCAAGAATGATAACCGGTGCTATAAGGAAATATGGAAGCTTAGATCACAGAACACAAAGCTAGAAGGCAAGTACCAAATGCTTGAAGACAAAATGAGTATTGAGGGTAAGGACTTGTTAGTAATAACTGAGGGGGGGGGGGGCGGGGGGGGGTGAATTAGCGGCCTCAAACAGTTATNGGGGGGGGGGCGGGTGGGGGTGAATTAGCGGCCTCAAACAGTTATCCTTTAATCTTTAACCACCAATCAATATACCTCAGATTATTAAGTCCTTACAAGATGCATGCCATGAAATAATTATAATAATTGACTGTCTGTCGGTTCACCTTGTCTGTCCTTATTCTCCTTGATAACTGATAAGCAGTAAAAATTACTTACCAACACTCAGTAAATATGTAGAGTATACCAATCAATCCATAAATGCATATGTGAAATGTAAAACAATAAAGTAATAAATCATACACACATAACACATGGATTTTAACGTGGAAACCCTGTTAAGGAAAAAAACCACTAGGACTGGTACCCCAAATTTTCACTCTTTTGAAGTGAGCCCTGTTAGGAGGAAAACTTGTTAAAGGTTACAAACACACTGTTAGGTGTGCCTTGTTAGAGGATTTTAATATGAGTCTATCACTTGATATCTGACATGTAAATGCTACCAATATTGATCAACCTCTATGGGCACAATAGGTATCTGGCATATCTGGTGCTACCTAACTGCATCAGCCTCCTTCTTAGACTATATGTAAGTATTGGGCACTCAATGCTATCTTGATGATAAAATTTTTGGCAATCTGTTAGGATATACCTCAATTATAGAATATGGTTAAGTCCTACTCTGTTAAGAGACTTGATGCTTCAATGGTTAAACTGAAACACTATGACCTTTTTCTAATGCAACTTGGGTTGTAGATTTTAAGATCTATTTAAGTACAATACCTCTCTAATCAATGTATCAATTCATCTCTTTGTGCTCCACACTTTCTACTCTGTGATGTTGTGCTAAACACTATTCGTCGGTGTCTGCAGAATTCTTTAGCTCTCCTTCAGCTTGATTAATCAGGACTGTATGAAGTTATCCTTCATCAATTTTTCTTCAACATCCTCTTTCTATTCACTCCCCTTCCGTGTATGTTATTGCTTGTGATTATGAAAATGAATTATGCTTGTCCCTTATATAGACATGATATTCCTTTATTCTTGATTCTTGATTCTTGGTGTGAAAAACTATCCAGCCAATTTGATTTACGGCTTTAACTCTTGATTTATCTCATAGTTATCTTCTTGCCAACTGTATAAATCATATTTATATAAATTGCTTAACTCTAGGTGAATAATACAAATAAAACAACTAGTTAAGTCTATCCTTAAGCTCTGCCAGCTAGATATTTTGTTATTTTCTGAACTCTCTGTTCTGTCAGTCAATTCTATAGTTAGTCATCGGTGACAACTATCAGTTCCGTCGGTGTAACTCTAGTTAACTTCAGGATCTCCGTCTGTCGGGTATCATTGAATTTTTCTCATCGGGCAACTTTGTTTTCATCTTTTCGGGCATCCTGTGATTTTGCTTCATCAGGCAACTCTGTCTTCTGCTTGTCGGGTATCACTATGACCTTTTCTTTGCCTTTACCGATGGTGTGCACTCCGTCGGTGTTGTTTGTCACTTAGTGAATACTAGACTTTTATGTATTGCTGAAAGCATAATATTTGTTCCATTGATTCTCTGAAGTCTTTGGAATTATGTACATGATTGTACAAATGATATCAAGTTAACATCAATGACAATACAAACCATTAACTGATTTAATGTCTTGCATCATCTTCAACTTAACATTATCAAATATTCAATCAGTTACATGTGATCAATTTCTCCCTTTGGCATTGATGGAAACATACTATATTATCATACTATACTATTTCTAATACAATATGAAATACAATTATTGAGATTCATCAAATTACCAAACACTTTGTTTTGATAACTAGTAAAAATATCTGACCGCTGGTAAGCTCTGTGTTAGCTTAGATTTGATTCTTGCATCTCTCTGTGTTTCTTGTACTTATGTGTTGTGTTCTTTTCTTGTGTCAATTTTTCTCTTTTGACTGTTCTTCTTCTTTGATGTCTCTTGATAGCAACTCTCCCTTTGTATATTCTCTCCCTATGGATATGATCTCTCCCTGTTTGGAGTAATCTGTTAATGAATAGTTTCTTGTGATAATATGGATACATTCTCTCCCTTTGACAACAATGCCAAATAAATATTTTATAAATATATGACATTTATGTCAAATAATTATTTTCTACTATCCATAATATATTCCTTGAATTTCCCTTATCCATCAGCAATACAACAATATGTTATGGTGCTTGGTTCTGATATATTCTTTTCTATATATAGATGTAGCTTTGAAGTTCATCTTTTTGCTTGCATCAACATGAATGATATTCTACTAATATATAGACTAATGCAACCTTCAGTTGTTTACTGACTGGTAGACAAGGGTTTGACCCCTATTCTCTTTCTCAAGTACTCAAATGTATCCTAGGGCAGTGGCTTGGTGAAGATATTGGCCAATTGTTCTTTTGATTGCACATACTCAAGTATCACCTCTTTTTCTTGAACTTGTTCTCTTAAATAATGATACTTGATTGCAATGTGTTTTGTCTTGGAATGCATGACTGGATTTTTTGAAATGTTTATTGCACTGGTGTTGTCACAATAGATAATCACTGGTTCTGAGATCTTCATATGCATACCTTCCAGCAACTGTTTGATCCATGAAATATTTGATCAATTTGTAGTAGCAGCAACATATTCTGCTTCTGTAGTAGACTGAGAGATGCATCCTTACTTCTTGCTAATCCATGTGACCAGTCTGTCACCCATAAAGAATGCTCCTCCAGTTGTGCGCTTCCAGTCATCAAGATTTCTAGCCCAATCAGCGTTGGTAAACACTTTTAGTTCAAATTTGCCTTCTCTTTTATACCATAAGAGAAATTTCTCAGTATTCTTTAGGTATCTTAGAATTCTTTTCACAACAGTCATATGTGATTCCCTGGGATTAGCAGAAAATCTAGCAACAATTCATACTGCATGTGCAATATCTGATCTAGTGTTTACAACATACATGAGTTTTCCTATCATTGATCTGTACAAAATTTGATTTACCTCTGTTGACTTGTCTTCCTTTGTTAATTTTCATCTAGTAGCAATCGGTGTTCCAACATGTTTGGAATATTCCGTCTTGAATATTTTCAGGACCTCTTTGATGTATTTGGACTGTGTAATGAAAATACCTTCACTTTGTTGAATGATGTATAGACCAAGAAAGAACTTGATCTCTCCAAACATAGACATCTCAAAATCTTTCCTCATCTCATCATCAAATGACTTGCATATCATATCATTGCCTCCAAATATGATGTCATCAACAAATATTTCAGCAATCAAAGTGTTAGCATCAATATCTTCTTTCAAATAAAGATTACTGTTTTCACTAGTCCTTATGAATCCAATATTTATTAGATAGGAATGAAGTCATTCATACCAGGCTTTGGGAGCTTGTTTTAATCCATACAAGGCTTTGTGAAGTCTACATACCATGTTCCTCTTGTCTGGATCTACAAACCCTTCTAGTTGTTTAATGTATACCTCTTCTTCAAGTATTCCATTTAGGATTGCTGATTTGACATCCATTTGATATACTTTGAATCCTTTGTGTGCAGCATAAGAAAGTAGTATTCTTACTCCTTATAGCTTGGCAACGGGTGCAAAGGTTTCTCCATAGTCTATACCTTCCTCTTGTGCATACCCCTTGCATACTAGTCTTGCTTTGTTCCTTGTGACTTCTCCATTCTCGTTTAGCTTATTCCTGAATATCCATTTAGTACCGATGACATTCTTGTCATCTGGTCTTGGCACAAGTGACGATGTTTTTTTCTTCTCAATCTATTCAATCTCATCATTCATAGCACTTATCCATTCTTCGTTATCTAGTGCAGTATTGATAGATTTTGGCTCAAACTCACAAATTAAGCAATTTGAGTTTAAAGACTTACTTCTTGTTCTTGTACCAGCTTTCTTATCTCCTATGATCAGGTCCTCTGGATGGTTCCTTCTTACATATATTGCAAGTACAGTTATAGATCTTTGTGTATTAGCTTGATCTTTGTTACCTTGCACATTATCTTGATCATTATCCTGATCGTCGGCAACAACATTCTGACCGTCGGTTGCAACATTCTGTTGTTATGGAATTAAGCATTGTTTCTTAGGTAGGTATATGGGTTCTTCACAATATACAAACTTGTTGTAGTCTTTTGGTTCCTTTATGCTTTCCATCTCATTCTTTTCTGCAAATTCATCAATCTTTACATTTTCACTTTCAACCATTTTGTTAGAAGCTTTGATTAAACATTTAAAAGCTTTTCTCTTGGTAGAATACCCTAGAAAAATACCTTCATCACTTTTGGTGTCAAGCTTTCCATTTCTATCATCCTTTAAGACATAACATTGACTACCAAATATTTTGAAGTAACTTACATTGGGTGTTTTACGATACCATAGCTCATAAGGTGTCTTCTTTGTGTCCTTCTTCAATTGTACTCTGTTAAGTGTATAAACAGCAGTGCTGACAGCTTCCCTCCACAAAATTTGGGTGATATTCTTCTCTATCATCAGTGTTCTTGCACAATCAACTATTGGTCTGTTTCTTCTCTTAGAAATCCCATTTTGCTATGGTGTTCTTGGTGTAGAAACCTGTCTTTTTATACCATGCTCATTATAGAAATTAGTGAATTCATCTGATATAAATTCTCCTCCTCTATCTGATCTTAAGCATTTTAGATCCTTACCACTTTGTTTTTCTACCATAGCCTTATACCATGTTAACATCTTGAATGCTTAAAATTTTTCTTTTAGAAACATGACTGTCATCATTCTAGAGTAATCATGAACAAAGAGAATAAAATATCTATCTCCATGATAACTCTTTGTCCTCATAGTTCCACATAAATCAGTATGGACTAATTTTAGAATATCACCAGATGTATGTGTTTTACTTTTGAAACTAGACTTTGTCATTTTACCTTTTTGACAATTCTTGCACATGATGTTGTCTGGCTTTGTCATCGTCGGTAAGCCTCTTACACTTCTTCTTTTTCTTATTTTCATCATGTTGTCAAAATTCACATGACATAATCTTCTGTGCCACAATCATATGTCTTTGTTTCTAGTCATTTAGCAAGTGGGATTAGTATCATTCAGATAGAACAATTTACCTTTGGTCTGTTCACCGATACCAATTAGTTTTCTTGATTCATTGAAGATCTTTGCCTTCTTGTTTTCAAATGCTACTCTGTGACCTAAATTATTCAGCAGAGAAACACTCAACAGATTATAATTCAATCCTTTTATCCAATAAGAATTTTCACATTTAATCAATTTATTTAGCATTATTGTTCCTTTACCTTCAACTAGACAAGGTGTATCATTTTCCATTCTTACTGTACCACCATTATAATATTCAAAAGTGTTAAACTTTTATTTGTCACCGATCTTATGGTGAGTGCAACCACTATCTATAATCCATATATAATTCTTAGTAAGCTTAGATATGAGTGCAGTTTCTTCATACCTTTCATCTTCATCTAAATCATCCTTCACAGCTACAAATACCATCTCGATGTCATCATCAGGTTCGGTGTTAGTATCTTCATCTTTACAAGCAGCTAGGTAACTATCCTTCTTGCCTTTATCCTTGTAGTCTCGGGTATCCTTTCTTTCTGATTGTCGGTAACCTCTATAATCTTTGTTATCACCTCTGTCAGATTTCTTCTCAAAAGACCTGTCATTACTTTTGTCTTCTTTTCTTTTGTTAGGACATCTTGCAACAAAGTGTCCAATCTCTTTACAATTGAAGTATACAAGTGGTAGTTTGCCTTTGTATCTAGCTTTGTCTCTCTGTATTCTTCTAGCCATAAGTGCTTCTATTTCATCTAGATCTTCTTCTTCACTTTCACTTTCATTATCCCTTCTAGATGAGCATTTATGATTGGATTTTCTTATTTTCATAGAAGACTTAAATGCAGACTCTAAACTTGGTAAGACACTATTGTCAAAGTTATTCATCTCAAATGAAATCAGTCTACCAATTAAGCTATCAAGAGTAACTGTATTGTTTGCTACTGCTCTCATTTCTTGAATAGTAGAAACTCTAATAGCATATGCAGGCAATAAGGTTCTTAAGATTTTACTTACCACTATTTCCTCTTCAAGTGTACCTCCAACACCTCGTATAGCATTGACTACTTCTTTTATTCTTGTGCTATACTATGCGATGTTTTTTCCTTCTTTCATTATGAGATCATCAAACTTTCCTCTGAGGCTTTCTGCCTTGGCTCTCAGAACATTTGTATCACCTCCATGTACAAGCTTCAGTTTGTCCCACATTTTCTTTACAGTTTTTCAATCCTTGACATTTTCAAATTCAGCATCAGAGAGTGAGGAAGTAAGCTCTATAACCATGCAGTTATGCTCATGCTTCTCTCTCAATTGATCTACTATCAACGGTCTTATAGGAAACACATATTCAATATCTAAGTATTGAGTAACATCATTACCAATACTTGATAAGTGGAGTCTTATCCTGCTTTGCCATGAAGAAAAAATGTCTTTGTTCAACTTGGAAACATCTCGTCTGTTCATCTTGTGATCTTTACTTAGGTTTTGAAACCTTCCTTCTAAGCACACCAGCTCTGATACCAATTATTAGTAATAATTGAGAGGGGGGTGAATCAGTGGCCTCAAACAATTATCCTTTAATATTTAACCACCAATCAATACACCTCAGATTATTAAGTCCCTACAAGATGCATGCCATGCAATACTTATAATAATTGACTGTCTGTCGGTTTATCTTGTCTATCCTTATTCTCCTTGGTAATCGATAAGCATTAAAACTTATTTACCAATACTCAGTAAATATGCAGAGTATACCAATCAATCCAGAAATGCATATGTGAAATGTAAAATAATAAAGGAATAAACCGTACACACATAACACATGGATTTTAATGTGGAAACCCTGTTAAGGGAAAAAACCATTGGGACCGGTACCCCAAATTTTGACTCTTCTGAAGTGAGCCCTATTAGGAGCCAACCCTGTTAAAGGTTACAAACACACTGTTAGGTGTGACCTTGTTAGAGGATTTTAATATGAGTCTATCACTTGATATCTGGCATGTATATGCTACCAATATTGATCAACCTCTATGGGCACAATAGGTATTTGGCATATCTGGTGCTACCTAACTGCATCAGCCTCCTTTTTAGACTGTGTGTCAGTATCGGGCACTCAATGCTATCTTCATAATAAAATTTTTGGCAACCTGTTAGGATATACCTCAATTATAGAAGATAGTTAAGTCGTGCTCTGTTAAGAGACTTGATGCTTCAATGGTTAAACTGAAACACTATGACCTATTTCTAATGCAACTTGAATTGTAGATTTTTAGATCTATTTAAGTACAATACCTCTCTGATCAATGTATCAATTCATCTCTTTGTGCTCCACACTTTCTGCTCTGCGATGTTGTGCTTCACTATTCGTCGGTGTCTGCTGAATTCTTTAGCTCTCCTTTAGCTTGATTGATCAGGACTGTATGAAGTTATCCTTATTAGTTTCTCTTTAGCATCCTCTTTCTATTCACTCCCCTTCCGTTTATGTGATTTCTTATGATTACAGAAATGAATTATGCTTGTCCCTTATATAGACATGATATTCCTTTATTCTTGATTCTTGATTCTTGGCTCTTGATTCTTGGCATGAAAAATAATCCAGCTAATCTGATTTATGGCTTTAACTCCTGATTTATCTCATATTTATCTTCTTTCCAACTATATAAATCATCTTTAAATCAATTACTTAACTCTAGGAAAATAAAACAAATAAAACAACCAGTTAAGTCTATCCGTAAGCTCTGCCAACTAGATATTTTATCATTTTTTGAACTCTATGTTCTGTCGGTCAATTCTGCAGTTAGTTGTTAGTGACAACTGCCAATTCCATTGGTGTAACTCCAGTTAGCTTCAGGATCTCCGTCCGTCGGGTATCATTGGATTTTGCTCGTCGGGCAACTCTGTTTTCATCTTGTCGGGCATCTTGTGATATTGTTTCGTCACGCAACTTTGTCTTCTGCTCGTCGGGTATCACTATGACTTTTTCTTTGCCTTTACCAATGGTGTGCACTCTATTGGTGTTGTCTGTCACTTAGTGAATACTAGACTTTTATGTATTGCTGAAAGCATAATCTTTGTTTCATTGATTCTCTGAAGTCTTTGGCATTATGTACATGACCGTACAGATGATATCAAGTTGACATCAATGACAATACAAACCATTAATTGATTTAATGTCTTGCATCATCTTCAACTTAACATTATCAAACATTCGATCAGTTACATGTCATCAAGGACTATGACACTTCTCAAGATTTTTGTTCCCCTATTCATTTGCTGGCCAGGATTGAATTTCTGAAAAAAAATGTTGGACAATATTCTTTTGCATTCTAAGGAGGGAATGAAGGCCTCCACCAGTAACCTTTGTTTGCTGGTCAATTTGTTGAAGAAACCTGATGGGGACTTGCTTCAAAATCCCGTGGCTAAGGGTAAAGGTCCTAGATCCAAAACCAGAGCAAATATGGACCAGAACACTTCTTCTAGCAAGGAGATTATGGAGCTCAAAGCGAGTGACATAAAAAAGACCAAGCTGGACACAAAAATGGATGAAACCCTTAGAAGTTTTAAAGGATAGCAGTAACTTTTTGCTTTTGTTTTGGTTTTTGAGTTTAGTCTTTTCTGTTGCTGAGGTGTGCATTTGTTCCCCTTGATGTTTTGTTTTGATTTGTTGGTTTTGTTGCTGAACATTATACTATCTATTGTAAAACTTGTTTTTTCTTAATTTTCAAACATAATAAATTTTAAAAATGATATTAAATAAAAACAACATACATAAAAAATATCATAAATTATTATTTTTTATCTATTTGAAGAAAAAACTAGAAAGAAGAATATATAACTATTAGTTTATATTATCTTGAAGATCTTTGTTAGTTTATATTATATTGAATTGTTTATAATTTATTTGGAAAAGGAAAAAAAAAAAGTTAGTTAATTTGTGGGTCTCACTTAAGATCAAAAGTAGAACACAAATGGTTCTTAACATATTCTTGTATAGGCATTTAATAATTTAATAGACCTTTATAATTTAGAAATCATATTTTTAACTTTACTTAGCCAGCTTGAAAATTCGAACAGATTTCTATTCATTACCAATTAATTTCGATTATGAATTCCTATTCTCTTATCTAAATTTATAGTAAAATAATTATTTTGTATTCTATAAAATGGAAACGTCCAAACAGCAAACTAACAGTAAATTAATAAATAAAATTTATGAAGAGGACACTTCTGTTTTTTTATTTCTCTTATATAACATGAGATTTAACTGGCTGGACAGCCACGGGATTCTGAAATGACGTTAAAAGCTTACAGAATATTTGCCCTCTTTGATAAGCCGTCCCCTTTGTGCCTGCCCCTTTTTGTGTAGATATAATTGTGTATAATTATTGTTTTGGAGTTATTCTGAGTTGAAGTTCATAGATATTTTTTGTTAACTATGGGTTCTGGCTATTATAAAATTTTATAATTGATTTAATTTGTAAATTTGATTTACAGTTGGTCTAGTTTTACATGTGATTTAATATTTATGTACAATTATTACAAAATTATAAATACTTATGTACAATTATTACAAAAATTATAAGCTATTGATACCAATAAAATTATATAATTATCTAATTACTAACATTTTTTCCAACTACTAAATATATATAGAGCTTTTGTAAACTTATAATCAGTAAAATTTAGTAAAAGACAATCAAACATGAGCAGGAAGTGGACCCAGCCGCTGTTTGTGTGGTGGGCAGGATGTAGTGGACGTCACGTCTTGCATAGAAGAATAAAGAAATTAGTGTATGGTAGGTGAGAATAATGTAGCATCGGTAGGCGGCTGAGACCAAATGAAAAGGATTGCTTTGGCAGTCATGGTAAGATGCCATATGCTTGCCACATGTAATCTTTAAGCAAGATACGTCATTCTCATCATTGTCACGTTTCCATTACTCTCTAATATGTGTTCATTTTCTCTCATATTTCTAAGACGATGAGCACCATGGAATACAAGCCTTCACAAGCGAGCTCAGAATTGTCATCGCCCACAATGCCTGAGGTCTCAGAGAAC
Organism: Thuja plicata; assembly: GCA_018584345.1. Classification (NCBI taxonomy): domain Eukaryota; kingdom Viridiplantae; phylum Streptophyta; class Pinopsida; order Cupressales; family Cupressaceae; genus Thuja; species Thuja plicata. The sequence continues at coordinate 190,397 of MU223332.1, forward strand.
GACCCCGATGGCCAAACCAATTGCCCACCAACAAATGATCGTGGCAATGAAGGGGAATTTCAAAAGTTTTCTGCTCTGTTAGAAAGAATTCAGGCAGTGCAAAAGATTTTTAAGAGGAGGCGCATTAATTGCAGCCGCCCAGAAGATGTGCCCAGTTCAGATCAGAAGATTATGGAGATCAAATCTTCATGGAAGCCTTCTTTCATATGGGAGGACTTTTATAGCTATGGACAGATTTTGAAGTGCCCGATGAAGGAAAATAAAAGCATTTCTATCGGAAGCCATAAGCAAGATTTTTCATCTTCGAACAAGGTTGTGGTAGGGTCTTCTGTTAAACATGTATTTATTGATTTGAATGCGGATCCAACAATAGAATAGCTGGTTTCATCTGTTTTAACATGAGGGATATTAGAGAATTTTTTTACAGCTGAGATGTACAAGTATCTAACATCTCTCTACCAGAGTTGAGGAAAATTGAACCATATTAGAGTATTCTGTTGCATGTGTGGATTTATTTCTAATGAAGTTCAGGTAGTATGATAGACATTACTCTGTGGAGTTGAACTTATGAGTAATCAGTGGCATGTGTGGGTTTATTTCTAACGATGCTCAGGGAATATGATAGTCATTTGTCTCTGAATTTGAACTTATGCAGTAGATCTGGAGTTTTCTTAATGCGTTTTGTGGTGGAGTTATTGGATTAGATCAAGTAATTTCTTAATGTGAGGTGATCAGTTGTTATAGGCAAAACAAAATTATTTAGTAAAAAGAAAGATATTGAAATCAGCAATCATGTGTAAAATGTTTACTGTTTCCATAGAAGATAAACGGATGTCTCTTTAAGATGATTGAGTTATAAAAAACATTTGGGTGTTTATTTATATTGCATGTTGTTCATACATACAATTGAGTAGGGCAAAAGATGAACAATAGTAATTATTATATTTAGATATTAAAATAATACTAATATATTATATTAAAAAGGTAAAAGGAAATTGGAAAACCAGGTTTATAGTCTATAGAAGATTGAACTTTTTAAATAATATATTCAAGATACAGAAAAGTCAAGCAGTAAACGTCTAAGCAATAAGAAATATGAATTAGTATTACAAGATTGGGTAGGTCAAAATTATTCAATTGGTGCACACACTCAGGAAATTCCTACTCGTCGAGAATTGGCTCCCAATTTGTAAGTGCACCCTCATCATTAGTCTGTTCATCATCAGCTGGTTGTTATCATTTTTAATCGGAGAAATAACTAGATAAAAATGAGGAAACTAGATGTTAGCTGGTATAATCTTTCCACGGTCCACTTAATGTGATATAATTCTTTTAGAAAATAACTGTGTAGATGTCTTTTTAGTCAATGTTTGAGAACAAAGGATAGCGTGAGAATTAATAAATAAATTAACTTTATATGTATTGCAAGATAATAGAAAGAGTAGAAAATATTATAAAGAATTAAAGAGGTACTTAAATGAAATAAATGTAATAAAAAATAAATCAATTACTAAATATATTAACTTTATATGTATTGTAAGATAATAGAAAGAGTAGAAAATATTATAAAGAATTAAAGAGGTACTTAAACGAAATAAATGTAACAAAAAAAAATTTAAAAACAAGAAATAAGAATTAAAACAAATCAACCTAAAAATAAGGAAATAGGCAAAGGACAAGAAGAAAAGGAGAAAAAAAGGAAATAACAAATGTATAATTAAAAGAAATAACAATAACGAAATTGAAACACAAAAATAATAAAAGAAATTAACAAATAATGTCAGAATAATGTTTGTAAAAAAAATAATGTAGTAAATAATAAATAATAAGAAATAATTAATAAATCAAAAGAATAATAAGAAATAAATAATAAAATGGGGAGAGAATTATTCTAAATAATATTAAAATAATAAATAAAATAATAAGAACAACAAATAACTAAAAATGAAAAATAAAAGGATGAAGAGTAAAGAGAGAATGAAGAGAACACAAATATTAAGAAGAGATCACATAGGAATATGGTAAGAAGTTATTAAAACAAGACTTCAAATCTAAAAATCACAAAAAATAGCAACAAGGACATGATAAATTAAGAGGCAATACACAAAGGACAAGAATGATAGAAGGAGAAAATAATAGGAAAATCCAAAGTAATATAATCACTTAAGTAAACAAAGTTAAGAAATACTCATCTAAAAGGGAAAACAAGGCTAAATAGAATAGACACAAAAAACCCTTGAAGAAGAATAACCAAGGAAATATTTGGACAAGGAATGAGAACAAAAGAATGAGTAAGAAACCTAAGATGAAAGGAGACAAGGAGAGAAAACTAAACAATAAACATAAAGAAAGAGGCAACCATGCGGGAATAGAGAATAGGGGTGTGAAAGCATCAAGTAAATGGGTTAGAGGAATTGGAGTTAAGAAGGGATTGCCAAGAGGAGATAATTTTCAAACCCTCAACTCTATTAAGATTGGACAATGTTTATTGATAGTGGCATCTTCTAGTTATTTACGTTAAAAATTTTTACTAATAATGACTTGGGTGTTTTCAAGGCAAATGTGGTGTTTATAATTATGGGAGTGTTTTACTACGGGAAACATGGAGATACGATCCAACCTAATTTTTACACTATGTTCTTCTATCCTAGTGCTAATCGATTGTCCAGTTTGTCCAATATAAGGGGCACCACAAGAAAAATCAGTCTTGTAAATTATTGAGTAGAGAATATGAGAAAAGGGGTCTTTAAAAAATGAGATGACTCTACATGTGGTAGAGATGGGTTTAAAAGTGGATCATCCTAAATTGTAAGCACCTATGTGCTCTATAATTAAATGATTGTTTAGCACCTTCCTTATTGTATTTACATTATAGATTTTATTCTAGGACTTCATAATTGCACTTAATGTATATTTAATTCAAATATGAGTCATCTAGCCTCTCCAAAATTATGCAAAATCAAGGTAGGACCTTGTTTGTAAGTGTCTTTCTCTATTTTCCCTCCAATAAAAAAATTCATTTCATCTCTTAGCCCCTATTTAACCTCTTATGGCCTTGAAATTGAATCCTAACATTGTAGGTACATGTCTGTCTAGATTTCACATCTACTTACTGACCGAGGCCCATAAACTAAATTTTGCCCCATTTTTTTGGCACGTGTCACCATTTCCACTAGTGTCCTAGTACATATCACCAAAAGCAATAGTATGGTAGATTATTGAGCCCAAATTTAGGGTCAGGGCCCGTCTTGAGGTATTTGCAGGATTTATAAATTTGTAATCGACCTTCTTAATTCTATCTCCCAATTTCTCTATAAAATAAACCTGCACACCACATTTTGGTAGGATGAAATTAATTGCAAGGTGAAAGCCCCGATTTGATGACAAAAAAAATTTCAAGGTTGAAGTCACCATCTGAAGACATCCCATGAAGTAAGGATTTTATATTCAAGGCTACATCTATGTCTATCAAACATCTACATTATTTCTCAAGCATTCAAAACATTCAAGGTATCATTTTCAACATCATCAAGGAGCTACAAACGGATTCAGAGGATAGCTAGGATATTGTCTTGAAATATTGCTGTAGAAAACCTCCCATTTTGGTTGGATTTATGTGTTTAGGGGTGTATTTAGAGTCTTTGTTTGGATTATATCAAGATCCATTAATTTCGGATCCCAACTTGTTCATTTCAGGTTGTAAGAGCAAAGTGCTCCTAGGTGACAATGTTGTCATTTTGGCCTAGAATGGTAAAATTTGCTATTTTTGAGTAACTAAGGGTTTTGATATTGTCTAGCATCCTAAGTGTCCTAACTAGGGTGCTAGGATGAGTCAACATGAATTGAGTTGACCAATTTGGTCAAAGAGCAAGAAATGCTCAAAAGTTGCTAGCAACTTTCAAAAGTTGCTCAAGCAACTTTTGCAACTTTTTGCAAGAAGTTTCAAATGGAGGTTTGGATGGTTGTAACCACCCATGCTCGGGTATTTGAGCATGGATTGGTGATTTTTGAAAGGTTAATGGAGTTTTGATTTTAGATCACATGTGAGACTAATCTGTACATATGATTTCCTTAGTTTTCTTGTGTTTTACAGTATTTCTTCCTCTGTGTACGGATTGAATTGAGAAATCTGACTCCATGAGAGTGTATATATTTGTGTTATCTTTATTTTTCATTAATTAATTTGTTTTCAAGTTAAGTTTTTGTAAAGTTAGCTTTTGTTTTGAGTCACTGTGTCTGCAATTCCCATTTGCAGAATTGCAGGTGCAAAAATGACTCTAACCTAAGCATCCAAAGTTAAAAATGTATGAAACCTTGTGGAATGATAGGTTAGGGTTTGTATATATATATTTTGTTTTCATTTTTGTTCCTGCAATGAAATTCCAAGGCTTGGAGTGATGCCATATGGTTGACTTCTTGGAGTAGGCGAGCCTGAACAGGATAAAGATTGAATTGAAGCAGAGCACCCATGATCTTGGATGGATGACTTATTGGCATGTGTATAATCCCTAATGTATCTCCTTGAAGGATCAAAAGGTTATAGATGGAAAAGTGAGGATCAAAGAAAAAATTGAAGACAATTTGCACTAACTGGTCCAGAGGCCTAAAAGATAGGCCAAAAACTAGGGTCTAGTAATTATGGTTGTGGGTACCTTGAGAAACTGACTTTGGATTCTTGAAGGGCTAGTGGATATATTTAGATTCCTAAAGTATTTTGTGGTTTTGTTTGGAATAATCAGGAGAATTTGGCTCAAAATAGTGAAATTAGACCTAATTGAATTAGGCTCAATTAGGCCTACTAGTGCATAGTCACAATAATTGGATTGTCGGAGTATCTAGAAGTATTCAAAATGTTTCCAATGGACTTTTAATGAGTCAAGAACATAGGAAAGAATCTATGGAGATTATGGGGAAGAACCTAAGCAAGGGTTTGGGGTTCTAGAGGAAGATCTAGTCAATAACCAAGAAGATTGAAGAACTAGTTGGACTAGTTGAAATTGTGTGAGCTTTGTTTCTTTACCAAATCAACTCTACCTAGGAGTAAATTTTATTGGGAGGGTCAAGGAGATCCATGTTTGTGAATAAAACATAGAAGAGTAGACCATTGGATGGGTTGGAGCAGTATTAAGCACTTTGGAAGAAGAAAACAGTAGGACTCTAGAGCCACGAGGTTGATAGTATCCCACCCAAGGCAATGAGAAAAGATGACATAGTGGACTTGGTCTGAAATCTATTGGCAAAGGCCAATCTGATAGAGAGAAAGGGTAAGAGGAAAGTCACTAAATGGGGAGATGAAAGTGATGAAGAGGATGAAAACCAGACAAGAGAGACAACTAGAAAAGGAAAAGAAGTGGAGATGGATAAAGATCAGAAGGTTTTCTTGGATGCCTTTAATTCCATCAAAAAATATAGTATGGAACACATACCTTACTATTATGGCAGTTTGAATGGTGACAAGTTATTGGATTATCTAGAGGCCATAGAAAACCAGTTTGACTACAAAGAAGCGTCAGAGGAGAAGAGAGTTAGTTGTGCAGAGGATAGACTCAAAGGATCTACATTGGTGTGGTGGAACATGATGTAGGATGATAGGGTAACCACTGGTAAGAAGAAGATAGTTTCTTGGGATAGAATGAAGATCAGGTTGAGGGCAAAACTATTTCCCACTGATTATGTGATGCAGAGCATCATGGAACTCAACCAAAATTTTAGGATCTATCTGATCCAATCAATTATTTAAACATTTTCATCAACCACTTCATCATATTAGAGGCATATTCCATCATCAAACATCAACACATTATTATATGCTTTGATTCCATTATCACAAATAACTATTTCAGATTTATAGACCTGTACTATGTACCCCATAACTTTTAGGAAACACATTAATTTTCAATTTCCTTTGGTGAAGTTGTTCATAATTATGTTTTATCAAACATATCCCAAAATTATCCAAATCCAACCTCTCAATCAAAAGATATGGTCTCTGTACCAAGACCCATTTTACTGTCATAAAACAGAAACTCCATTTTCTCAATCTGCCTAGGGCATCATATAACTTTATGAATACATATCGATTTGAAATGAAACTAAAACCATATTAAACTTCCATTAATATAGTTTCCAAAACTTTAAGATACATATTTTTCCATTGATTAATTCATGAGATAAATAGAAACCATTGACTGCCACTCCATTGAAGATTGTTGAAAACTAGTTTTCACTAAAATGCTGATAACTTTCACAAATCTGAATAAAAATGACTCAAACAAAAAGGGAATGAAAGATAATTCACATATATTTCCAATGAATATTATTAGAGGTCTTGATTTGACAAAATTCTATCTGTACCAAACGCTGCAATATGACTGTTCCCTGAAATCCCCAAATCTACAATCAACAACTTCCACCAAAACGTGCATAACTTTCTCAAAATAGATTGAAATGATTCCAAACAAAAAGGAAAAGGAAGGTAATTCTTCACACTATCTAAAAAATATATATTTACAAGGTTTATAGGCCGTACATGTCTGTACAGGGCCTGGAACCAATACTAAAACTGAAAAAACCAATTAAAACAACACCAATATATTACACAAAAAATGTCTCAAAATGTTCTCCTTCCTTCCAATCTATTCCAATCTGATTTGATTCAACCATACAATGATATTTATAGAATCATTGGTAGTTGAGACCATACAACTACGTCTCATAACCATTTGACTTCCCTTTTACAACTTTTAATGCAATATTTATGCATTTGACAACATTTTTGCATTACATCTTTTTATGCACTTTTGGCAATTTGTGCATTTTAACTCCAAACTTCTCAAAACATTACATGGAAATTATAGAAACTCTAAAATATACTAAATATGACATATCTGATTCACCATCTCTTATTACATTTTAATGACTTTTACTCAACCAAGACCATAATAGGATAACTTGAACAAATTTTACAAATTGGCTTCACATAGCCTTACATCATGATTCAAATGGGCTCAAAACTTAATAAAATCCACTTTCTCACACTTGGAAATTTAATCTCCTATAGCTTAGGTGCTCTTGCACCATACTCTAGACCTTCAAAAGTTTCCAAGTCCCTTGGAAACATGGAACCAATAACCTGCAAGAAAAAAAAAAAAAAATTGACCAAAAACCTTCTTCATTTTCCTCTGCCTCTTCATGCCTCCCATCACCATCAAATTTTCCTTTAAGGACACAGGACTGTCCTTATAGTCACATTATCATTTAATCCTATTAGTGGAGTACACAATGGTTGCAACTTCATGGTTCCTTATCAGTCAGAGATCCACCTTTACATTGCTGCTCCAAACAACTCACCTCTTGCCTCACCTAGGAGTCCCATCCTTCCTCTTTCCCTAGTCTCTTGGAAACCAACTGGACCACTCCTTGTCCCTGGACCTTCTCTTGGCCCTTGAAATACTTCCAGTGTCTGTACACACAACCCAACCTTCATATGCAGCTGGTGGATAAGCACCTACAACCAAACCAATAGCAACACAAATCACCAAACAACTTGCTCAGCCCAGATCTTTTGCTGAGCTCTGATACCAATCTGATGCAGAGCATCATGGAACTCAATAAATTTTTTAGGATCTATCTGATCCAATCAATTATTTCAAAATTTTCATCAACCACTTCATCCTATTAGAGGCATATTCCATCATCAAACATCAACACATTATTATATGCTTTGATTCCATTATCACAAATAACTGTTTCAGATTTATAGACCTGTACTATGTACCCTATAACTTTCAGGAAACACATTAATTTTTAATTTCCTTTGGTGAAGTTTTTCCTAATTAGGTTTTCTCACACATATCCCAAAATTATCCAAATCCAACCTCTCAATCACAAGATATGGTCTCTATACCAAGACCTATTTTACTGTCATAAAAAAGAAACTCCATTTTCTCAATCTGCCTAGGGCATCATATAAATTTCTGAATACATATCCATTTGAAATGAAACTAAAACCATATTAACCCTCCATTAATATAGTTTCAAAAACTTTAAGATACATATTTTTCCATTGATTAATTCATGAGATAAATAGAAACCATTGACTGCCACTCCAATGAAGATTGTTGAAAACCAGTTTTCACTAAAATGCTGATAACTTTCACAAATCTGAATAAAAATGACTCAAAACAAAAGGGAATGAAAGATAATTAAAATATCTTTCCAATTCATATTATTAGAGGTCTTTATTTGACAAAATTCTATCCGTACTAAATGCTGCAATATGACTGTTCCCTGAAATCCCCAAATCTACAATCAACAACTTCCACCAAAACGTGTATAACTTTCTCAAAACAGATTGAAATGATTCCAAAAAAAAAGGAAAAGGAAGGTAATTATTCACACTATCTAAAAAATATATATTTACAAGGTTTCCAGGCCATACATGTCTGTACAAGGCCTGGAACCAATACTAAAACTGAAAAAACCAATCAACACAACACCAATATAATGCACAAAAAATGTCTCAAAATGTTCTCCTTCCTTCCAATCTATTCCAATCTGACTTAATTTGACCATACAATGATATTTATATACTCATTGGTAGTTGAGACCATACAAATACCTCTCATAACCATTTGACTTCCCTTTTACAACTTTTAATGCAATATTTATGCATTTGACAACATTTTTGCATTACAACTTTTCATGCACTTTTGGCAATTTGTGCATTTTAACTCCAAACTTCTCAAAACATTACATGGACATTATAGACACTCTAAAATAGAATAAATATGACATATCTGATTCGCCATCTCTTATTACATTTTCATGACTTTTACTCAACCAAGACCATAATAGGATAACTTAAACAAGTTTTACAAATTGGCATCACATAGCCTTACATCATGATTCAAATGGGCTCAAAACTTAATAAAATCCACTTTCTCACACTTGGAAATTTAATCTCCTATAGCTTAGGTGCTCCTGCACCATTATGAGATTCAAATGTATCAGAAGTTGCAGAAATTGGGACAAAAAGAGTTGTCAGTAAGTGCCTACACTAAGGAATTCAAAAAATTGAGCCTAAGGGAAAGAAGATAAGAAGAAGAGGTAGAAATGGTAGCAAGGTAGCTCAATGGATTGAGACAAGGAATCCAAGATGAAATCAGTATGATGGCTCCTGACAGTATGCAAAAAAAATTTCAGTTACCCTTGAAAGCAGATGAGAAGGCTAGAAGGAGGAATGATTTTGAACAAAGAGGTAGGGGTAATAACATTAGAGACTTCAAAGGCAGGTGTAACTTTGGCAGAGGACAAAGCCCAGGTAGACCAGAAGAGACTCATTCAATAGACAATAGTGGGAGAAACCAGTATAGAGGTCATTTCAAAGAGGATGATACAGAGGAGGAGGACCACCAAGGAGTAGATTCCAGTCACAAGGAAGTACCAATTTTTTCTTCACTTGAAGATGTTACAATTGTAATCAATTGGGCCATACAATGGGAAGATTTCCTGACAAGACTTCCACATTATCGATGGGAGAAAGAAAGAATCAATTAGTGGAAGAAGATGAAACACAAAGTGTCACTTCACCAATCTCCAACATAAGGCAAGTATTGGATGGAGAAAATCTTATATTGAGAAGGAATTTGTTGAAAGTCCCTAGTACTACAAAGCCACCTCAAAGAAAGAACTTGTTTAAAACTACTTTTAGGTCACACAGGAAGATATGAAAGGTGATAGTGGAGTCTAGATCCATAGAGAACACATGGTCAACAAAGATGGTGGAAAAACTAAAACTTAGAAGGATACCTGACACAAACCCCTACAAAGTGTCATGGCTAAAAAAGGGACAACAAATAGTGGTGGATGAACAAACTATGGTGGAGTTTGAAATATGAGAGTATAAGGACAAGGTCCTATGTGACATATTGCCCATGGATTCATGTCATCTGCTTCTAGGACGTCCATGGAAATATGATGTGAAGGCTATTCATGATAGTGAAAAGAATATCTATGTGATTACTAAACAAGGAAAGAAGTTTCAAATGGATCCGTTACAAGAAACTAATGAGGAGAAGCATGTGGGAGCTAGTGTGATTCTTTTGAGTGGAAAGGATTTCCTAAAGGTTATGAGGAAGGAAAGAAGGGTTTTTTGTTGAGTGACAGTTAAGCCAAAGGAGGAGACTAAGGAGAAAGTCAGTATGCCACAAGAGGTACAAGCACTTTTGGAAAGGTACCATGAAATAGTGGATAATGGATTTCCTATTACATTGCCACCCATGAGGGATCTGAGTCATTAGATAGACTGCATAAATGGAGCTAATCTACCTAACAAGGCAACATATAAGATGACACCAAGTCAGAATGTAGAGATAGAAAAACAAATTCAAGATTTGTTTGAGAAAGGGCTAATAAGGAAGAGTTTGAGTCCTTGTACTATGCCAACTGTCCTTGCATCTAAGAAGGATGGAAAATGGAGAATGTATACTAACTATAGGGATATAAACAAGATAACAATCAGATATAGATTTCTCATGCCCCAAATTGAGGATTTTCTAGACAACTTGGGGGATTCTTGTTATTTCTCCAAGGTGGATTTGAAGTCAGGGTATCACCAAATTAGAGTTACACCTAGTGATGAATGGAAGAAATCCTTCAAGACAAATGAAGGGCTATATGAGTGGCTTGTAATAACGTTTAGCCTAACAAATGAACCTAGCACATTCATGAGGCTCATGAATGAAGTGCTAGCAGATTTTATAGGTAAGTTTGTAATAGTTTATCATGAGGACATTTTGATCTTTAGAAGGTCTAAGGAGGAGCACATGAAGCATTTAGAAATGGTATTGAGGAGGATACACCAAGACAAATTGATGATCAATCAAGAAAAATGTGAGTTCTTGAAAACTGAATTAGTATATCTTGGTTTTGTTGTTGCTAATGGATGTATGAAGATGGATCTAGATAAGGTCAAATCTATATTGGAATGGCCAACACCTAGATCCATAGGAGATGTTATAATTTTTCATGGATTAGCCTCCTACTATAGGAAGTTTATGAGAAACTTTAGTCATGTATGTGCCCCTATCCTCAACACTATAAAAGGAGGAATTAAATGTTAGTTCAAATGGATAGCAACACCAAATCAAGGATTTGAAATGTTGAAGAAAAGGATAGAATGACTACCTACTCTTAGATTCCCCAACTTCAATCAGTTATTTGTGGTGGAATGTGATGCTAGTAAGCTAGCCATTGGGACATTGTTAAGTCAAGAAGGACATCTTGTGGCATTCTTCTCTAAGAATTTGAATGAGGCCAAACAAAAATACTCCACCTATGATTTGGCATTGTATGAAATGGTGCAAGAACTCAAAAAGTGGAGAAATTATCTCCTACCAAGGAAATTTGTGGTTTACACAGATAACCATGCCCTTAGTTTCTTGAATGGGCAAGAGAAATTAAACCAAAGGCACCTTAAATGGCTAGAATCTTTGCAAGCATACACATTTTTCATCAAAGGTGTTAGAAACAAGGTTGTTGATGCTCTGAGTAGAAGAGTACTAGCTATACAGGAGGTAAAATTGCAAAGTGTGTGAATGAAAGACTTGAAATATCTCTACAAAGAGGACAAAGATTTCAAAGATGCTTATGAGGCATGCGAGAAGTTCCAATAGGGATTCAAAGTGGAGTTTACATATTATATGTTGTAGGAGAGGTTATTGTTCAAAGGACACCTAATGTGTATACCTTAGTGCTCAATGAGGGAGAACATTGTCAAGGAGAAATACCAAGGAAGCTTGGGATGCCACTTTGGATTGGACAAGACACTTGATCAAGTGAATAGGCATTACTATTGGCCCAGGTTATAGTCAGATTTCAGGAAGTTTATGGAGCAATATCACATATGTCAGAGGGCCAAAGGAAAAAGTAGCAATACTGGCTTCTATCAACCCTTATCCATACCTCAGAGACCTTGGGAGTGCTTTAGTACGGACTTTGTTTTGGGATTACCTAAGACACCAAGGGGTCATGACAATATGTTTTTAGTGGTGGATAGGTTTAGAAAGATGGAAAACTTGATACCTTGCAAACAAACCAATTATGATTCACATATTGTAGGCCTATTCTTCAGAGACGTAGTGAGAATCCATGGATTGCCATTAAACATAGTAAGTGATATGGACAGTAAGTTTGCGGGCCACTTTTGGAGGAATGTTTGGAAGATGTTAGGGACAAACTTGTCTTTCTCTTCTGCCTATCACCCCCAGTCAGATGGATAAACTAAGGTAGTTAATAGGTCTTTAGGAAACCTATTGAGATGCTTAACTATGCAGCATGGACAGTCATGGGATCAAATTATTGGACATGGAGAATATGCCTATAATGACTCCATTAATAGGAGTACTGGTAAAAGCCCATTTGAGATAGTTTATGGGACTAATCCTAGAGGGATCTTGGATTTGAGGGATCTCAGTCTATAGGACAAAAGGAGTGCACAAGGTGAATCATTTTTAGAGGAGATGAAAGAGCTGCATGATCAAGTCAAGAAGACTTTACAACATCAAGTTGACAAATATAAGGCCAAGGTAGATAAGACAATGAAAAATTTGCAATTCAAGGTGGGAGATCTGGTACTTTCTTACCTCAGGAAGGAAAGATTACCAAAGGGTAAGCCAACTAAGATACTAATGAATAAGATACAACCATTTAAGATATTGCACAAGTATGGTAAGAATGCATACGAGGTGGAGTTGCCTCCAGACTTGGGCATCTCACCCCTTTTATTGTATCTGATATGTATCCCTATAAGGGTCTATCCTCAAACACTAGTCAGCTAACTCTTTCAGATTTGGGGAAAAATGATTGGATCAAAGATTTTCCTACCCCACACTCTCTGTAGTTGGACAATATACTGGAATCCAAGGTGATTAAGTAGGCCAGGAAGGGTACCTAAAAAGAGTATATGGTAAAGTTGCAGGGACTACCTGAATCTGAGGCCACTTTTATGACTGAAGTAGACATTCTGAAGCATGGAGTCACCATTGTAGACCTCCTAAAGTTCAAGGGACTTGAGTTCTTTTTCCTAGGGAAGTATGGTGCAGAGCACCTCCTATTTTGGTTGGATTTGTGTGTTTAGGGTTGTGTTAAGAGTATTTTTTAGGATTTTAATAAGATTCATTAATTTTGGATCCCAACTTGTTCATTTCATGTTCTAAGAGAAAAGTGCTCCTAGGTGACAATGTTGTCTTTTTGGCCTAGAGTGGTAAAAGTTTCTATTTTTGAGTAACTAAGGGTTTTAATCTTGTCTAGGATCCTAAGTGTCCTAACTAGGGTCCTAGGATGAGTCAACATGCATCGAGTTGACCAATTTGGTCAAAGAGCAAGAAATGCTCAAAAGTTACTAGCAACTTTCAAAAGTTGCTCAAGCAACTTTTGCAACTTTTTGCAACTTCTAGGGAGGAGGATACTGAGAGTGATGTGGACGAATTCGGTGGGAGTTCGCTGGGTTTTCGCTATGGCTCTACTTCTTTCCTACAACATGCTCTGTTTACCGAGGTGGGGTGGGTTTGTTTCCATGAGCTTCCTATTATGCTCTGTGCCTTGGACAGGAAGGATTGGGAACTGCCTTGTTTTTCTTCCAAGAGTGTAGTGTTTGCAGGGGTGGGGTGTTTGGGATCCCATGAGATTCTTGTTGTGCTGAGTGCTATTGACAAGAATGATGGGGATCTTCTCCCCTGTCTTCCCCCCTGCTTCTCTTGTCCCTGGAGTGGTGCTGTTGTGTGTTGTCTTTGGGTGATGAGGAAGACACCGAGTATGGTGAAAATGTTCCCCTTGTTGGTGTTGGGCTGCATCGTGTTGGATGGAGGATCTTCTGGGTTACTGGTTCCTTTTGGGGGCCTAGTGTTTTATGAGGCAGATTTTTTTCTGCTGAGTGTTGAGGTGTGGGTTTCTGGTGGGCTTCAGCTTTTGCGGTGGAAGACTCCAGGCCTGATGCTTCTAAGGGCTTTGGTCCTGCTTTTTGTGGCTGTGGGTGCTGACCATATTGTTGCCCATGGTCCTGGCCAAGCTTTTCTTGGCAACCACAACATGTATGGGGGAGATGACTGTATTCTGACGTTCTCTCCCTCCCATGGTTTTACTCTCAGACCTCTTCTGGGCCGGTTTGAGATGATTTTTGTTTGCACAGGCTTTTGTTTGCCTGCTTTGCCCCTTTACTTTTAATGGGTGTGGTGTTAGTCTTCTGTTTTCAGTTTGTAGTGGATCTTCCCCCTTTGGGTGGAAGAGGTAGGGTTTTCCTTTCTTCTGGTGGCTAGGGGATGGCTGATAGTTTTCAAGGGCTCCCTCTGGATTGGTTTTTTTGGTTGAAGCAGGCTGCTTTCTTGGAGGTTGGGCTCTACCCTATCATTGAGCATCTTGTTTATTTTTCTGAGCATTGGGCTTCATACACTCGGTCTTCTTCCTTCTTCACAGCTCCTATGGAGGTGGATCAACTTCCTATTGAGGTGGAGATTTTTCTCATGATCCTAGAGGTGGCCGATTCTCCTATTGAGGTGGAGAGTGTTGGGGCTTTTTTCTTTGTTCCTATTGAGGTGGAACACTTTTCTTTAGAGGTGCATTGGGAGACTGCTACTTGTGTTATGCTCGACTGTCAGGGCTATGGTGGGGCTCAAGGTGCTATCTTTGTGTAGCCTAAGGTGCTGTCAATGTGTTTTCTTGGGCAGATAATGTGCTTTCATGGTCCTTCTTTAACTTCAGGGATGCCAAGAACTGATGGTACTACTGTGTTTGGTACCTGGCTACTTTTGGCCTTGAGTATCTCTTTCTCTACTCAACTTTTGGTTGACTGTGTGCTGACTATGGCTTTCTACTGGTTCCTTGACTTTCCTCCTTAACTACACTTTGGCTATAGTTGTTGTTGCAGTTTCCTTTGTTCCTGTTAATGTGTTGTTAACATGTTCATTGTGACTCTGCTTTGTTGTACCATGGGCCAGCACCCTCTTGCTGCTTATTTAATCAAAAAAATTTTGCAAGAAGTTTCAAATGGAGGTTTGGATGGTTGTAACCACCCATGCTTGGGTATTTGAGCATGGATTGATTATTTTTGAAATGTTAATGGAGTTTTGATTTTAGATAACACGTGAGACCAATCTGTACGGATGATTTCCTGAGTTTTCTTATGTTTTACAGTGTTTCTGCATCTGTGTAAGGATGTGTACAGATTGAATTGAGAAATATGACTCTGTGGGAGTGTAGATATTTGTGTTACCTTTCTTTTGAATCAATTATTTTGTTTTAAAGTTAAGGTTTTGTAAATTTATCTTTTGCTTTGAGTCAGTGTGTCTGCAATTCCCATTTGCAAAGTTGCAGGAGCAAAAATGACTCTAACCTAAGCATCCACAGTTGAAAATGTATGAAACCTTGTGGAATGATTAGTTAGGGTATGTTAATAATGTTTTTTTTTTCATTTTTTTTTCTGAAATGAAACTCCTAGGCTTGGAGTGATTCCCTATGGCTGACTGCTCAGAGTAGGTGAGCCTAGATAGGGTAAA
The DNA here is from genome assembly GCA_018584345.1 of Thuja plicata. Classification (NCBI taxonomy): domain Eukaryota; kingdom Viridiplantae; phylum Streptophyta; class Pinopsida; order Cupressales; family Cupressaceae; genus Thuja; species Thuja plicata. The sequence continues at coordinate 205,948 of MU223332.1, forward strand.
GATTGAATTGAAGCAGAGCACCCATGATCTTGGATGGATGACTTAGAAAAATGTGTAGAATCCCTAATGTGTCTCCTTGAAGGATAAAAAGGTTATAGATGGTGAAGTGAATTTTGAAGAACAAATTGAAGACAATTTGCACTAACTTGTCTAGAAGCCTAAAAGATAGGTTGAAAACTAGGGAGTGGTAGTAATTAGGGTTGTGGGTGCCTTGAGAAACTATAACTTCGGATTCTAGAAAGGCTAGTGGATAGATTTTAGATTTGTAAAGTATTATGTGGGGTTCTTTGGAATAATTAGGAGCATTTGTCTCAAAACATTGAAAATAGACCTAATTAGGCCTACTAGTGCATAGTGGCAATAATTAGATTATTGGAGTATCTAGAAGTGTTGGAAATGTTTCCAATGGACTTTTAATGAGTCAATAACATGGGAAAGATTCTATGGATAGTATGGGGAAGATCCTAAGAAAGGTTTTGGGGTTCTAGAGGAGGATCTAGTGAAGAACCAAGAAGATTAAAGAGCTAGTTGGACTAGTTAAAATTGTGTGAGCTTTGTTTCTTTACCAAATGAAATCTACCTAGGAGGCAAGTTGATTGGGATGGTCTAGGAGATCCATATTGGTGAAGAACACATAGAAAAGTAGACCATTGGATGGTTTGGAGAAGTATTAATAACTTTGGAAGAAGAAGACACTAGAACACTAGACCCTCTGCATCAACTCTTCCTATATAGGGTTGGATACGATTCCTTGTTATTTTTTGATATATGCATTTGTGTTTAATATTTACATGTTTCTAGTTCAAATTTACGATTATTTTCATGTATTCAATCATATACTGATTGAATTTTCATGCTAGTGTTTCAGCCTATGACACTTAGGGTTAGATATAGGCATTTTATTATGAATTTTAGCTCATAGAAATTTAGACATATTCTAGATTCATGAACACTACACATTATCTCTATCATAACAACTGCCCGTAGAGGTGGGAATCAACAAAATGAGGTGGGTTGACCAAGGAAAACCTCTATATATCCACACACACACACCAATTTTCATATTTGTAGGTGCAGATAATCCTGGATCCAGCTGTAAATCTTGAGAGCCCTTCTAGACACATAACTAGAGAAACCTTGAAAGTTTGAGTGAAAAGTACAAGAACAATTTTACTTTCAAGGAACAAGTAAAATTTTTGGGAAAAATTCATTATTCCAACCTTGTTCCTCCCAAATTTTAGTAAAATTTTGGGTGTAGGCAATTTCAAGTCCTAGTTTTCCATAACCATAATTACAGTAGGTTCTGAGACTTCGACGGTCAAGAAATTTGAATCCAAAGTACAATTTTATCCCTCCTATTTCTATGTGCACTTTTTCTTTCTTCTTCTCTTCTACACTAATAGGTTAGATCTGTCATTATTACTTCATTTCAAATTCATTACAATGAATGGAATCCACAAAAAACCCTAAATAATGTAGATCTTGAATTGGCACCCTTACTCTCTTGGTCAAGTGCTAATCAGATTCACTTTGTATGGGTTTTTTATTCCAATGTATGCATAGTATATGGTATGTAGTAGCTTCTATATTTCATCCCATTTTCTTATTATACATTTATGTGAACCCAATTTATTACATTTCCTCTTTTGATTTTTGTGGTTAGATACCCTTTATATGCTTGTTGTGCTTCTAGATCTACTTTGTATGTATTGTGTTAATCGGTATTATTGATCAATTGACTTCTTGCATTTCCTTTGCATTCTTACATGTTTCGAAAAAAAAATATTTAAAATTAAAAAATACATAACTGTTTCTTTTTATGCATTTAGTGTTACTTTGAATCCTTTAATAAAAAGGACATAAAAATTGTATATTATACATAGATTCATTCTTGCATTTACATGATAAAAAAAAAAAAGACTTTTAATGCATTGTTAGTTTATTTTATTTTTTATTTCATAAAATTAGCTTGTTTCATTGCAAAATTTTTGATTTCTTTGTCCAAAACTTTAATTCTTTTGATGATCGATTTAACTTAGTGAAGATTATGATATGCTAGATGAAGCCCTTGATGACTTCATCTCTACTAAATCTTCGTGTACACCATCTAAAATATGATTTTATCAAAATTTAATTAAGTGATACAAGGATTTAGGATTTACAATATCTTTATGAACCAGTCAATTATTCCTCTCCCAAATATTTTCTCCTTCATGACAACGAATTGATGCAATAATCTACTTTTAAGCCTTCTATCAATGACATTCCTCTTTCAGATGAACCTTTACAAAATTATATGTACCTCCCCCACAAGGAAAAATTTATCCAAGAGGATGAATTTTTTATGAAAGATAGTGATATAATGCATAATTCCCTTAATGAAACTAATCCTCATATCTATTTCAACCACTTTCCCTCTAGAGATAAACCACTAATGTTTCCTTCTCCTAAAAGCATCTTATAAGTAGTGAATGATATCCTTTATTATCTCTCTTTTCCTAAGGAATACTTTGAGATTAATAAACTTAATAAAGTCAATATTATTCAAGATTCCCCTCGAAGAAAACCAATGATTATTGTAAAAGAGGATAATACTCTTTATGTTTTTCCTTCTCCAAATATAACCTTAGAAAATAAAGATCCTAATCAGTCCAACCGTATCAAGATTCATTACCTTCTTCAATTATTCCCGAAATACAAACTCTTCAACATAATGACTGGAGAACATTATATTTCAAACCAACTTTCCATAACAAAGATAAAATACTTGAGCTTTAGAATCAAACTCCTTCATTTGACGAATGTAGGGATATAGATTGGGCCTTTTTAATACAACTCAATTCCACCTAAACGAGAATCTTATCTTACTTATATATCAAACCTTCCTAATATACATGGTATAGGATGTGTGAAACAAATCATTGAAAGTGATGAGAAATATACATCACATTTTTTAAAAGAAATTCTAGGTTTCCAACCTTCACATTTTTCCAATAAATCTATAAACACTTCTAATCAGGCTATAAATTCTTCTCCTAATTTCTCATCACAGCAATATAATATTTTTTTTGATCTTCTTAAGGAAAAAATAATTACTATTCCTTTAAAAAAAAACATGAAAAAACATAAAACACAAATAAGACAATTCTTTAATTTATATGTATCATAAAATTCATTGCCATATGACTAATGAATGTTATGGTTTGAAGTGTAAAATTTTAGAATCTTTTATTGTGATATAATTCAAATGATATGTAACAATGAATGAAATATTTTTGATAACCATTATAAATAACATTTATGTTCCTATTATGTTGCTCCTCACTATGTTGCTTTTCTATCCTATCCTTTGTGTGCTCCATTTAATTTATGGTGATGCAATTTTAGGTGCAATCATACTTTGTGAGAAATATAATAGTCTTTATTCCTTGCCTCCTCACTTAGGGGGAAAGGGTAATATTTGTATATGCTAAATTCGGCCTTGTTGCTTAGCCATACACTTCAACATAGTCCTTGCTCATCAGCCACATATAGAAGTGAATATGAGTTATTCATCTTACATGCGTGCATGATTCGACCTGTTGCCTTCTATCTAGATGGGGTTTCGAATAGCTCTCAGAATCAGAGTCTCACAACCATACACCAATCTAAGAATGAAGGATTTTCTCCATGAATGCAATACAATGCAAGATTAATCTAAGAATAGAAAGATGCAATATTATTCTAAACATTGAAATGAGATAAAACTAAGACATGATTGCAATGCAATTAATCTAAAAAATTGAAATTAATCTATTGCAAATGATAGCTAAATGTAAATGAGATTATCAACTAAAATTAAGAAGCAATTCTTTGTTCTAACAATGCATATTTTCTCAGGGGGTTTGAATGAGAAATGATAGTTCTTTTATAGACTGAGAGTCTACTCAAAATAGAAAGTTTCCTTTTTGAAATAAAACAGATAGAAAAGCCAGTTCAAATTAGCAAGCTTTCTTTAAAAGAAAATAATAAATTGTTTTCCCTTTGCTTTAACTGTTTTCTTTCTTTGATTTTAATTGTTTTCTTTTTTTATTTTAACTGTTTTCTTTTTCTTTAAAACACACTTAATTCAAAGTTTCCATTTCCGAACTGAAGAGAAGATTTTTGAGAGAATATTTAATGAAATAAATAAAGTATGACCTCATAAAAATGTTTTTCTCAATTATCTCAATATTTAAATTCAATTATTGAAATGAGGATATTTATTTAATAATTAAATATTATTTAATTCCTTTTTATGTGTTCTAGCTAAAAGGGGTGAATTTAATTAAATTAAAGTGCTAGGACTTTATAATTAAATTAATTCAATCATAGGGTTTAGTTAGCTAATTGATTGATATTTAGGAATTAAATATAATGTATGATTAATGCAGATTTAGGATTTTTTGCATCTGACACTCAGGTCAAGTAGAGTTAGTCATAACTCAGATTTTCCTAGTACAATAGGACTTTGATGATCCAGAAGAATGACAAATGCAACAAAATTGGTTAGGGTTGCAAGATGCCAATTTTGGGGTGTTACATTTTCCCCTCTTTGAATTGATGTGCGAGAAACGCTTTGATTCAAAGAATAGTCTGAAGTCTGAAGCATAGAAGAATAGATTTCAAAAATTTATGATGCAAAGATCGATTGATGAATATTTTAGAGCCATCTCTAGGACAAAGCTTGACTCTCCAAAGTCTAGGTTAGGTTGCCAAGACACCAGTCAAGTAGAGTTTTTGAGGGTCATCTCCAAAACAAAGCTTGATCCTCAGGGATTCGGGTTAGATTGCGCTGATACCTAATAGATTAAGATTTTGAGAATCATCTCCAGAATGAGGCTTGATCCTCAGGGATCCGGGTTAGAATGCCTTGATACCTAATAGATTGATATATTTCAAAATATTGTCCCTAGAATGAGGCTCAACCTTCAAGAGTTAGGGTTAGATTGCCCTGATACCTGTCCATAAAAATATAGTCAATAGAGATTTTAGGACTATCACTAGAATGAAGCTTAGTCCCCAAATATATAGGTTAGATTACCCAAACACTAGTTAGATTGATATCTTTCACAAGACTATCCCCAGAACAAGGCTCAACCTTCAGGAGTCAGGGTTAGATTGCCCCAATACCTGTCCCAAAAGATAGTTAATAGAGAATTTTTAGGACTATCTCCCAAATGAAGCTTAGTCCCCCAATATCTAGGTTAGGTTTCATAGACACTGGTTAGATCGAGTTTCAGAATCATCTCCAGAACGGAGCTTCATTTTCAGGAGTGAGGGTTAGATTGCCCCAATTCCCAATAGATGAGTTTTTGAGAATCATCTCTAGAATGAAGCTTGATCCTCAGGGATCCAAGTTAGATTGCTCGGATACCTAATATATGACAATATGTAAGGAACAAAGATGCCCTTAGTGATTGTGGAGTATCTAGTTTTGACTATGAAGTACAAAAAACTGAACATGCCCTAGGTGATGAGATGCCCCTATAAATGAGGACTTTTGAATATCAGATCAGATTGATTGGAATAGATTCAATGATGTAATCATCCTACGCCCTCGGGAGTGAAATGGAAAGATCACACTTGATAATGATGATTAAGAGTGAGAAATCACAGATAGATGTTGAATCAAAGATCAAGAAGAACTCATAACAAATTACAGAAGAATTTGGGAGATTCAGAATCAAGTTTGAGAGATGTCGAGGGCCAGTTGACCAAGATTGACTAGGGTTGACTACAGTTGAATTTTAAGGAAAAAAAGTCAAAGATTTGAGAAAATGTTGATTAGATATGATTCTGACAAGAAAGCGACATCAGAAAGTTGACTGCACAAGCATCTGATCGCATCGGTTCCAAAAAATTTAAAATGCAATTTTGAGCTATATAGAAGTGTCAGATTTTGATTTCGATCACGAAAATGGATTTAGAGTGGTCAAATTAGCTAGTGGTGAAATTTTCATGCAAATCAGAGCACTTTTTAAAATTAGGTCAAAACCTATATATGAGTCCAAAAGGTCATTTTCAAATCATTTGCCTCCGTTGACTTTTGAGAATTGAGCTCTGAGCAAAATTGGCAGTCCCCGTGAGCACTCATCATTTCAAGCGATCCAGGTGGCACAATCAGCCAGCAGCATACAGACCCCTGGTAAGTGGTCGATTAACCTCTCCATGATTTCAAATTTGATTGCATTCTATCAAATTTTTGCATTGTTTTTTGCATTTTGAAATACTATTTTGTAGGTTCTCGCACGAGGAACTAGTTTCCTCGCGCAACTCGTAATGAAGCCTCATGCAAGAAACTGCCTAAAGGCAGATTCTCGCATTGGCCAGTGGGTATCCTTGCGCGGGAGGGTACCCATGTCTCATGTAGGAAACCCTTCGATAGGGGGATTTCTTGCACGAACAACGATGAAATGTCACATGAGAATGAAATGTCGTACACCTCATAAAACTTATTCACGTGAGAATATGCTACTTCGCATGAAGCAAACTTAGCAATTTAAATACAAAATAAGTTTGTGTTGCATCCAATAGCATATGTGTCAGCATTAGTCCTTAGCATAGGATGTCTGTGATGCTTTATTGCTTAGTTATGCATTGATTAGCTTGGATCATGAGTCGATTACTAATCATGCTTTGTTGGTTGTATGTCTTGCAGGTCAAGTTCCTAGACATTGCATTCAAATCACATCATCCAGTATTAGTGGGCTGGTGAGACAGTTGGATGATGCAAAGATTGCGCATATTGATAGTATAGGCCTATCACATCTCTGTGAGATACCCAACATTTGCATTAATCACGGGTTATTGGGAGCATTAGTAGAGCGTTTCCATTCGGAAATGAACACCTTTCACCCTCCTTAAGGTGAGATCACAGTGACATCAGAGGACATCTATAGGATTCTTAGGATACCTTTCCACGGTCGAAGAGTGGAGTATGAGGTACAGCCTCGACCAGGGACACTAGCGCTGCGAGAGATCCTACAGGATGAGCTAGTCATGGGGAGAGCCATCCCATGGGAGGAGATGATCAAAGAGTACAGGCTTGGACACCGATTTGACATGGTTTTGGCAACATTCCTTGGCTACTATCTGATGCCGGATCACAGGCAGCATGGTTTCGATTATGGTTGGGATTGGATGCTGCAGAGGATGTTGGAGGAGCCGATCAGATAAGGATGGGGTTAGTGTATGTTGGACCATATGTACCATGAGATGCATGAGGTCGCCTATAGACAGGCAAAGAGCATGGCGGTAGGTGTCTTTGTATTACAAGGGTGGGAATGGGAGCACCTTCCAGTTACCTAACCCATATGTGATGATCTGAGGGAGCCACTGGAACCCTACATATATAGGTACAAAGGTTTGATTACCCAGCCCGCGCTAGGTAAGACAGAGCAGTGGCGAGCTTAGCTTGATGATCTGGTTGCAGTGACATGGTGATCATGGAGGCTGACAAAGGACTAGGATAATGCCAATGATTAGATGGGGTACATGGTTGTTTCTCAGCCACTCTTTGGTCAAGCCATATCTATTATTGAGTGATTTCCACTAACAGTGTCCGATGGTAGTTTGGTCGGGCACAAGTATGTGTATAGGGGTGTTGAAAAACATGGTTGTACTTGTGAGTGCATTGTGTTTGAATGTTATCGATAGGTGTTTACATTTGATAGATCCAATGTGTTTTGAAAAACATAGATGTGTCCAAAGATAGTGTTGAAAAACACTATTTATGGTGGTGTTGAAAAACACTAGTTTGTGTCAATAGCGAGGTGTCCTGCAGAAGTGACAAGATTACTAACTCGGGTGTAAGCCAAAGATGTGATCAAATGGGGGACCCATGCCCCCAAGTAATGATGACTAACTTGACGTATATTTTGAGAATGAACTAGATTTGGTTGCCTCAAGGCATATGTCGCTGAATCAGTGTCAAGTCAGTAGGGTTTGCAAAGGAACCAAAGGGTCATGAAAGTGACCAAAATCTATGTACAAACTAAAGTGAAGAATCTTCAAGATTGAGTATCAATAGAAAGAGCGTTTGAGTATAAATCCAACTATAATAGATGTGAGAAATCTCAATAGTATAGTGACAGTAGGAAGTGTAGTGAGAACCACTGGTGACTAACATGAGAGAGATGCTCAAGTGAAGAGATCATAGTACTAGCAAGACATCAGTAGGTAGACGTAGTGACAACCACTGCTGACTGATGTTAGGGAGATTCTCAAGGAGAGAGATCTCAGTATAAGCTAATTGACAGTAGGAAGATGCAGTGAGAACCACTGGTGACTATCGTGAAGTAGATCCCAAAAGGTTATAGGACAATACCCTCTAGACCAAGAGGGTTACCCTGAGAGTATGACTAGTTTCAATCCATGTATGTTGGTGTCTTGACAGGAATTGAAAGCATGCAAAAAAGGAAATACAAGTAAGAAAGCAGGAAAGCAAATGCATAAATCCAAGTGGTGTGATAGATATAGCAATGTGGAACAAGAAGCACCTATTTACCAGGTTTTCACCTTCTTGGCAAAATTTTTTTTTTTTTTTTGCTACCATTACGCCCGTTTGCCAGGTTTTAATCAATGGCACCTTTTTTTCAATTTTTTCTCTTTTTTTTTTTGTATTTTTTCAATTTTTTATTTTTTATTTTATTTTTGGAATATATAATTTTTTTGCAGATACATCAAAGCACCTATCGCTAGGTTTTCACTAAGATGATCATTTTTTTTGGACGTTTTCAAATTTTTAGAATTTTTTTAGGACTTTACTATGTACATGAGCATACTTGAAGATGTCTCAATTGTAGAACTATTTTAGATGAAGAGCGTTGATGGGCTCTTTGAGTTGTTCTCCTTTTGTAGTAGAAATTTGATAGGTGCCAAATGCAAACACTGCAGTGACAATATACGGATCAAGCAAATTTGGTTCAAATTTTCCTTTCTAGATCTGATGTTGTTGATTCTTAGGATTCTCCCTCAGAAAGAGGTCGTCCATTTGGAAATCCCTTGGTTGAACCTTCTTGTTATAGATCTTGGACATCCTTTTCTAGTATGATCTAAGGTGATCAAACACCACTTGCCGACATTCATCAAGTAGTTCTAGCTCTTGTAGTCGAGATATTCTGTTATCATCATCAAGAATGAGGCCTTTTAGAGAGACTCATAGAGAAGGAATCTCAGCCTCAATTGATAACACAACATCTTCTCTATTGGTGCTCAAATCAACCGATTAGATTTCCTATGGAATTGCCAATCCAATGCATGGAAACCCAAGTGATTTGGCCAACTAACTACTCACAACCAGGGCAAGGTTGGAACTTCTGCAATTCTGGATCTACAAAGAAAAGGCTCGTAGGCCTATACCTTGACTTATCCTTCAAGTTACAAGGATTTTTATAGAAGATAAGTAACACTTCAACCTTCTCTCTCAAGTATGGCAAGGCACTTGAAAGAAATCTAAATGAAAGGAAAATATCATGAACTATAAATTGAAATACTTTAAGTAATTGAAATTTTTTTTAGTAAATGTGTATGTAATTTGAATGAACAAATAGATAAGATATAAAAAAACTATAAACAGTGAACTAAATAACTATAATCACAATTAGCAAGAAATACCAGTGCCTTAATCAACCATGGGCAATAGAGTCACTATCATTCCAATCTTATGTTCAACCTCATAGACAATTTTACAAGAAAACTTATCACTTCAAAGGTGTTATGAAATGTACATGCAACCTAAAATAAATTCAGAGATATTTCAAAAGGGTAATACTTCTCAGATGATAGCCCAATTGACTAAGGCGTCAATCAAAAGAATTTAACCATGCAAAATGAGAAAACCAATTGAAAATATAGACTATATTGAATCAAATCAAGAAGCATGCACATCAAACTATCACTTTGAAAAAGTTCCAATGGTTTATCCGAGGGACTAATTGTAAAATGATTAATGAAATAATTGCATATATGAAGAAAAAAGACTTATCTTTATTGATTTTAAAGAAATAGTATATCCAGGTCCATGTTATAGTTGTTGATCGAAAACTATCCAAATATGTGAAATTGTATTATTATTGTCTTCTCTTTAAATTTTGCATTATGTATATATATGTGTTTGAGTGGCTTTCCCACCTGTTTAGGGTGAAAATATACAACTCTCATTAAAAATTATTTTGGAAAAGCAATAAACTAACTAAACAATAACTACCTAACTTTTGGATTTGTCTTTGGTCAAAAATCCAAAACACGTCGTGAAAAGATAATATTTCTGCTGGAGATAGGAAATTTGATTTCCCAAACTAGGTCGATTTTAGATTTTTAAAATTTGACGATCTTTATCCTCTGTCAAAATCATCTTTGTAGCAGGTCTAAATTTCAGCATTTTCTGAAGGCTTCAATTAGTTAGTTCTATTTATTTGTGTCATAAAGCTTCCTTCCTTTGATCTTTTTTAGTATGGAGAAATATGCTTCTTGATAATGGATTGGGACTTCTAAATGATAAAAATTTAGGGTACCACCATTGGCTCTTTCTGGGGACGTATGTTCCCTGTGAGCATAGCGAGATTTCAGTTATCTCTGGAGAAGCAGACCAAGTATCCACACTTAATCTTATGCAAAGTGAAATTGGGTGGCTGCAGGCCCCCCCAAAAAGTGAACACTACTTATTTCCTCTATCAAACACATAATTCTGATCATGTAATACTTTGGCTCTCCGAAATATGATGACACCCTTCTCATGGAAAACATTCATTGCTTTATTAGCCCGCTTTGACGTTTGTTTACCCTTAGAAAAGTCAGTAGGTGCACTGTAGTCCTTGCTAAATAGAAGATCCCCATGCATTTGATCAACCCTACAAGTAACTAGATTAAGCTCTTCTACTTGGATGGCTTTACATACACAATCTTCTGTATACTCAAGATGTTGTTTCATTTCACAAAAAGGATTTTGAGATAACTCACATTTAGCAACTTCCTTCTTATCAAGAATTTGATCAGATAGGATACTCAGATAATTTTCAGAACTAATCTTCAACACATTCTCTTCATGATTCCATCTAATCTTCACATGGTTTATACAACTTCTGCTCATAGGATGAAATAATGCATGTCTCACTTTCTGAATACACTTCCCCATACATATTCTGAGTTTCATCATCTTCAAAATGATCACTAGGCTCATTGTTTTCATATAAAATATTCATCAAATAATGGATTCAAGGATATAGAGAACTTGGGCATATCTCCATGAGAGCTTTCATTAGAAACTTCTTCATGTTCATATATTATATTATGTCCTATTTCATCTTTGTTATTTGATTCTTGAAATTTATCATCTTCTTCATCTAGTACCCACTGAGTATGTACTAATACATGAACTTGCTTATCATGGTGCATTGAAAAAAAAAATTGACCACTCTTCTCAACATGTTTTTGATATTCCATGTCTAGTAAATATGATATTTCTTCTATACTGAGAAGATCTTCTTCCTCATCATCATGGTAATTGATACTTGTTTCCATGAAAATATCACTAAGTACAAATTCTACTTCAATATGATCCAAATTTTCTTCCTTTATGTCATCATTCTTTTCTTCCCTCAATACTTCACATATTTTCCCAAGAAAAGCTAGGAGTTGAGAATCATGGTAGATTCCTAACTCACAAAGTTTATCCATTAATTCCCTTCCTAGAGGCCTGATATCCGAAGGTATTTCCCGATAGATCTTTATCATTCTCATGAACAACTGTAGTGCAGGTTCACCATTATATCTTTCCAAACTGAAGAATGTATCCAAAGGGGACATGTCAGATTCTTCCTCCAAAATATAATTTGTCTCTCTTTCCTGTTCATAGCACATGTCTTGTTCATAACACATGTTTTGTTCTTCACCACTGGCATCATGAAACATATCAAGAAAGCACTGCTCAAACTGTCTCCATGATGAGATGGATTCTGTGGGTAGTGATTCATATACTTGTCTGGTATTATCTTTTAACATCCTAAAAAATAGCCTCATCACTTGATCCTCTGTAGAAACCTCATAATCTTCTATGAATGTATAAAATGCATCCAAGTGTTATAGTGTCGATTCATCCCATACTCCATGGAACTTTGGTAGAAGTTGTGAAATTTTAGGGGATAACTTATTTGGGATGCATTGAAATCTCTGAAGATCCAATGGCCTAATACCATTTGGAATAAAAGGCTTTCTTTGAAATGATGGATACATTTGAAAAAACAATCCACCGTCTCCTCCCGAGTCTTCTCCCTTAGTAGAGTCACTAACTGAAATGATTTGTTCAATAGAGTCGCCACCTTCTTATCAGAAGGAAAATACTTACTATCTTCTGAGTTCTTTTCACCCAGTAGAGTATTAAATATATCACCAAAGCTTCTAGGTAGAATACCAAAATGTTCTTTTAAACAACTCCCTAGCAGATTTGTTAATCTATTGGTGCTCAAATAAACTGATTGGATTTCCTATGGACTTGCCAATCCAATGCTTGGAAACCCAAGTGATTTGGCCAACTAACAAGTCACAACCAAGGCAAGGTTGGAACTTCTGCAATTTTGGCTCTGTAAAAACAAGGCTGGTAGGCCTATACCTTGACCTATCCTTCAAGTTACAAGGCTTTTTATAGAAGATAAGTAACACTTCAACCTTCTCTCTCAAGCATGGCAAGGCACTTGAAAGAAATCTAACTGAAAGCAATATATCATGAACTATAAATTGAAATACTTTAAGTAATTGAAAAAATGTTTTGTAAATGTGTATGTAATTTGAATGAACAGATAGATAAGATATCAGAAAACTATAAACAATCAACTAAATAACTATAATCCAAATAAGAAAGAAAGACCAGTGCCCTAATCAACCATGGGTAATAGAGTCACTATCATTCCAATCTTATGTTCAACCTCAGAGACAATTTTAGAAGAAAAATTATCACTTCAAAGGTGTTATGGAATGTACATGCAACCTAAAAAAAATTCAGAGATATTTCAAAAGGGTAATACTTCTCAGATGACAACCCAATTGACTGAGGCCTCAATCAATAGAATTTAACCATGGAAAATGAGAAAACCAATTGAAAATATAGACTATATTGAATCAAATCAAGAAGCATGCACATCAAACTATCACTTTGAAGAAGTTCTATTGGTTTACCTGAGGGACTAATTGTAAAATGATTAATGAAATAATTGCATATATGAAGAAAAAAGAATTATCTTTATGGATTTTAAAGAAATAGTATATCCAGGTCCATGTTATAGTTGTTGATCGAAAACTATCCAAATATGTGAAATTGTATTATTATTGTCTTCTCTTTAAATTTTACAATGTGTGTGTGTGTGTGTGTGTGTGGCTTTCACACCTCTTTAGGGTGAAAAGACACAACTCTCATTAAATTTTTTTTTGGAAAAACAATAAACTAACTAAACAATAACTACCTAACTTTCAGATTTGGCTTTGGTCTAAAATCCAAAACACCTCATGAAAAGATAATATTTCTACTGGAGATAGGAAATTTGATTTCCTGAACTGGGTCAGTTTTATAGTTCGACCATCTTTATCCTCTGTTGAAATCATCTTTGTAGCAGGTCTAAATTCTAGCATTTTCTGAAGGCTTCAATTAGTTAGCTCTATTTTTTTGTCTCATAAAGCTTCCTTCCTTTGATCTTTTTAAGTATGGAGAAACATGCTTCTTGATAATGGATTGGGACTTTTAAATTATCAAAATTTAGGGTACCACCATGCTCCATAAACCAAAGAATATGGTGTAGCCCTTTTTTGTGTTCTTATGCTTGTCATGTATGCCCAGAGAGCTGGATTGATCTAGATATGCCAATCTTGTCTAGATTTGTGAACTGTGCGATGCAGGATTTTAAGGATTGTCTTGTTTGTTGCTTTCACCTTTCCACTACCCTAAGGATAATGGATGGAAGACCAATGTTGAGTAATTTTAAACTTAGAGCATACCTTTGTCAAATCCTTGTTTTTGAATTTTCCCCCATTATCAATGATTATTGCTGAGGGTACATGATACCTACAGATGATGTAACTGAGAATGAACATAGCTACTAATTTTCCATTGGAAATGGTGAGAGGGACTACCTCCACCCTCTTGGTAAAATAGTGTGTAGCTGTGATGATGAACTTATGTCCATTTGAGGATGAGGGATAAATCTGACCCACCAAGTTAAAGGCCCATTGTTGAAATGGACAGAAAGTAATGAAGGGAATAAGCTCCTTGGCTGGATAATGAATCAAATTACCATGTAGTTGACACTGTTTGCAAGACTTAGAAAAATGTCTAGCTTCTTTTTCTATATCTGGCCAATAGTAACCAGCTCTAATAAGTTTACGGGCCAGTGTAAGGTTGTTAGAGTGAGACCCACAGATGCCTTCATGCACCTCTACTAACACACATTTGGACTCATCAGGTTCTAAACACCTAAGGAGGGTACCGTCTAGACTGTGCCTATACAAGTCATTAGCTATGATGACAAATTGTGAAGCACTATAGTTTAAATGACGTTTCTCATTCCAGGTGTAAGTGTCTATAACAATCTGGTCATGAAGGTAGGAGTAAATATGATGGTAGCGGGATGAGTCATGTCTAATGATAGAACAGATTATTCGGGACTCAGGTGAATCATAGGCTAGGTGGCATAACGTCTCCACTATGAATTCATGTCATAAATCATTTTCTAGCATCTGTAGCATGGAAGCAAGAGTAGCCATTGTATCTGCCAATTTATTATTAGCCCTTGGAACTTTTTGAAATGTGATGTGAACAAAATACTTTCTGAGGTCATCAACCAACCATTTTTAAGGAACCAGCTTGTCATCTTTTGTCTGATAGATATCATTTACTTGATTGATGACTAACTATGAATCTCCAAGGACATTGAGCTCATCCGCTCACCACTCAAGGGAAATATTCATACCATTAATTAAGGCTTCATACTCAACAATGTTGTTTGTACAAGGAAACAACATCTTGTTTGCTTTTGGTAAAGAGTACCATTGAGGTGTAATGAACAGTATCCTAGAAACTGACCCATGTTGGGTAAATGAACCATCAAAGAACATAGTCCAGGATCAATGTGTGAGAAGTAATATGGACTCATCTGGAAATTCAATGTTCAATGGTTGATGATCTACTAGAGGTGCTTCCGCCAACTGATCTGCAATTGCATGCCCCTTGATGGCTTTTCTCTCTACACACTCAATACCAAATTCACTGAGAAGCATGACCCATTTAGCTAGTCTACCTATGAGCGTATCTTTACTGAGAAAATATTTCAGAGGATCAATTTTAGCAATAAGGCGTGTAGTATGAGCCAACATGTAGTGTCATAGTTTTTGTGAAACAAATACAACTGCGAGGCAAGCCTTCTCTATAACAAAATAGTTTGTTTCATAAGAGACCAGAGTTCTACTAGGGTAGTAGATAGCTCTTTCTTTTTTATTATGATATTCTTGAGCTAATAGGATACCCAATAATGTATATGTAGTAGAGATGTAAAGTATAAGAGTCTTCCCATGAATAGGAGGCATCAATATTGGCAGATTTGCAAGATACTGCTTGATTTGTGTGAACCCCTCATCACATCCCTTTTTCCATTGGTAAGTCACACCCTTTTGTAAAGTCTTTGTGAATGGTTGGGACCTTTCTTCCAGTTGTGAGATGAAGCATCAGATAGACTGTAACCGGCCTTGAAGACCTCTCATTTGTCTGATATTCTTTGGTGGTGGCATTTCCATGATAGCTTGAAATTTCTCCTGATCCACTTTGATTCCTTTTGCAGAGATAATATAACCAATTAGTTTTCCACATGTTACACCGAATGCACATTTCTTAGGATTGAGCCTCAAACTAAAATGTTCCATGCGATCTAGTATAGGACCTAGATCTACAAGGTGATCCTCATTGCATAGTATTAGCTAGAGTGTTATCAACATAATCTTTCATTGTTTTATGCATCATGTCATGAAATATGGTGGTGACAACTCTCTGATATGTAGCACCAGTATTTTTGAGTCCAAAGGGAATGATATTCCAACAAAAAGTGCCCCATGTACATGTGAAAGCAGTTTTCTCTTCGTCCTCTGGCACGATCTTTATCTGGTTGTAGCCAGAGAAACCATCCATTAGTGAGTACATTTCATATCATGCTTTCATATCTACAATCATATCAATATTGGGCAATGGAAATTCATCCTTAGGGCATGCCTTATTCAAGTCTCTAAAGTCTGTCCATACTCGGATAGATTTATCATGTTTTGATACTGGAACAATGTTAGAGATCTATTCTACATAGTTAATCGCTCTGATAAATACTGCGTTAAGAAGTTTCTCTAATTCAACTTTGACAAGTAGAGCTACATGCAGATGCATTTTCCGAAGCTTTTTTTTTATAGACTTGACACCTGGTGCAATGGACAAGTGGTGCATGATTAGATTAGGGTCTAATCCTAGCATGTCTGAACATTTCCATGCAAAGTTTATCTTTTTTCTCCGGAAGAATGTAATGAATTCCTCTCTTTCTGCCTCGAATAATGATTGTGCCAAATGAATGATCTAAGGCTCAACTTTTATACCCAAGTTGATTGGTTGAGTTAGTTCAATAAGCACAAATGATCGTTCCTGGAAATGACTCGAAAGTGTAACAAGTATCTCATCCTCAGGTGCCTCAGAGAGGTTTTCACCCTTGGATACACCCTTTATTTTGAATTTTTTAGGCTCTAACACTACCACAACGTGGTTTTCACCATCAGAGCGCCAACTTTTTCTTCGTTTGATTTTGTGACTAAGATACTTGATATCAGCCTCAATCATGTTGACACATTCTTCACTAGTGGAGGATGTTACAAGTTGGACAGTGTTGAGGTAATAGGCAAGAGCGTACTTGTTCTGGAACATAAGGACTTCATTAGATGTGGAGGGAGAGTTCTAGTCTATAAGCTCAGGATGGAAGAGTGAAAGAGAAGTGATGGGTTCAAGTTTTTTCATGGTATAATCATTAAAAGCATGAACGAGCAAGGCAAGACCTAGAGAAATCTCATCCAAACGTGTAGTCAAATTCCTTTGACTCTTAGCGACCGTAGTAAATGACAAGTTAACATTGATAGAATCAGACTCATTTGAACTTACACTAAACCCTTCACCTACATCAAAAAGGTTTTTATGTGTGTGAACTATATCTATATCTATGTCAGAGTTAGCATATGACAATTTGTCAAACTTATATTCATGAGAGTCTGTTTCATCATTAGGTGTCATAGCAAGAACATGAGTGATGTAACCCTTTGTCCCTAGTTTGGGTGAGTTCTAGCTAAAACTTTGGCTATGGTGAGATAAGAACCTTTTGACATATGTTCTTCATCAATTCTTGCAGCATCATCTGCTTCTTGTTTAGTGAGGAGTGGCTGGGTTTTCTCCTATTCAAACTGCTCTTGGAAGTGTGGTGGTATGTACAAATCACCCTAATGACTTGAATTGATAGTGTACATTTCTTTCCACCGCTCATAGGTTAATGGAGAAAGTGGAGTGGTTTTATCATAAGCATTGTCAGTCACGATTATACTGACATGCAGTATAAAGTCATCTGGCTCAGCAAAGTATGCTACTAGATATGGAGGAATGGGATAAGGGAAGTAGTCTTCCTCTGAGCTATCTTCAGACTCTTCAGTTTTATATGTCTCGTCAGGTGTTGGTTGTTCATCTGTTTGAGGTACAAATTGGTTTATCCCTAGTTTAAATGTGAGCTTCTTGAAGCTTATCCCTATAGAGTCACGTGTTTGGCGAGCAATACCTTCAAGTGGTGCAATCAATCCTTTATGATTTGCACCTATAGGACCATTTCCTTTGTAGCCAAAGTGTTACATAATAGTTAGACCTTTGCCATTCTGTTCAGGATTTATGTCGTAAAGTGGAGTGGTTTGTTCAAAAGTGTCTGTTGGTACTCCTAAATTTGGAACAAATTTGAAGTGACCATGTTGAAATTTTCAGTCAAGCAAAGCCAGTACCCTTGAAAAATGGTGTAATAGAAATCAGTTGGAGTGATTGAGAAAGATGTCCGGATGATTTTTATAAGCTACAAATTTGGAAGAGGCTTTAATGCCTTTCATTTGATGTATGCAGTGGGTCCCAGCTCCTGAATTTCAGTTCTAACATGTTTATGGAGTACTCATTTTGAGGGGGTCACCTAAATCTGCATGTTGTTTAAGTGTCAATTTGTTGTCCGGAGCCTACTTTGCCTCTGAGTATCTTACACCCTGTTAAGTTTCATTGTTTTCCACTTTAGGAATGTTTATCATGCATATTAGAGAGCTTATGTTTTAAACCTTAGGTCATTCTGAATCCGTTTGATAAGCTTTCATACTTCCCAAAGTTGGTTGTTCATGACCTATCTGCATTTTTGTCCTACCTTGAAATCTGAATAAGCCCAGTTTGACGTGTTATAACTTTTGATCAATTTATCCAATTGAGAAGATTCCTTTTGCACTGTGTTCTAGAGGTCACACACCCCATATGTTCCAGTCTGCAGATCTTTATGAAATCAGATGATAATTTTTCATGACCCATTCCAGCAGTGATTAATTCTGATTTCCTGTGTTTTCAAATGCAGAATTCTTAAGTGACCCACTTTGAGCTTTTCAAAATCTATACCCAGGTGAAAATTTTGGATAATTGGCTTGTCCCTCGTGTTGCAAACATAAGAGTGTACCTACCTAAATATTTATAGACTCCTACCAATCCATTTGTCCGCATTGCCAGAGCCTCTCCGTGTCAAATTTATTAAGTTTCCCTAAGTGCATAATCCAGAATTAAGTGGCATACTTTGTCCTTTCCCCATTTGCACCCAGTGCGAGGTCAGACATAATTGAATATGGATTTGCATTATGGACCTACGAATGATCTCCTTTGAAGATTTCCAAGCCTTGACCAATCTGGTTGATCACTTTTCTTTGCCGATTCTGAACCTGATTTCTGCATATCAATTAGGTTTTGGTTCATAAAGTGATAAAGTGCTATCTTTGTAGATTGGTATCAGTTCAGTGGTTTCTTTTCAGAGGAGGGAAATTGAGGGGTCGTGTTCCACATATGAAATTATTTCAGGATCCATAGGTTGGGTTTCTGAAACATCTTTTTGATGACCCTATGAATTCATTCTTCAGAGGCAGTTTCTTCAGTTTGTAGTGCGGAAAGGAGTTAAGTTTACTAAATGCCCTACTTTGACAGTGAATAACTTTTGGCCAGTTGACTCTTTTGACAAATTTCTTTTTGCATTGTCTTGCAAAGCTAACACACTACCTCCAGTCCGAATTTGAGCCCCCCATTAATCCATTTGTCAGCCTTTTAAAATCAATTACGGCGATTAAAATCATTGATTGCAGTGCGGAAAGGAAATGATCATTTTTGGGAAATAATGTCTTTCCATCTGAAAAATTT